>CM032875.1:11833869-11848869 GCA_019176425.1 Megalops atlanticus | reverse complement strand
CCCCCAGCAGAGACTCTTAAGTGTGGTCAGACGCGCAGTGGTTGGTGGCCATTAATAATGCAGGTATCTGCACGGCACTGTGGATCTGTGCTTCCCCCAAGCATTGCCCCGTGTCCATGCAGGAAGCTGCACCCACAGACGCATGACTTCAATTTTGGGTCTGATGACAACCAGCCACACAGAGTGCCGGGAGGGTGGCTCGACCCTTTGGTCACTTGCATCCGATTCCTTCGCATGGGGCTCGAATAGTGTTAAGCTCACACTCGCTGGTCTGGGTGTGTTGTTAGACTAGTCTGACACTGTTGCTCTTTTAAACTGAGTGGATACACTTATGTTCTATTGTGATGGAAGTTGCTGTGGATAAGAGCGTCTGCTAAATGCACGTAATGCAATGTAATGTAATGTAATGGATCTTGTCACACAGCAGCCATCTATGGGCTATCCGAAACACAGAGTCAGACCTCCAGATCTGTCTGCACGAGAGAGAGGGGGCAAGGGGCCTAGCTGTAGGGAGAGATTTGCAGAGATCTCAGGGCAGGTGTCTCTCTCTCTCTCTCTCTCGCTCTCTCTCTCAGCGACGGGCAGAATTGATGCGTTCCGCCCGGGACTGTAGGAGGAGAGAGAGCCTTTTCGCCCTTTAGTTCAGCATCGTGGGGCCTGGCTACGCTGGGGCTTTTTAGCTAATGGCTATCGCACACTGTCACCCAGCATTCCGGCACCACCTGATATGGAGGGGGGAGAGAGAGCGGAAGGTGGAATCGGCCGTATGCTCTTGGTGGGCCTGCTGGCCGCACCGCCCCTGTCTCATCCCATTTCTCACTTCAGAAGGCACCTTCTCCCACGTTCTCACTAGACCGACCCCCCCCCCGGTGCAGTGTTCTCAGAGGAAAGAGAGAGGTGAGGGAGACGCTAATGTCTTTGCTAAAGTCTGGGTCCCTCTTTGGGAGGGGATGGGGACAGCTGAGTCAGGGTGGCTGCTTCTTCTGCTGACGAAATTGGTGTGTGTGTGTGTGAGAGTGCGTGTGCGTGTGTGTTTGTGTTCTGTCTCCAGCAACATGAGATGGCGACACCCCCCACCCCCCCGCTCCTCCGCACACTGAAGTTATTCCACGTTGCAGTTAATGAATGAATGGAGGTTTTCAGTCCCCTCTCTGTAATATTCCACTCAGGGGTTACTCTGAAAACACACATGAAAGCCTTATTAAAGAGTGCTCACAGAATGGCCGATCTTCAGCCCAAACACAGATTTTTTTATACACGACCCAGATTGTCAGAGCTCAGTGTGTCGCACGTTGTTGAAGCCACAAGTGCTCTGACTTGCTGGCTCATTATGAACATTCCTGAAAGGGGGTGTGGTCCGCAACAGAACATGCATAGTCATCACCGGAACACTGAGAACGCTGCAATCTCCCATCACCAACAGGAACCTCCCTGACGGAGGACAAGAGGAACGCTGGAGTTAAGTATCTGGTCACAATAGAATATCTGTGGCTGAAATCTGGAAGCCATCACACACTTCCCCACTTCCTTGGGCCTGTCACTGGGGGCACTCTGATCATAATTAGGGCTGATTAATCCATCCGTCCTCCTCAGAGACCACAGTCAGGTCCGTTTGACGTGGTTTCGTGGTGGGAACTCCTTCTTCATCTCGGGCTTGGAAATAAAGTTGGTATTTGGGTGGTTGGGGAAGGGTTGGGGGAGAATGGGTTGGGGAAGGGTGGGGGTGGTGGGGGTAGATTGGACTCAGGCGATTTTTCCTGCCCCGTGTTTTAATGACTATTACATCAGTTGGGAAGCAGCACTTGACAGTCTGAACATCGCTTACAGTTTTAAGGTCAGTGCATTAGTGTAATAGATTTATTCATTGCCTCCCCCCCCTGCCTACCCAGGGGGTGCAAGCACGGGTGTCGTTTTTAATAAGCCGGTGACATCTGTCCGCTAAGATTGCCGGGGGAGAACCATCCCCCTGCAAATGGGGGGCAGAGACCCGCACGTTTCTGGAAAAAAACCACGGCACAGCAACTCGCCATAAACGCGCCATAAACAGGGAAGATGAATCGAACACATTACCTCCAGTTATTGAGCTCCTTTTCCTTCATCATACCTCCACCACCCCCCGTCACAGCATGACTCCTCATTAGAAATCGCACATAATAACATTTTTTTTCATTTCCTTCGCGAAATGATAGCTTACGGAAATCGCAAATGTGATGGGTTTGTTATGTAGTTATTGCATATGTATGTTTCTTTTTTTTTGGTTTCCATTTGGATTTCAGCATTGGCTTTTTAAAGCCAAATGTCACGAAACGTTACCTTTTCCAATTTAAAATGTTCCATGAAATCACGTAGAAAAATAAATATCAGCAATGATGATTAGATTTTTTTTTAGTAATGAGTGGAGATGAGCAGAATTTTTATAATAATGCATCACCTTTTAAATTACTTATTCCTTTTACTGGTCATATTCTTATCATTCTTTCACATTCTCACATCATTATGACTTATGACTGTGCGTGTGTATGTCTGTGTGTGTGAATGTGTGCCGTGATAGTGCACCTGTGTGTTTGTTTTCTGAGGAACTACATTTTTAGTTCATGAAATCTGATATGGTATCATTGTGGGTAAGAGCATGTCTGTATCGAGTGGTCCAGGTACTTTAGCCTGAGTACTATTGATCAAAAAACGAACGAGGAGCGGTCTGGCTCGTGTCGAAGTGTACTGTGAGTCGGACTGTTGTTTTAACCGGAGCAGGTATCGACCTGTGGAGTAATGCTCCCGACGACATTCACTCTTCCAGTCTGGCAGCGCTTCAAACGTTTGCTTTTGAAGCGTTTGTTTTCTGTTGCGGTGCCTGCCTCTCCTGGCTTGCATAAAGCCGTCCTGCCAAGGGGTGTGACAGAGCGCTAAGCGGATGATAACATCAATGCAGCCCAAAGTCCTCCGCTCTTTGAAAACTGCTGTCACCGGCTCCCCACATCAAATCTTCGGTGGTTGTGAGGGAGCGGGGGGGGGCATACCCAAAATCTGGGCGCTTGGGGGTGCCTCGCTTTCATCCAGGATTGATTCGTTGTCAGAGAACGTTGTCAGAGGTACATTCAAAAGGGAGCGTGGTTGGAAGACTCTCTCTGTCCTCCTGCTGACAGTGGAACTCTGGTGGAAGACCCCCGCCCTCTCTCCCTACTTCGCGCCAGTCCTCCGCTGAGACCAAACGCGGGTCCTGGCGGGTTTTGAACGTGAATCGCTCGCTGTCTCTCTCATTATTGCTTTAATTACAACACGTGCACCCCTCCTCTCTGTCTCTTTAGAGTCTCCTCGGCCTAAACAGATGTTGTTACAGGGGGGTCCATTCGCTTATAAACCGTATAAAGAAGGCTGAGCTGCCTTCATGTTTTTTCAGTTCTGTTCCCTGTGTAAATATCTTTCTGTGATTTGAACTAAACAGTGGTGCTTTGTGACGGTGGGGCTGTGAAGTGCCCCCTCAGAAACCGCGAAACGATAAGATATGACATTATTGCAATAGCTGGGCTTTTGTTTCCCAGGCTTACGAAGTAAAGGGTCAACAAAGGATATGAAAAACAGCACCTGTATTGTTCGCGAAGTCAAAGGTGCCTCTCGCAGGCTGATAAAAAGCACAATGAAAGCGCAAGCGGGCCGCTTTGTGGGGTTTTTTTAAATCGTTTCCGCACGCCGGTAAGGGTCCTGAGGAGTATAGTGGGGCTGTAGGCTTGGATGGTAACCTACATAAAGCTCTGAGTAAAAAGCAATTAACTGAGGTGCGTTCCGTCATGCATATTTTACAGGTCCCGGAGAAAGACATTTATAGCGAGTAAGGGGTCGGGGTGCTCGTCAATGGGCTTCGGCGACCTCTCTGTGCCCCAGCATTTTAACCCAGAATGTGCCAGAAAGCAGCAAGCGAGGAAGACGAGGGTGATTACAAGCAGGGACATTACCTTACATTATGGTCATTCAGCTCTTATCTAGAGCGACTTACACAGGTTACAGTTTTTTACATGTTGTGTAGCTGGATATTTACTGAGGCAATTCTGTGTTGAGTACCTTGCCCGGGGGTACAGCAGCAGTGCCACAATGTGGAGTTGAACCAGCAACTTCTAATCACAAGCCCTGCTCCTTACCGCTGTGCTACACCGGCCCCAGACAGGGATAATGGGGGTTTGACAGTGAGGACGATCTGGACGTCTCCGCGGCTTTCCTCGGAAGCCCTTCCACTGCATTCTCCCCATTAGCTTAAGTACCATTCCTTTTCCACCGGCTGCCAGTTAGGCAGTGCGCTTCTGTGGAGAGTCGGGGTGGGGGCGGGGTGGCTGGGGGTTTAGTGGGGGAGGCCCGCTCTTGTAATTAGAAGTGGTCTCATCCCAGGGGTATCTCCCCATCTCGGCTTGCCCCCCACGCCCGATACTGCAGCTTTTAGAGTGAAATTACTCGGACAACCAATTAAAAGTCAATTCTTTTTCCTTGTTTTTCATTTTCCCCCCGCGGACGATAAGGATAAGGAGCCGGGGGCTTAATGCCGTGACGGCGGCTGGCGCTTCTCCAAACACTAAATGTCAGCTGACGTGTGTTGGAAGCCCATCGGCTCTCATATCGGTGCGAGAGAGAATTAAGGGACAGAACCGGCACTGCCCGGGCTGTCATATGGATCTTATCTATCGAACCGTTTAAAAAGAACAAATTGTCTCGTTCAATAAAGTAGAAAAAACAGACAGGGAAAGATTTAGAGCCGAAACATGGAATTGCTGCGGGTAAGAATCCCATTACTGTAATAAAATATAATGAGAGTGTTGCTAAACCACTCTTTCATAATCATAGCCTCATACAAATGGTTAGTTAGTAACATTATGAATGACAAATGCATAGAGAGTTTTTCACTTGCGGATGGGAAGGCAATATTTTCCCTTCAGAACTTGCAAGTTCATGTTTTGCATTAGGACTTTTTTTTCCCTCTTTTGGAGTTGCCCTCGGGTCAGGCAGCTGGCTGTGGGTCTAACAGGAAGTTGTGGTCTGGCTTTCATGTCATTATATGCATATTAAGCAATTAATGGGTGCACTTCGAAACAGAGAGGTGTGTCCAGTCTTGGCTGAGATCACAGACAAACTGCAGGTCGTACAGTACTGTGAGGTCAGGTTCTTATGCCGAAACCATTCTCTACAAGCTCCTGATGTTGCTGCCGGTGCTGATGACGATGAAGATGATGATGAGGGTGACGATGATAATGATGGTGATGATGATGATGATGATGATGATGATGATGATGATGATGATGATGTCACTGCAGCATGTTTGATGTGTGATGACACATTAGCATGCAATTACACAGGTGCCTTTTCTTGTATTCACTTTCAGACATTTGTTCAGTTCACTGTTACTTGAGAAAATGACATAGAGAAAAATCATTTTGGAATAACCTGAATAGTCTTTTTTTTCTTGTAGTTTCACAAATAGTTTCATTTTGCTTCCATTTTCCTACCTCAAGCTTTCTTATGAGGACACTAAGAAATGCATTGCAGTTCGTCCTCATCACCCATGCCTGTGCATTGCTTTGTCAATAATCTACATTCCCTCTCAGTACTTCCACATGTTAAAAGGACCACACATAGTATTCTTATCTTTTTAAATTCTAGTCATGACAGACTTTGTTACCCATGATATGTGATGCTTACAACGTTTGGCAAGCTGTCATCAAACCCTATCAAAGGGCTAACTCAACTAGATTGGTGGTAGATGCACACAACATTTTAATCACATTGATACATTGATACTACTACCACTGATGGTGATGATGATGTTGATGACGACAACAACGACAACCATTATTATTATTATTATTATTATTATTATTATTATTATTATTATTATTAACATTACATTTGCATTGTATTAGATTTGTTCATGGCTGCCAATACATCAAAGCATTGAATGAAACATTGGAACACGAGCTGTCGTAGAAAGTAGAATAAGTCATTGCAAATTGAACAGCTCAGAAGGCATCTTGAAGTGTTTCCAGCGCTCTGTGTTTCTGTGAACGAGTCAGTCTCCTTCTAACCGTATGCTGGCCCAGGTGTTTCCAGCCTTACAAGCACTTAACGTGTCTGTGCTTCGACCCCCCCCCATCTTTCCACAAAGAGCATATAGAGGGGTTCACCTTTAGTTCACCTTACAGTGCTGCATTCGCTCCAAGCTGTGACGGAGTTCAGCTTATCTCTGACAGGAAAAACCTTCATTTCACTTCATTTTCACACAATAATGAGGTTAACCCTTTGAGTCTGATAAATTTTGTCATATATGCATTATGACTGCTATATATAATGTATAGTATGTACTTATACATTTTCCACCCTCACAAGTAACAGCAGATACATTTCACTAACATTGCTAATCTGTGATATCACTAATCTATCTTGATGAAGCAGTGAAAGTAAAAGAGTACTTGACTGATAATATTTTCATAGGTAGAAAAATGAGTTCCAAGCCTCCACTGATATTGCTTATAAAGTCACATTTGTCTTCCTTTCGTACATTAATAAATCAGGGAAGGGGGAGAGCAGAGTTTGTGGGGGTTTTGTACACTCTCAGCTCACAAGCGGTGTGGCGGTAATGCGCTGTAATCCAGTGCTCATCAAAACAGAGAACAGAGACTGCTGTAACCAGGCAAAAATGACTCACTCAGCTGCTGTGTTTGTAAGGCTACTGGAGGCCATGCCAAAGAGGTGTTTCAGGCTAACATCTATAAACGTTTGGAACAACTAACATCCTCCCCCTTGACTCTGAATCGACATGTCAGCCTGTCAAGGGGTGCTAAACGATCACAGATCCCTCCCGATCCCCTCCGCCATCTGGAGCCGGGGCCTGCCGCAGTCTCACTGAGCAGGGGGACAACCGATGTGGGACCATCCTGTTGCATTCTGGGTAGCATTGACCTGGGCCGGAAGATGTGAAGAGAGATGGAGGGAAAGAGAGTGAGGGGGCTCTGCGTTTAAGCGGTACAGGATGAAAATTTCATGACGCCAAATCTAGACAGACTTTTAGTGTCAGTCAGGATTACAGCCGGAGCTTGAGCACACATGAATAATTGAGCCGGGAGAGAGATCCCCCGAGCGAGTGGCTTGAGGAAGGAAAGCAAGGCACTGAGTGCGAGGGGGAAAAAGAAAGAACGAGGTGGGGGAGGAGGAAAAAAAATTAAGTAAATAAATCGAAAATTGCGTAAACCGCGGCTTACGCCACAGGGCTGTGACAAAGCGCTGGCCGAGTGTGACGGGAAACATCGCGGTGGACGGGAGGATGAGGAGCGGACGTCTCTCTGCGCGTGGGGCGCGCGGCACGGACCAATGGCTCGTAACCGAATGGTTACTGGTTCGATTCCCCACTGGGGCACTACCTTTGTACCCTTGGGAAAGGCACTTAATCCACAATTGCCTCAGTAGATATCCAGCTGTATATATGGATAAAATTGTAAACTATGACAATACTGTCTGCTAAACCTGTCCTTCTTGTCATTACATTGCAGACAGGTTGTGGTTCTGAATTAGTAGACCAGGGTGAGGTGCAACCATTGCACCCATTAACCCTCCATTTGTCTCAGTTGTAAAACAATGATTCCAGCACCCTGTGCAAAATCTAAAGGCATGAATGTAATTTCATGAATGCATTGTAACCCCAGCCCTTCTCCTCTCCTTGACCTGGGCCCCCCTCTAGTCCAGCCAGGTGAAAACACACAGCCCAGCCCCAAACCTCCCTGTGGGGCGGGGGTGACGTGTTGACCCAGACGGAGCTGTCAGTCCTAGAGGACGGCTGTGGTGTTTGCATTCCAGAGGGGCGTCCCTGTTCCTCTGTCCCACATCTGACAGCCCACACCCCCCCCACAGTGCGGGACCCCAGCAATGCCCAAGGACAGGTGCAGCCAAATGGCCCTACTCCAAATTGCCAGCGCTTCTTTCCGCTTCTTTCTTCTGTCTCTGTCCTCACCTCTCCTCTTCTTTAAGCTTCAAGCCTGTCATGGTAGTGTCACTTATATGGATTGTCAAACAGCACACCTTTTGACAGCCTTATGACATATCGGTTGGCGTAGGTGCTTATGCACTGTTTATAAAGGAGTTATGCTGCCCTTATTTAGGACATTGAGAGTTACAGGGTCTCAGCTCTCACCCCTACTCCCTCTCCCCGAGCAAACGATCAAACGAGCAGGCCGACAATCGGACCAATCAGCAGCCTGACGATAACCCGAAGGCGGCCATATGCGTGGGCGGTGGCCGCCATCTGCTCCCGGGGTTCGTTAGAGCGGGCGCACATTGCGTTAAGTGGCCCGCTCTCCTCACACGCGTGCCTCCTCTTTGTTTTTGTGTTTTTTTTTCTTCCTCAGGAAATGCTAATTTCATCGCTAGCGCGAGATTCGTTTTTTTTTTCCCTTTTGTTTCTGTTCGCTCGGAAGTTTCTCTCAAGATAGGGCGGAGGTTCTGTTTTGTTTTGTTTTGTTTTGTTTTGCTTTTTTTGGGCGAGGTGACGACCCTCTCTCTCTGCTTGCTGTGAGGGACCTGTGGAGGAGAAGGAGGTCACATTTTGTGGTTTTGTGTGTGTGTGTTTGTTTGTTGCCTTGCTCATTTGCATGTCCATGAGCCTGTTATTACCCCACTGTCTTATCTATAAGCATAAGCAATGGGCCACAGGAGGGGGTTGCATATATTTAAACCCCCCCCGGGGAGAGTGGCATCTCTTCGGGAGTCCAGAGGGACTGTGTGTATGTCTATGTGCACGTGCACGTGTATGTGTGTGCTCATGCATGTACATGCGTGTATGCATGCATGTATATGTATACGCATATGTCTATACACACTTGATGAAGTGTTACTTTAAGTCAGGTAGCACTGTGTAGGTGTGGAGCTTTGATTTCTTCTATTTCACCACACCCATTTCAGAACAGTCAGCTGAAGAATAAAGTCGCAAGGAGCAGATGTCTGCTGTACTGCGTTGCAGGTCTGGTTGCTGATGCGTACAGATCGAGCGTGCTCCGCCTCAGTGCCTGTTCTTTCTTTCCGTTCCTCTCTGCCGAACTTTTTCCCCTGTGCTCCACTCTCCAGATCACCTCTCTGATTACCGTAATGCCGTCTACAAATTGAGCAGATTTCAATATGCGCTGGCACGTCCCCGGTTCGAAACATTACGCTCATTCAATTTACAGAGCAATGTGCGCAGCAGGGCTGGAGGCTTCTCTGGCTCGCTCACATCAGTCTTGTGAATCACTATGCAAATGCATTGCCTGTTAGACCTTCGTGAAGTTTTCCTCTCTGAAATCCCTGTTGACGATCTGAAACAGACCGTCTTTGTCAGATACATCTTTGTTCTCTTATGCACACATAATAAATACTACCTCTGCATGGTCATTCATTCACATTCATAGCCACTTATTACCACAATTACTGTAAAAGGTCAAAGGGCAAGCAAAGCATCATGGTAATGAATCACAATAATAACGACATTTATGACAGTAATGATGATATCCCATAATACGTATTATATAGTTGTATGCAACACTTAATAGAGCCTTGTTCACGCACGCATTACCTGGATACGCACGATGGAACTGTTTCGCTCCCTAATGTGTAATTGAGATTCCCTCCCGTATCTCAGCAACGCATCTAAAGCGCTTCCATCTTTATTAAAGACCTCCTTGTGGTCCTTTTTCTGTGGGTTTCCTGTCTGTTGCAGCCTCCGCAGACCCTGGTCACTCCTGGTCATTAGCTCGCATGAGGCTCCTCCTCCCCGCCGCTTGCGGTAATTTCAGAGGCGTGGTCCTAACGGGGATCCAATCGGGGTTGGGGGGGGGAGGTGGCACAACGGAGTCATGTCCCCCCCCCTGGCCCGGGACTGTTTTCTCCTCCTGCGACCGGGGCGCCGTGGGTACCCCCGCCGGGCCCTCGACAGCTTGAGAGACAAACGACCAATCAATAGAGGGACGCATTTGCATATTTAGCGGAGAACCGGGGGGCGTCGGCCGGGGGCCGAGGAACGGTCCGATTTGCATAGATCTCGGCGTGTGCCCGGCGCTCCCCTGTGCCACAGACAAAGAGGTGATGAGACGCATTCAGCTCACACGGTGCTGCGAATAAAACCAGATGCACAGAGGTGATCACAACACACCCCCCCCCCAACGAAACCCAAATTAAACCAACCAAGGACGGCAGGACGACTTGGCACAACAGGCTCCTGGTTTTGGGTCTTTACGAGGACCATGAGTCTCCCCGAAATCAGTCAGAGCGTGCAAAGTCCCTGTAAACCTTCTATTGTCCAGTCTGTGAGTGCAGTTGTTAAGAGTATACTATCATCAAGTGCGTCACTAAGAGCAATCTACCGTCCAATCTATGAGTGTGATCATTAAGAGCACTCTACCATCCAGTGTGTGACTATGGTCCTTTATAACACGCTATCATCCAATGTGTGAGTGCAGTCACTAAGACCAGACTAACATTCAGAGTAAGCATGGTCATTAAAAGCACACTTAACATCCAATGTGTGAGCGCAGTCACTAAGGACACACACCTTCTAGTCTGTGAGTGCGGTCTGTGAGTGCGGTCACAGACTAGAAGGTGTGTTCCATCGTGCCTATCCAGGTAATGCGTGTACGAACAAGGATCTATTAAGTGTATCATACAACTACATACAACTACATAATATGTATTATGTGATATTATCATTACTGTTATCGTTACGTTCATTGTTGTTATGATTGTGATTCATTACCATGATGCTTTGCTTGCCCTTTTACCTTTACAATAATTACGGTAATACAGTGTGTGAATGCAGTTATTAAAAGCATACAGCCAATCAGTGCATGAGTGTGTGATCATGAAGAACATGCTACAATTCAGTATGTGAGTGCAGCCATGAAGAAGACACCCGATCCAGTGTGCGACCGTGGAGTCGGTGGTCTTTCTGGTTGTGGTTGTGGTTGTGATTGCGGTGGGAGGGTGTAGGTTCAAGGTGAAAGCCCCCCGATGGCTGTGCAGATTACCGGACCAACTGTTGATCTGCAAGGGAGGTCCGGTGTAGACCGCAGGGTCCCGTCAATAAATCATTACTGCTGTCCGTTCCTGAGGCAGGGCCCTCGTGTCAATACCCTGATCTGACTGCTCTGATAAGGAAGTGAGATGTGATTTCTGCTAGGGGACAGGAGTACAAAACTGTGTGTGTGTGTGTGTTTGAGAACAAGACCTTCCTGCAGCTCTTTGCTCTGTGAGGAGCATAAGAAATAAAGATTTTACATTCAAATAATACACAAAAGCAGAGGAAGATTTCATATTCCTAATGTGATTGAGTGATGGCATATTCTACAGCATTTCTGAAAAATATTCTGAAAAATACTGAAACTTTGTTCTGTTTATTACTTACGTTACATTGCATTATATTCATTTAACAGACGGTCTTATGCAGAGTGACTTCCAACACAATTTTCCTCACATTAATTTCATTTCTTTTCCCCACGATAAAGGTGCTTTTTTTCCACTCTGATACGACTGCGTGCAGCGGCTCTTGTTAGCGGGCCACGCTGTTGCGGGACGCAGGCTGTGCATGGTGCGGTGGGGGGGCCTCTCGCTATCAGAGGTCAAGTGACCGCAGATACCCCACGCTCTCTGCGCCGCGCGCCCATCTATCATGTCACTGGCGGGTCCTTTCAGCTCTCTGCTCACGCCGGATGAGGATGCAACGAATTCTCTCAGGGAAGGAAAAGAAAAATGGGGGGGACACAAAAAGACAGCGCCCCGGAGCTGAGCACACTGCATGTCCCTCCCTCCTTCCTCCCTCTCCCCCCCCTCTTCCTCCCTCCTCATCCCTCCCTCCTCGGAGCCTGTGCTTCACAGGGATGCGTTCCAGTCTCGGAGGAGGGAGGAAACCAGGACGGGGGAAGTTAGCGGTGTTTATTTGGCGAGGTGTCCCCTGACGAAGGCAGAGTGGATGCTTGACAAGGTGCGAGGAGAGGCTCGGGATGAAAAGAAGTCGTCTGGCGGAGGTGCGGGGGTGGTGATGATGTCATACTTCACGGGCCCCTGGGGGGGGGGGAATGGGTTGGGGCCGGTTTTGATAACAGTCTAAGGAAAGGTGTTATCACCCTTTAAACACAGAAAGTGATCCACTTATGGCTAGGGAGGATGTAGATCCATGACGAAGGGGAGCAGTGGCAGATGTGGGATTTTCCTGGTTTGGTGGACTCACGTCTCGCAATCTCTCTTCCTGACAGAGTACGGCAGGTTGCACAATGATGGGCAAAGGGGCGAAGGTCTCTCTGGGGGGAGATGGGGAGAGGGGACAGTGTGGTTGGGTCATGGGAGGGGCCAGGAAGTGGATTGGTGGGGGCAGAGGTGACAATGTTATCGACTGACCTCCATGAAGGCAACAAGTGTACATAGTGAACCTTTCACAATCTAATGTGACACTGTGTCTTGTTCTAGGTCAGAATACGATGAAATACTGTTTCTGTCCAGAGGAAGGGGGTTTGCCACGGCTCTCTGTCCGGTGAGGGGATCCGTTCTGTGCAGGTTCATTTAGGTCAGCGGTGGGGGTTAAGCCATTCACTGTGTGAGTGTGAGAGGCTGAGGGAGAGGAAAGAGGGCCAGGAGGGTAAAAGAGTAAAAACACCAGGCGTGCTCGGTAATTCTGACTGCATGACCAGTTAAGATCAGGGAACACGCTTTGACTCATCACTTGTCACAAGAGTGTGCAAAACATGGAATCAAGGAGGAAGAGGGAGAACAATGGTGCAAGCTGTGTGAAGTTGGGAGTTGAGTAGATTGGGGAGAATGGAGGCTCTTTCTGACGTCAAAGAACCTAAAGTGGACTATATTCGGTTCAAATGCCATGACATGAGTAAACCAGGATTGGGTCAGCGAGATAACCCTAGCTGTTGCTAGTAAAATATGATGTAAGGCTCTGCAGTAGGAAACACCAAGGACTCTCTCTGGGGTGGGGGTGTGCGGGGGTTAGTGTGGTTGGGGTTGTGGGAGGGGCCAAGCCGTGGAAGTCAGATGACTAATTCAGGCTAATTGCGGCAGCCCTGCACCAGAGCCTTTGGACTGGGCCACCGTGGGGGTCAGGGCAGCATCAATCACGGCCCTCCGCACAAAGCCAGACCCTCTCAGGAGGCCCCAACAATGGAGGCTTAATGGCCACGCTCAGCTTACCCTGCCACTGGGGCTGGGGTGGGCAGGGGTCACCACCTCCTCAAAGGACAGCGGTCAGGAGAGCAGGGCATTGTGGGAGCTGATTGGTGAGGGGGGGGTGGGGGCGGTGGGTGTTGCACGGCACGCCTCTCGCTTCCTCTTGGACCTGAGCCCCCCCCACCCATATCTCTGGGAATACTGAGGATAAAGACATGTTCTCTAATTCAACACTCTATCCTAAACTGGCATTCTGTAACAGTGCATGGCCTCAGCCGTCTCTGCTTCGTCACATTGACAGTGGACAGCATACCTGGGTTTAGTGGATGCCACACTCAACATATACACAAAGACTAGAGCCTCTGATGGAAAATCTGTGGCAGTGCCTTCCCTGGCGAACATTAATCTGTTTCGAAAGCGCAATCTTGTCCTGAAGAGACAGAGAGAACGCAGCTGACAGAGCAGTGAGGGAGTTGCATGGTTAAGGGCTTGCGGGGTGCCCTAAGCCAATTTAGTAAAGTAAAGCCAAAGCCATGCAAACTAAGCCGGGTAGATTAGCACTGTCTGAAGTGTGCCAGCCGGCCGAATGTGAGAAAGAGCAGGTAGTGCGCAGACTGGAATCGCGGAGAGAAGGAGGGAATGAGAGAGAAATGACAGGAAGAAGGAGAGAGAGGACTCAAAGAAAGTCTCAAAGAATCACCCGTGCAAACACAGAGCTGTAAACGAAAAATTAGCCAATGTGCTGATGGACCCCTATTTGCCATGCCCGTACCGCAATCGGCACAGCTGAATGGTAGCTTGCCGCACACAGGATGGCAACATCATCCAGACAAGCGTAGGGATTAGCTTGCCTGCTAATTAATGCACTGATTGGTGGCTCAGTAACATAAAAATCTGTCAGCCTCTCATCCATCATACAGCGTATCAGCAACATGATTGTTTCTCTGCACGTACTATTAGACCACTTCCAGTTCATCTGGAATGCTGCTGCTTAACTTGACCAGAGCCAACTGACATATCCATATGGCTCCTATCTGCTTATGTTCTGGTCATGGCTGGCAGTCCATTCAATGTGCTAGTGCTGCTCTCTCTGCTCCCCCTTGGCCACTCATTCATCATCAAACCCTCCCCAACCTCTCCACTCCGCAACCAGTGGTGCTTCCTTTGAAGGGTGGGGGGCACATCATGATCAAGACTCTTCTCCATTCTTGCCCCCCAGTGGTAGAAGGAGCTACCTTCAACAGTCAGTCAGTGCCTAACAATGTATTTGTCCAGTGCTTTTATTGAACATTCAGTTACAATTTCTGATTTCATCGCTC
The DNA here is from genome assembly GCA_019176425.1 of Megalops atlanticus. Classification (NCBI taxonomy): domain Eukaryota; kingdom Metazoa; phylum Chordata; class Actinopteri; order Elopiformes; family Megalopidae; genus Megalops; species Megalops atlanticus. The sequence goes on along the minus strand of CM032875.1, from coordinate 11,834,389 downwards.
GTGTTAATTATGATTTTTACTGTATTATATATTCGTTAACAAAATTCATGCCAGACATTTTGATGTAGTCACTTATGCTGGCAAAAAGATACAGAACTTGCATCCAACACATTTTTGTGTGGCATCTGTGCGGTGCCATAACACTTCAAAATTTTTATTTGAAGTAAACGGACTTAAAATTTAACTGCCAAGTCAGAATTTGCAGCGAGAACAATTTATCTACCCAACTAGTATGAAATTACCCTCCTACTGTAAAACCCTGCTGGATGGGTAAGGCCAGATCACTTGTTGGCGGCTAACACAGCCTTCCATTAAAGACATACTGTATGCACCAGCGCCGCTGAAAACCCAGTCGAGAGCGGTTCCAACCGGTGACTCATGGGACATTGGTCGCATCCCAGAATGCAATGCGCACATCCGGCCCTGGCTCGGACGGAGAAGCACGCAATTGAGACTAAACACAGATGTTGCCTCGGAGGGGAACACATGCGCGGCGACGCATCGGCGTTGTTTAGCTTTG
>CM032875.1:11826369-11828869 GCA_019176425.1 Megalops atlanticus | reverse complement strand
TTCCCGACACGAGCTGGTGCTGCAGGGCAGGAGGAGCTCTGAGGATGAGCCTGCGGTTACCTGACTCACAGAGAGAGGGAGAACGGTCTCACACGCACTCACAGAGAGAGGGAGAACGGTCTCACACACACAGAGAGAGGGAGAACGGTCTCCCACACACTCACAGAGAGAGGGAGAACGGTCTCACACGCACTCACAGAGAGAGGGAGAACGGTCTCACACGCACTCACAGAGAGAGGGAGAACGGTCTCACACGCACTCACAGAGAGAGGGAGAACGGTCTCACACGCACTCACAGAGAGAGGGAGAACGGTCTCACACACACTCACGGAGACACTGCATGAAAAGTGGGATTTTCGTCAGTAAGCAGCACTGTAAATTTCTGGGGAAGACAATTTATAACACAGGCGAACGTGAACTTCACAGGCTGTAAACAGCTATTAACTGCCCGAAATTAGTGAGATTTTCAGACGTTCTTGGGACTGAAAATCCGGTTTTTCATGCAGTGAGAGAGGGAGAACGGTCTCACACACACTCACCGAGAGAGGGAGAAACGGTCTCACACACACACACCAGCACGCGAACATGCAAACACACACGCACACACACACATACGCACGCATGCACGCACGCACACACACACACACACACTTTAAAAAAAGCACAGAAAAAGCACATGGTCATGAATTCAGCCACACAAGATCCATTTCATCTGCTCTTCCATTAAAATCCTCTCCGTCTCCTGCTTCACTAAAATGCCTCATGGAATCTACCCATGGATGATTTACAATAGTTAGCATTTCAAAGACACCAGGTCTTTAGTTGTGAATTTGCCTGAGATATATACAGTAAATGACCATTATTGACTGTGTTGTTCTGAACTGCGTTGTATGATATCTTACTGTCAATCACAATTTTATTACCTGTAATGACCAAAGGTAAAACATCTGAAACGCGACACCTTTCACCTGAGCGGGTTTTGCACTTACTCACATGACGGGATGCTCAATAAAACATTTTTAATATACCTCTGAGTCTCAAATTTTTGCAGTGCTCCTACAGCATCCTCTATTCTACTCTCCCAATTATTATTTTTGATTTATGAACACGCAGGAAGTTTATTTGTATTTCTTTGACTGAACATAAGTTTCTATTCAATGTGAACAATGGAACAATGGACGCCAATATGTTCCACAGTGTTTGTCCATGACAATAACCACATGTTCAGCACTGTTCCAATTTTAATGAGCTTAAAGGCAAATGTACTCCTTTATCCTCTTCTTACCAGCTATGTGCAATTCGCATAACACATGCGGAGACAGATATATATGTATGTTTTGGATACTTTTGGCTCTGGTGGCCTTGTGCTTTTTTGAGCGGAATCTCCTATGTAGTTTGCAGTAAGTAAAATTGCATTTTTGTGGGTTTTGGGTCAGTGTTTTGGGTGAAGTGAAGTGTGCAGAGGAATGGACTGGAAGCATCTCTCTCTCTCTCTCTCTCTCTCTCTCTCTCTCTCTCTCTCTCTATTATATATTGTAGAATAGCATGTAGTAAATATTATAGTTTAGTATAGTATAGTATAGTTTTGTAAAATAGTAAAAAGTAGTATATAGTATGTGTGTATACATACATGTATGTGTATAGTTAACACGTATTAGCAAATGTGTGTAAGATAATGGGGATTCCTCTGCATTTCAGGCAGGTGGAGCTGTCAGAGGGCCATTGGTGCACTCTGATACTTCATGAGTTGCTCCACATTACCATGTGCTGGCAGTCATGTTACCACAGGTCATTCTGGTGCTGGGTGACAATACTGTTCTTCCTCCTTTCCCTTCTGTTCCCCACTGTGTCTCCATCCTCTCTCTGTCACCCCAGAGCTCCTGGTTATCAGGATTTGTTCGGGGGTGTTGTGTCTGAGGGGTCTAATTCATCCTCTTCACCTCTTAAGATAAACTCTTGCCCCCCACCCCCACCCCTAATGCTCAGCCTGTGAGCCCACTCCCCTCATCATCCCTGGTTATCTAATCAGGATTGGTGGGGGGGTCCGGGGTGGGGTGGGCTTACAGGAGCTGGACGTCCCGCCTGCGAGGGTTACAGTCGGGTTTGTGGACCGTCTGCTGCGCCCCTTCCGTCTCCGGCTTTACCCCTGGCCAGCCTCTGGTCCTCACCTTCCCACCCCAATCGCTGCTTATCCCCTTCCACAGGGGGCAGGGGTGGGGGCTTATCGGTGGCAATTTCCTCCCTTATCGGTCCAGAGATGCCAAGGCTTCCCTGCCTACATTTAAACTCTCTCAGTCTATTAACAGCATTAACACTGCAGCCCAGGGCTGTCACTCTATGTTCATATGAAGGCTTGCTGTGGAGACTTATTAAAGGAATTTTGCATTCAAAAGGTAGGTATTTACTACAGCACTATATGATGGATTGACACGTTACATTACATTATACTATGTGCATTTATCAGACAAGACCGTCTGATAAATGCAAATCCAGAGTGACT
>CM032875.1:11778869-11821369 GCA_019176425.1 Megalops atlanticus | reverse complement strand
CAAAAGGGTCATACATTGAGCACAACTCAATAGGATTTAGTCCTCCTGATATCCACTGTAACAAACCCTGAAGGACTGCCCGGAACAATGGCTTCCGTCTGGGACAGAGGTACTTTGTCCTGAACACGGAAATCATGACATTTCTGTTAATCAAGCGAAGCACTGAGCCACACCAATGATGCAACTCACAGACCAAATTTTACTGTGAAAAGTCTGCGATTTGAGGGTTTAGGATTTATATATCCTCATACTAATTAAAATCACAAGGCACAAAAGACTCGGGAAACAAAGGAAAGAATTTGCGATCAATCCCCGAAACGTTACTCAGCGTAGCACCCTTAACCGTGCTATCGCCACAGAGAGCTTCGTAGAAAGGACTCGTAAAAGAGGTAATGGATATTTTAAACAATGCAATAAGACGGCAAGGCCCTATCATATTCTGCAGCAAAGAGATGAGCTGACAGCATGGGGCAAAGACACTGCGAGGGAACAGCGTGATATTTAATGACGGTGACAGCAGATTTCATTTTGGGGAGCAGCCGTGCGGCTCCCCCAAATATGTCGCGCCCACAAAGGCTCATTCTTTCGCTCCGCATTCTGATGCTCCTCTCCTCCCCTGTCGGAGCTCTGTATGTGTTGGGATCTTGTTTAATTGGCCTTGTAGTGTGAAGCTCAAAGACCTATTTTTTGCCGTCTTCCTCTTTTCCATACATTGTGGCCCTAATGAATAAATTCTTCCTTCCCCACTCCCACCCCCGTCCCTCCCTCCCCGCTTCCCTTATACGGCGCTTTCTGACACCCATTCTCCAACCCCCCCCACCCGACACCACAGCCGCCCCCACACCCCTCCTCTCAGCCCCTCTTTTGATGCGCACCCTTTGAACAGCCAAGACCCTGATTTGTCACGGGCTGTTTTTCCTGCAGCTGAAGTAACTGCAGCTCACTTGTTGCCGGGTTCCCTGTCTACACTTGTCACTCAGACTTGCTGGGGTGGCAGGCTGAACTCCCCCACCCCCACCCCACACACCCTCCTTTTGCTCTCTCTCTCTGCCTCTCCTCCCTCTCTCCCTCTGTCTTCCCCCTCTAAATCTCCCTCTCTCTCTTTTTGTCTCCCCTCTCTTCCTCTCCAGCTGAGTTACTTTAAGCAGGATGTTGTTCCGCCTTGGTCCCCTCTTAGTGACAGGTGTGGTAACAGCTATCAAAATAAGCCGGCGAGGATCCCGAGGGGTCGGAGCTGCGCCCCCGGGTTTTCTGGAGTCTCTGAATGGAGTTTAAAAAAAAAACTAGAGAGAAGTAAGACGTGTTCAGACTCTTTGATTTCATTTCCCGCTATCTAAATAAACCTCGCCGGGTAGATTCCTGCTCTGGAGAAGAAAGAGAGAGAAAAAAAAGATGCATACACCACAAAACTGCAGGCAAAAGAAAAAAAAAAACTTGATTGGGCTCAGATAAGATCCTCCCCCTCTCACGCCATGGCATTCCATTTGGGGCTGGCTCCTTCTGGGGCTGTCGTTGCGCTTTTGTGATGGTTACTGTGAGCGAATCCGCGCTGCCCCTCCGTGTGGGTCGTAAAAATGCCAAGGAATGCCAGTTAAACGTCTTGGGTTTCCGCGTTTTTTCTTTTTTATGGCCCGGGCCTGAAACCGTAAAAAATGCCATTTTATCTGCGGTTCTTTGTAAAGCGATACGGAAGCGCACGCCCGGAAAGACCCCGGCGCTCCTCGGACTTCCAACAAACAAACAACGAAAAAGTGACCGGGAAGGGAACGGGCGCCACTCGGGGACGGGCCAAGAGCCGGCGCGGGGCGGGTGTGGCTCCACCCAACTCATCTTAGTGACGTGTATTCTATGACCGTGCGCAAGAGCATGTGCGCCGCCGCTAATGTCCTAGCGGATGCCGCGAACGCGCACGGTCTACGTGGGACCGTCTGGCCGGATTAAAATGGCCACCGACCAGCCATTGCGTCACACTTTATGGTTTCCCCGCCCCCTTCGCGCCGCACGGCGTGATCCGCCACGGAGCCAGACGCCGGGTCGAAACGGCGGTGAACCCCGCTCCAGCTGACATAATAACGTTATATTTAGTCGGTCTGGCCAGGCGAAGGCTGGAAACTGGACCCCCGGGGGTGTGGTGGGGTGGGGTGGGGGCCAGGGGTTTAAGGGAAGGGAAGGGAAGGCAAGGGTGGGGGGGGGGGGGGGGGTATGGTGTAAGTGAGTGGGACAGTGTGTGTATGGATCTGTAGACTGGACAATACTCCTCCTGCTGGCTTGAGGAAGACCTGTACACATAGCCAGCTCATTAAAAATCTTTCTCTCTTTCCCTCTCCCTCTTCCTCTCTCTCTCTCTCTCTCTCTCTCTCTCTCTCTCTCTCTCTCTCTCTCTCTCTCTCTCTCTCTCTCTCCTAATCCTCTACTTCTGTCTACATTTCTGTCACTTTTTTGGTCAGTATCTTTTCTTCATTCTATCTGTCCTTCTTTCTCTCTCTCTCTCTCGTATGAACCATTTGGTTCTCCCTTCATTGACAGTGGAAATGCAGTTTTTATACTCAGATAGGTATAAATGCATTGATTAGTCTAGTATGATTCATGCTCAAGACCAGGCTTAACACAGCATTAGAAGCACCCTAGACTAGAGGCAGAAGATCAAGCCCGGGGTGAATGGTCTGTGCTTGTCATTAAACTTCTTATGTTCTCATGGTCCTTTTCATGTACGGCCATATGCCATCCATAACTCCACGATTTTCAAAGGGGGAGAGGCAAAAGCAAAGCGCAGTGCTCCCTTCGGATTAAATATCTATCATCTTAATTCCTGAAATTCGAATCTCGAAAGAGCTGGACTGTCTCAGTAAGGTCGCCAGGTTATGGAGACTTGGTAATGGATCCCTGAGTTCATATGGAGGGTCTGGATGGGAGAGCTGGTTGCCAGATTGGTAAAGTCTTGGCTGTGGCAGCTGTATAGAATAGTGGTAAGGAGCAGGGCTCATAACCAATAGGTTGCTGGTTCGATTCCCTACTGGGGCACTGCTGCTGTACCCTTGGGAAAGGTAATTAACCCAGAATTGCCTCAGTAAATATCCAGCTGTTAAATTGGATAAAATTGTAATCTATGTAAGTTTCTCTGGATAAGATCGTCTGCTAAATGACAATAATGTAATGTAATATACAGGAGGCATGTCCATACTGACTCAGACTCTGACTCAGGGAACATTGATAAAGACTGACTGTTATCTGATTTTAACAGGAAATCACCTCTGTGATACCAGATCTGTAAGTCACCAGAGAAAATTACTTCCTGATTGATCAGTCTCAACCATAATGGTACGGAACAGAAAACCTTTCATTTAGGAGTCATACTGTGTTTCCACTTCCTGTTAAAGCTTTTGAGAGTGATTTGGTGTTACACATTTGGCTACTAGTCTTCCACAGCAAAAAAAAAAAACTTGTTGCGAAGGAAATGATTTGCATTGAAGATGAAAATGGTGATTTTGCATGGTTTTATTTCTCCTACATGTTCTTTTCGCGCTAATTGCAAAACCAAACCTCTCTCAGCATTTCCTCGGTCCCTCATGTCTTTCAGCTCTCTTTAAATCCGCCACATGCTCTGCTGTTCAACAGCCTTATCAGACGCGCATAATACCCCTGCGTCGTAAGTCGCTCTGCATAAGACTGTCTGCTAAATGGATAAATGCGAATGAAAATGTCCTGGTATGCACTGAGGTTTTGAATTCCTTTCCATTAGGTGCAATATACAGTACATGAGTTCAAATCCCAAAGCTTCACACAATTATACACACACATCCATCAACGTATTAGCTGGTCAGCGCAGTCCAGTAGAGGTTAGATCAGACTGATGGGTTGCCTGCACGATTTTCACAGGAGTGCCGTCCCGACCTTTCTCCCACTCTGACTTTTTCAAGACACGGGTAACTGCTGGGGGAGGTTTTTGTCTGGTCCACGGGTGCGCTGACCTTGGCAGAGGAATTTGACAGGAGAGCAGAGGCAGGGAGGGAGGGAGAGAGGGGAAGCCAGGGTCCCCTGGAGCCACTCTCAGCACAGTGGAAGGACCCACCTGCCCGGCCTTGAGTTTGGCAAGGGTGCTGCTGGGAGGCCCTGCTGATAAGCCTGGAGAAGCTCCAGCCCCCCCCCCGTCAACATTCCCCTGAGACCAGCAGCAGGAGCTGTTATCTGGGAGATAAGAAGGCACAGGAAGCCACAGCTCCCGGTCTCTGGAGGGCAGGAAGGGAGACAGAGCCATGCTGGACACAGGAACCCGGACAAATCCCGGGAGAGTGGGGGGTCGGGGGTAGGCGATTGGGGGGTTCAGGAGGGACAACAGGTGAATCGATTCCCAGGCTCAATCCGGTTTTGAAAAATGAACGGTCACATGATTCAAATCTCATTACGTCCTTCATCGCGGGAATCCACTCATACCCCTTAAAAAATGAACCTGAGCAATATAACCAATCCCATTTGGGGCGTCAATCAGTTGGCAGAGTCTTTAATCATGAGCACAGAGTAGATGCAGACACGTGTGCATTCCAACAAGCCTGCTGGCAAAGTGCACAATAGGCCCATACAGTACTTACGTACTCAAGGACATCTCTTACATACATGTCACACTGCAAAATGCAGGCACACACAGGTGTACAGATGTTCAGTGATGACCAGTATTGTCACGGAGTTACATCATTTTTTACACGTTTTAACCTTTACTGCTTGGAAACCAGGCTGATGCATTAATGCTTCCACCATAAGGGAAATGAGACAGGCAGAGAGGGAGAGAGAGAGAGAGAGAGAGAGAGAGAAAGAGTGAGAGAGATGGAGAAAGAGAGTGAGAATGAGAGCGAGAGAGAGACAGAGAGAGCGAGAAAGAGAGAGGGAGAGAGAGTCAGACTGAAGGAGGGAAAGTGAGGAGACAGATGCTGAAATAGGAACAATACCTTTCCAAAAATGTATCTATTAACACGGGGGGGAGCTGCATCTGTAGAATTGCTTGGCTGTTCTAATGCAGTTGTGGTGTAGAGCGGTGCTGTCAACAGCTCCGCGCAGACACGACCGTCCGCTGATGAACGCTAAGTGCTTTCTAATGTTCCGCAGCCCTCGGGCTGTCCTGGTGGAACTTCAGCAGACTTAGCAGCCTGCTCCCATCCAAGGTTTTTCTGCGTTACCCTCCATTTTTCAACGCTCTTTTGGAGAAGGAGCTTCCTCCCCCTCCCAGTCCAAAGTGCACCCCCACCCTCATGGCCCACACCCCCCTGGGACCCACCCCACACCCTGCCCACATCTGAGGATGTGAGATTATTAAAAACATTGTCTCTATTCCAGGGTGTCTTTGAAGTCTCCCACTTTGCCTCGCACCACCTCCACACACACACAATCATGGGCCCCTCAATTACACGAGGAGGCCCCCGAGCGAAGTCTCCGATCTGAGGAGGAAGCCAACGGCATTTGTAAACCTTTAGGAGGTTCCTCCTCTCCCTGTTTCTCTAAATTGATTTATTGTGCTGGGGCCCCTCCCCCCTTTCTCTCTTTCCCCTTTTCTGACTATTCTCTCTTTCTCTCTCCCCCCTGTTTTTTTTTTTTCTTTTTCTTTTTTTCTTTTCTTTTTGAAACGCTGCTGGCTCTTGACAAACGGGGGAGGTGTCGAACATGAATGGGACAGGAAGTTGTTTGGGTAAAAAAATGCACATGCAGGAAAGAGGGAATCACACCAAGGGAAGGCCTGTGGATGGGGAGAAAGAGAGAAAGAGAGGGAAAGATAGAGAAAGAGTGAGAGAGAGAGGCAGAGAGAGCAAGAGGGAGGGTGAGAGAGGCAGAGAAAGAGCGATAGAAGGAGAGAGGGAGAGAGAGGAAGAGAGAGGGAGAAAAAGAGAGAGAGAAGGAGAGAGAGAGGGAAATGCTCTGATCCTCTCCCGTTCCCCGCTGTGCTCAGCTCGCATTCCTCCATCTGCATCGCTCTGAATCTTCTCATACCGCTGCCAGGTCCAAGAGATTTACATGTCTAAACAGATTTGTTGTGCTCTCCGGTTATTGGTGTTGAGATGAAAATCTTGATTTTTCTGGCATTTTACACGGCGAGTGGCTGTTCCATGGGAAGAAAGCTATTCTGCCTTTCATGGTTTATTCATTTATTTGCCAGACAGCCTCGTCCAGGCCAACTCACACAACGTTTTTTTCTTTTTGCAAATGCAAAAGAATCCCATGTCACACAAATAATGATATAGATTTAGGCTAAATAAATTGCTCACCTGGGAATCAGTCCCGCAACCCCCTGTTGGTAAACACTGCACCAGATGTCACACTTTTTTTAGGCGTCATGAGTACCTAATTGAAATTAAAGCCACTGGCCTATGGTCTTTAAAGTGATCGGACGTGTCTGCTTGATCTCCGCACTTAATTAAGGTTTAATAGGAAACCCCATGTGTGCTGTTGGGAGCACGAAGCCATGCTGAACGTCCTGGCCACCTGAGTTGCAGAGTCAGAATGAGCTTGAGCCCGACTCCCTCCCAGATGTAGCAACGAGGCTTGGTGACGGTGACCACCCCATAATAAATGTCACCTAGGTGACTGTTGAGAAGGGCCAGACTTGGGGCAGAGCCTGTCACTACCCCGGCTCCGGCCCCGTGACCCCCGAACCCTCTCTCAGAAAAGCGCTGGGACCGATCAGGTGGGAAAGAAATAACGCAAAGAGGCAAATACCCCTTCACCTGCCACAAGCAGTATATGAATCACTAAATTGTCCCGGGGGTAAGGATAGCATTAAAAGCACCCCACAGACTAACGACGTCTCACTTTCTGCAGGACGGAGGGGCGTGAATGCTTTTAGTCAGTGGCATGCAGGTTCGGGGGGGGTCAGACAGGTCAAGCGTCGCTCTGTGCAGCTTCAAAACCCAGGCCTCCCTCTAATCTACAGATCACAATCAGGTGATGTGATCACTGTTGACTCTTTTTATCTCCTTTGCAGCTCACCCCTGAATTTCCCCGCTCTCTATCTACCTATAAATCGTACTCTTGTTTGGGTTACAGGCAGCCGCGGAGCTTCTTCGCTTTGTAGTTGCTTGTCTGGGGTTCTAAAAGTGGGACTTCAAGGTATGGCAGCTATTTTTTTTTTTTTTTTTTTTTTCAAAAATAACTTAAACTGCTGCGTTTGAATGCCGGGTTTTGTTTTAGTCTGTGAGAGCTGTGTGCGTGTGAGTGGGAGGAAAGATGGGAGTGAAGGATAGGAAATGTATTCTAAGTTAGCGCGTAGAGGTTCCCACGACTCGGGCTTAGCTTAGCTATCGGTTTCACAGCGCTGGGAGATACTGCAGTGTTGCAGCCGGAGTGGGGAGCAGCCGGAGGCCTGTCCGAGTCAAGTGCCCAACAGTGCATTCAGTCAGTTCCTGCTTCTTTTCCCTCTCAAAAGCCACTGAATTCTGACAGCTCGTCGAGGACATGAAAATCGGGTTCTCCGCGACTGCTACTGACATGGGGAATAGCCAAAATACATCTGTCATCCTTTCCACCCTGCTGTTGTGAGATACGAGTGAAAAATAAGATAAAATAAAAACATATTCAAAACCCTTCCTTTTGAAAAGCAGACGTCGAGATGCTTTGAACCAGTCACACTGGCTGAAAGAAAAAAAAAAAGAATTTCACGAAAGCATTTCAGTTTTGGATATTCGTTACCTTCCCTCTGCGTACCTCTGGGCTGAATTGACCATTGTGAGGAAGCCAGGAAGTGCTTTGCGTCTACCCGTCTGTCTGTCTTTGTCATTAGGGGTCGTCTTATGAATGCCTGATTGTAACGAAAGAGCGTACCCACGCCAGACTGCATAGGAGAGATATTTATAAAGATACGTGCATCTTCGGTTTAGGTAAAAATAATACAGGGGATGATGTATGTGGTGATGTAACATAATAGGATGAGAAGATCATCAGACCCTGTCTGCACGGGGCTCCTGTCTCTCTCTGCTTGACCCCCCCCATCTCTGATGATTCGTTCCACTCCACGTTGCATTTTTGGGGTGCCTCGTCTCTTTTGGAGGTAATGGATAGCAGACCCCCCCCATCTCTGGCTGAGCGTGCCAACTGTGAGAGGGGCAACACGCCAGAGGATACTGACAGGTTGACGTGGCGTTGTGTGATGTCACCGGGGGGGAGGGAAGGGGATGGGGGAGGGGTCATACGGAGGCGGAGGAAGAGAAAAATGAGGAGGAGGAGGAGGAGGAGGAGGAGGAGGAGGAGGAAGGTTCTCACGTCGCTGTCGGGTTTGGAAGCACGGAACCGGTCGGCTCGCCAGGTGTTTATCTAATTGAAGGGGGATGCGGGGATTTGGGGCTGAGGAGCTACGCGAATGTGTTTTGCTTGGCGCGCTGACAGTTGACGTTGTAGAATCTGAGAGTGGCTCGAGTGTCACAGCGCTACGCTGGGAAACGGGAGGGGGAGGGGCCCAGGGCGTGGAGAGAATCCTCTCTAAGAGCTTCGGTTTCAGGTGTTTGAATATGATCCCCGAGGATCTATCTAGCCACGTCTATCCTCCCCCGTGGCGGTACACAGCCTGTCACGAAAAGAAATAAAAAAAGCCAACAAAAAAACACCACCCACTGGGAAATGTCTTTAGCGAAGGTATACGATCCAATGGAAGTGAACTGCGGGGAAAGGAAAAAAATATATATCCGTTTGCAACACAGGGCTTATAAACTGTCTCAGCATGGAAATAGCATGTGGCCCGCTCCACATGAAATAAGAAGTGAGGCTGGCACATTTTGCATGGTAATAATACATGAGCGCTTATTGTTGCTGAAATATGAATGCTCCTCGGTGAGCGTGCTAGCTTTGAGTCCGTCTCCCGGATTGGTTCAGACAGCCGGGCATAACGCCACCAGAAGGTATTTATATTGTCTTTTGTTTACGTGCGCCATCTTTCACCACAAAACAGGGCTAAACTCCATGCGGAAAGCATTTTCTGCAACAGCTGAGAGGTGCCTGCAGTACACGGAGGCACAACAGAGACTGCGGTGTGTGTCTGATCCTGTCCAGCCTGACTTTGCATGGTACCGAGTCATCAGGGGTCAGAGGGCAGGCAAAACCCCACACCCCCTATTTCCAAATGACTAAATCATGACTCCTCCACAGACATACATTTCCAATGCACTTTAGATAAAAATGAATGAATGACATCAGAGGCTGAAGGCATTCCTTGCTTTCCAAAAGTAAGCCACAGACACACATTCCCATGCAGAAACGAAATATATTGTAATATACCAAGAATTGTATTGTGTGTATCGTCTATTGCAAATACAATTAAAGTATATGAATGCAAATCATATTGCAGTCTCTGGTGTTTCATATTGCAATGTACCAAAATCGCAATAATTTACATATTTAAAATACATTTATTGAGCTAAACAATGTTCTCTAAAATATTTTCTTAATATATAATTTTTTCCTTCTGGTTGGCACAAAAATACACACATGCCACCACCACTCTGCCTCTCTTTTTTCTCTTCTACTCTCCTCACACACACACACACACACACACACACACACACACACTCTCTCACACTGACGCACTCCCTCTGACACACGCACACACACTGTCTCTCATACACACTTTCTCTCTCTCTCACACACACATGTAACCACGTCCCCAGGACACTTCAAAGCCCTGGCTAATAATCCTTAATGGAGACAGATTATCTTCAGTCTCCTCCCATGGCCATGGTCACCGGCTTGATGGTTCACAGGCCAGCTCCGTACCGGGACCTCCAAGCCTCCATCTGGGTTTGCCACGGGATCCTTTTTGGCAGGGGCAGAAACCCCACGCCCCGCGTCTGATCCCCCCCTGTACGAGGGCTCCTGGCTCCCCTCTCGCAGGTGGATACCCCGACCGGGGCCAGTGCTTAGAGAGGATGAGCCCTGGGTCTCCTCTGTCTCGAAAAACCAGAACCCCCCCCCAGCCTTGCGTCAACATCAAAGCGTGAGTTCTGAGCTCTGAGCTTTGGTGGCAAAAAAAAAAAAATCCTGAAAATTTAATACAGTTTCCACTTCGACCACTGTAAAAGGGCTGGGAATGTGCAGAGGGAGAGCCTCGGCTTTGTCTGTCTCTGCCGCCACTTCTGCCCCCCTTTTTAAAGATATTTGCATTATGCTCTTTTTTTTCTGTCCCTCGTGCATCTAATCGAGTCGGGGCAGCACCCATGTTGTGTGTGCGGACACCGGGCGCTTCGGAGACGGACAGATATGCATGTAATTAGAGCGTACCGCAGCTGAGGGTTTGCGCGTGGCTTTGCCATGCAGAAACAGAGATGAGTTATTAATGGTGATCTCTTGGTGTTTGAGCTCCACTCGGGCGCACAGCCACCCGGTTTCCCTGTGATCTGTCATTAAGGGGAGGGAGCGGTTACACGGTTCTGTCTGTTTTTGGGAATGGTTGAAATTTTTGGGGGTTTTTGCCTTCTGTTCTCCTACTCGGGGAGAATGATGGGGAACGTAATATAATCCAGATTAAGGAGTGAATCATATTTCTGGGAACATGGCTGTGCGTTACCGCAGAATTCCTCGGGGCTTGAGTTTCGGGATTAATGCTGCGCAGATCCTTACGTCGTGTGGATCGGTTGGTCTAACAAGTTCAATGAACGGGATGTGCCAGACCATATAAAGATTGGTGAGTCTTGGCCCTCTATCTCTGATAGTCATGGTTTCTTACAGTTTATCACAAAGCTGTCAGTGGAATGATAGGGTGGAAGTGGGAGATGCATTATACATTTAATTTTTTTGTGCATGTATCATACACACAGATGTTATGTTTCAGGGGGTTTAGCTTAAGGTTGATTCATTTCAGTCCACTTAATTGGAATGGCTTTTTCATACATTTATAATCCAGCCACACAGCTCCTCTGTGAATTTTAAACACTGCGAGTGCCGCAAACAGCACTGAGGTCATTCTAATTAATTGGCTTCATCTGCCAGGGATGATTCTACTCATTACATCACTAATTTTATTTTACTTTCTCATATTAAATCATCCCAAAAAATGTTCAAATGAGCTTATCGGATCTGCCGAGGGATGTTCTTCGCAGGCTCACGCTTTGTTTTTAAAGAAACCTCCCTTGTTTTTTGGTGCGTGTTTTGCCCTGGAGACTTAATGATCACACCCAAAAACATTATAGCTGGTGTGAAACTGTGCTGTTGTAGCCACTGGCTGGAGAGTCTCGTGTTGACAAGGGTTGGTCAAATTTGGGTGGTATGAATTAAGAGGGGATGGCAGCACTGTCTGCTTCGGTCTGGAGCCATATTAATGTCCAAAATGAATTCTGGGAATTTCAGCTTGAGAGAGTGCGTGCGTTACTGTTATACTGGTTTCCATCTGTGTTGAGAATAATGTTATGATCATAAAAAAAAAAAAGAGTATAATGTTCCTGACAAGCTTCCTTTTCAACAACCCACCCGTGTTTTGACGTTGGGCGAAGGAACTTACGATCATACGCAGAATGTTAACGCCAGGTGAGGGTAGGGCAGGCATATGGCCATACTACGCAGCCCCCCCATTGGCTAAGAGTTGCGTGTTGATTCTGATCGAAGGTGGACTGCGTCTGGGTTGAGTGGAATGGAGTACCAAAGGATGACATTGGTGCTGGTCTAGAGTCTCGGAGAAAAAAGGAAAGAAAGCCTTCTGGGAGATTTTTTTTTCCACAAGAACAGGGTGTGTGCTCTTCTGCTTGTGCCAAGCTGGAGCCTTCATGCCCGGCGTTTAAACATGTGAATGCAGTTAGAGATGCTGAACATGAACCAAAAGCCGTTGACCATTTTATTCAGTTCAGTGGAGCTCCTTCCCAGAAACACTTGTGGAATTTATTCGCCCCTCTCGCTCCTAATGGGAGAGGACTAGAAAGGGTGGAAAAGGCTCCTCTGGTGAATTCCAAATGTGGAATGTGGGCTCTTTTCTTTCTTTTGGCCCGTTTCGCCAGGAGGCATGCATGGCCTTTTCTCTTCTGAGCGACTGTGTCCGTCACGGTCCTACGTTTAATGCTGTCTATTTTTTTCTCTCAGAGATCAGAAATCTTTCCACAGAAACATAAAGTGTTTTGAGATGTTGATTAACAGCTCGGGAGCGGTGGTGGCTTGCGTGTGTGTGTGACTTCATGTATGTGCATGCATATGTCATGTGTGCATGCGTTGTCTTTGTGTGCATGCGTGAATGCTTGCACGTGTGTGTGTACACGTGTGTGTGTGTATGTGAGTGAGTGAGTGTTTGTGTGTTTGTTTGTGTGTGCATACATCTGTGCGTGTGCGTATGTGTATACGTGCATGCATATGTCTATGTGTGCATGCACTTTATCTGTGTGCATGTGCGCGTGCTTGCACGTCTGCACAGCCATGTGTGTGTGTGTGTGTGTGTGTGTGTGTGTGTGTGTGTGTGTATGCGCATGCACGTTCTCGTGTGTGTGAGCTCACCCGTTCCTCAGCAGTCTCTGCCGTTCTCATGCAGCACTGCAGTGAAAAATGGGCCCGGCTTTTAATGAAGTGAGAAACACAAGGTCTGGGCCTGCGGTCGCTCACAATTGATGTGGTGTGGCTCTCGGCGGAGACCGGAGCCCGCTGGCCAGGGCCCCTCCCTGCGTCTGCGGGCCTGGGCGCAGGGGAGTACCTCCAGCCTGAGCCTGGCACCGCCTTCCCTCCAGCCCCCTCCAGGGTGCATCATGGGATAGGCGTGACAGCCGGCCCGCGTTCTGAGAGAAGGTGACCGACGAAGCGGCTGCAGTCGGAGGGGAAACCTTTGAAGGCCTCGGGAAGATCAAACGCAGTCCTGGTTGGCTTGGAAAATCGGGAGGAACAAAAAAAAAGTCAAGACGACAAGACGATCTGTGAGTTCTGCGGCTGCCGGAGCGTGACGTTTAATTGACGAGCTCGCAATTGATGATGTGTCGTGCTCGCGTGTGATGGAAAGATCCAGGAAAACCCTGTTCGATGGGGTTGGTGAAATCCGTCACAGGGAGCGAAGTCGAGCAGGGCGACCGGCATCAGCTCAGCGCCTCTTTGACGGCCCTCAGTGTCTCTGCAGACCTCTTGAAATCATCTTCTTATGTCAGGAGTTCGCTTATTTAGTGAAGCTCCATATGCGATGAGTAACTTTGTCCGGCGTAAGTAAAGATAAACTTTAAATTAGCCCCTGAGTCAATCAATCATCTTCATGTCTTAAGGAAAAGTCCCATTCAGCGAAAGAAAACAGATGAATCTGGTCCTGTGTTTTAACACTACCTTTCCCTTGGCTCAGCAGTTCTGTTTAAATTCAGGGATCACTTTATTGTAATCGGGTGGTGGATTAATTAATTAGGACATTTTTATTATTATTGTTACTGAGCAGCACTTTCTCTTTAAAATAATTTGCAGATTTGATTTAATCCAGAGGATAGTCTTTGATCTTGATGTTGTGAGGAAGCAAAAAAAAAAAAAATCCACATAAAACTCATAATTACATTAACATGAGTCTCTGGCTTTCATACTGGCCTATATAGTTATACAGCAATGCATGGGAATTTCCCTTGTCTGAGACACGGACTTGTTACAGCAGATTCCCTGGCGAGGGAGGCCAGGATCTATGGTGTGGCGTCCGCGTCCTCTTTTCCTGCTCGGCTGAGAAGTCACAGCACATGCTGCAGTTAAGGACTCCTCCCTATCAGTGTGTGCTAGGGCCTGTATCAAAGGAAGAGCTGTTTTCCCCAGAGGCTCATCTAGAGGCAGTCTGCTTGGTTCCAGCTGAGACTCTCCAGGGCGGGCTTTAGATTAATGAGAGCTGAAGGTCTTATGAAACCGGTATGTAGTAACACCACAGATACTCTATCTCTTATGAGCCGATACTGAGCCCTTGAGTTCCTTCCGCCCTCCGGTCAGTGCTGTCTGCATTCCAGCGACACCTATTGGGTGTTGTTTTAGACCACGCCCCCCCTTCAAGGGTCTTCATAACGAGCCAGCGAATCAGAAAGCTTACAGCTTCAACAATGCCTGGAGGTGATCGTGATGTATGTAGAATTGAATATCTGGTCATACTCAACAGAATATCTGTGCTGACAAGAAACTGGGATGAAAGAGAGGCTGATAAGATGCTCTTTCAGGTCTTTATTTAACCTTCATTTACCTGTGAGTCTCTTCAAGGACACTTTGTGTTACTCTCAGGGTATTTTTTTTGCTACTGGAGCCCCGTTTGCTGTAGCCATAATCACAGAGGTTTAGATGGGCGGCAGTGTAGCATATTGGTAAGGAGCAGGGATTGTATCTGAAAGGCTGCTGGTTCGATTCCCCTGCTGTACCATTGGGTCAAGTACTTAACTAAGAACTGCCTTAGTTAATATCCAGCTATATAAATGGATAACGTAAAAACTGTAACCTATATAAGTCACTCTGGATGAAAGCGTCTGCTAAATGCCGATATAATGTAATGTAAAGTAATGTAATGAACAAACCTTGTATATTGCTTTGTGGAGAAGCACAGAACAGTAAAGAGATGAACTGGATGCATTAGCCTGCATTGGGCCTGCCAGGTAGAGCTGCTGCACACGGGCCCAGGTTCATTCTCCCCAGTCATTTTGTTTTAGGGCTTTAAAGGAATATGAATTTAATCAGTGGAGCGCCCAGATCAGCTGCGCCCCTTGGCCGTTGCCCGGCCCTGGCATGGCTCTGGGGCAGGACGGGGGTGGGGCAGGGAATGGGGAGAAGGGCGTGTGTGGTGAGGCTGGGTGGGGGAAGCAGCATGGAAGGGAGGCAGGGAGGGGACAGTGGTCCTGCACTCTGGCTCATTTTTGTTCCTTTATGCCCAGCTAGGACCTGGGCACTGTAACTGTATAAACAGATAATCAACCCCAAGCTGTGGCCTGGAGGGGCATTCATCTTGGCGCTGAGGATAACGGCCACACAGAAGAGGCCGCTGAGGCCCCGAGCAGCTGTCACTCTCCTGGCTCGGCCTGACCCCCCCGTGTGGATGAGGGTCTGTGATGTCACACCGGGCGGCCCCGCTCCCCCGCGGTTTCAGCGACGACAGGTACCTCTCGGTAGCATCGGACTGAAAAGAGAGGCTGTTCGGCCCAGAATAGCGCAGCACCCCTATGTACACGGGACTCCGGCCGAGCTCCTTTGATAGAGCCTCTCAGTGTCAGCTTGATGGTGGAACCCATTAAGGAAACCCTGCCACTGCGAGCCTGAATGGCGATGCTGGATACGATTAGAGAGGCGTGGGGGGAGAGTTCACATGGCGGCAGTGTAACAGATAAGGAGGAGGGCTTGTGACTGAAGGGTTGCTGGTTCTATTCCCTGCTGTACCCCTGGGCAAGGTACTTATCCCACAACTGCCTCAATAAATATACAGCTGTATAATTGGATAACATGTAAAAATTGTAACCTATAAGAGTGTCTGCTAAATATCAATAGTAGAATAGTATGTGTGGTTTCAGGGGCTGTGCAGTATGAGGGGAAAAAAAACACGAACAGGACATGCCTTGAGTTTAAATGGGACCGGTATCAAAGATGAGGGGCGGAACATAATTGGAGGGATTGTGAGTTTTGGCCGTGGCGGTTGGCACTGAGAGGGAGATGGAGTCCGTACGGGCCACTTATGGAAGGCCTGGCTTACCTTTAGTGACCGCGCTCGCCGCCTGGAGACAGAGCCAGGGAGCTAACGACAGATACCGAGCCCCGCAGCGTGGCCAACTCTTTCACCAGAAATCCTTCGCTGTCTAATGATTACCTCTTATCCAGCGCATCTCTGAGTCTTCTGCTCAGTGATGGATCGGTCTCCTTCTCTGCTATTCAACATCGACCGCAAAGGCGAAAAAAAAAAAAAAAAAACTGCAGACCTGGTAGTTTTGGTCATGTCAGCGTGGTGCTTTGCCGTTTGTTCTCCGCTGGAAACCATGAGGTAACTTCCTCCGAAGCATGAGGCGCACCCCCTCCCCTTCCCCAATTTCTCTCTCCCCACGGAGATGGTTTTGGGGCGCAGCCGGTTGATGCCATCGATCATCATCGGCGTCTCCGGCGGGAGGTTTCCCAGAATGCCACACTTCTGTGACATCAGCGCTCTGGGACGCATCCTTGACCGCAGGGGCTGACAGAAGCTGAAGAGCGTAGCTCGCTGTGCTGGGGACCATCAAAGTTCCTGGACCCACTCCTGAAACTGCGAGAAACCCTGGAACGCCCAATTCAGGACCGAGCCATCCTGACACTCCCACAGAGTCCCATCCAAGGGTGCGCTGTCAGAATGAAAAAGAAATGGATGTATATATGACCGCATACACGACTGTATGCATTTATGTACGCATGCATATGCACTAAATGCATTACATATTTGTGTTATTATATAAAGTCTATGCTTTCAAAGAAAAGCATAAATCACACATAAAAAACAACAGGAAACCAATGAAATATGGCATGCCAAAATCCTGAGAAGGAGGTCATTTTCATGAAAGTGACATGAAATGTCCATATGATGGAGCTGAAGGAAGCAAGGAACAAGGACACATGAGTTGACGCGCAAGGTGAATGGCTTCCTCAGCACTCTCTGCAGGTTGTTGGAGGGCCCCAGGTCTGGTTGTTTCTAATGGGGATCAGGGTTTGGGCAATCCCTCCCACCACCCACCTCGACCCCCCCCATCTCCACCACTCATCAGGGACATTATTGATGGTCCCATGGGGGACACAACGAACGAAGCAGAATGAAAAATGGCTCCTCTCTTCAACATATCCCTCATGTCTGACAACTGTATCATTGCCAGGGCGAGCGCAGAATGTTTGTTTGGATATATGCGCTGGAGTCGTGCGATTCGTCATCCATCTGCACGCGGCAGATGTTTAAAATTATCGAGTCACGTTCCTATGCAATTCAGAATATGAATAAATATCTGCAATTGTGTAATGGCGGTATATAAAAATCTTGTGCTGTTTTGTTTTCGACTTTGTCTTCGGATCGGGCCGGGAATCCTTCGTTTGGAGACAGCCATCTGATGATGTTTAAAACCCCTTGGCTGGCGCGTGAGATTCAGAGATAAAGCTGCATGGAAACGGGCAGGGTGTCTGCATGAGAAGTTTAACGGCATTACTGCGCATGTTCCTACCCGGGCGCTTGAGCGAGCCTTTCAAGCTCAAAATGGACGCCCGAGATCCGGCGCCCGCTCTCGCTGAAAAAGGATGTTTGGGTTTTGGCGTGTCCCGGAGTGTACTGGAGCCCCTCAGATCACACGCCGTGCCCAAATAGCTGTGTCTGGGCAAAGGCCTGGTTCTGATTTAAAGCTGGTGACTGGCTCTGGTCTGTAATTCGCCGAGGGGGAAACAAATTGCTCCCTGTGATCTCGGCGTCGAGTGCCAGTTCTCTCCGTGCCGCTTCACCATTTTTTCCCGGTGCCTCATCCCTCTGGCTGTTTTCACGCAGTTCAGGTGAGGGTGATGGGTAAGGGTTCAGACAACGTGCACTCCTCGATAGCGATCTGCTCTTCGCGGTCGCTGGATCAGTGAAAACTGCAATCAGGGTGCGCAGCCATCAGAGCAGGGCCTCGCGAGAGGCATCGGGTTTAACTCCGCCCGGTGCGATGCTTTAATCACCAGCTGCCTGAGCTGCCGCACCGGGTGGTTACGGAGGATCGAGCCGCGGCCGAGGCCCCCGACGCTCGCGTTGTAACATTTTCCTTTTCCAGGGGACTCAACCACAACAAGGCACCGGCTCCTCTGGTGAAAACAAGATCCGGGTGGCTTCTAATCCGACATCACTCAACCCCCCGTTTTTATCAAATATCAAAGGGCAGGGAGGATTAGAGTTAAACGCACATTAGAATAAATCATGATCTCGTTCAGGCTGGGCCCGGGCCAAGAAGCGGCCCCCGTGTGAGATGTAGAGATGAAGTCGAGGCCCTTATCTCCCTTTTTTCCCCCCACATTCTTTAACACTTCCAGACTCGTGCAAACACACACACACACACACACACACACACACACACACACACACACACACACACTCACACACACATGCATCAATGTGTGCGCACACATACACATGCTCGTCTGCATACACACGTACACACAGACACACACACACATACACACACACAGAAAGGCACGTGTGCAAACAAGAACAAACACAAACATGCATATTTGCACCCATACATGTGTGCACACCCTCACACACATGCACACACACAGACATACACGCACACACGCACACACACAGACATACACACAAGCACATAAATGCTCATAAACACAAGCACAAAACCACAGACACACATACACTCAAGAACACACACACATGCCCATGTACACATGGCCAAAAGTGCACACACACAAACACACACACACACACACACACACACACACACACACACACACACACACACACACACATACACACACACACACAAAACACACACACGCGTTTATAATTACATACATGTGCGTTGGCACATCTGTTTTGTGTTTGTCATCAAGCTGCAGGCCGCCTGTGTGATACGAGGCTCCTCCAGCATCACGCCTGACCCTGCCGGTTTGACCGGGGTGGGGCAGCGGAAGGGGATGCTGCTCCCGGGCCGGATGATTAGAGGGCTATCGGGTTGCCCCTAATCGCTCCCGTGCCTGGCACGTCAGACCCCTTCACAGGCCCACATCTGGGCCCCCGTGTCCGTCGCTGGCAGCCCAACCTGGGCTGGATCTGTCAGTAGCACGGGGAATACTCTCTGTAAAACACTGACAGATGATCAGAGCTGCCCCTGCCTGGTGGGCTCAGTGCTCTGCGTGCGTGTGTGTGTGTGTGTGTGTGTGTGTGTGCGTCTGCGTCTGCGTGTGTGCATACCTGTTTGTGTCTTCTTGTGTGTGCATATGTGTTGGTGTATGTGTGTGAGTTTGTGTTAGATTGTGTGTGCGTGTACTTTTGCGTGTGTGTGTGTGTGTATGTGTGCGTGTGTGCATCTGCATGTGTGTGTGCTCATACATGGTTTTGTATGTGTTCCTGTGTGTGCGTGCGTGTGTGCATGCGTGTGTGTGTGTGTGTGTGTGTGTGTGTGTGTGTGTTTATATGTACATTTTCCTCTCACTGTGCCTCATTTTGCTCAGATGGATGTGAAGTTGTGGTGTACTTTGAGGATCAGACTTCCTCTGACAACTGACAAAGTGTTTCTGGAAACCCCAGAGATTCTTTCTCTCATCCGATTGGTCCGCGGCGTCTGTACTGCCAACACAAACACTCCACTCCACTCCAGCTTGCAGTCAACAGCTCATGAGTAATATAGAAAGAACAAAGCCTTTGCTCACACGTTCTCTGCTGATAGATACTTTCAGTGGGAATCATTCATCAACAGTACTGAATATCTTAATCTGGTTCAATGCCTGCTTCTATTGGCTAGTGAGCTCTGAACCCATTGTATGGTCATATCAGTATAGATTTTCATTTGTGAATAATGTCTGGCCATAAAAATTAAAATTCACGTATAACCAAAGAAAGCAGAAACAGTATAATGTTTTTTTAAAAAAAACTTAACTATCATGCTGCATATCGTGTTATTTTGCCCTTTGCTGCCAGTGCATCAGAAATGAGTTGTCCTGTCTAAATTTAGTGCGTATGGTTTTAATAGAAGCTGAAATTTTATGTCATTGTTATGTCATTTGCATGTTGTCCAAATAAAATTGCACTAAACAAAGAAAAAAAAACAAGATGTTTTGACAAGTCTGTCGGTGAAACGTCACCCTCGCTTTTTGCATAGAGACAGCCTTGGATCTGAGCCTTTATCTTGGGTCAAAATAGAAAGTAGTGATTTGATTCTTTTTTCCCATGGGGATCGCTGAAGATTGGTGTAGCTGAATTCACTGTGCACCAGCGATCACAGACCAGTGGTCAACAGTCAGATGGGACTCTATCGATGTTCCTCAAACTGGGATATGACTAAGGGGTTAGGGATTTCAGGGATGCAGGTCCTCCTGCATCCTTGATGTCCAAGCCACATCCCTGTCACCCAAGGGAGCTCCCCAGCAGGGAGCTTTTTAAGGGGCACAGACCCCCACTAATCGAAACCCCTCTCAGTCTCGCGGCTCTGGCACTCATGTGTAAACCAAGCATGTCAAAGCCTCCAGCTAATCCCGTTAAGGTAGAAAAATCCTTCTGTCCCCAAAGTGCTGGATTGCTGTAGTCTCCAGGGGGCAAGGGTGATCTGGCCCTAATTGCTGGGGACAGTGAAGGGCCACCTGAATTCAGGATCACACACACACACACACAAACACACACACAAACATACACACAGACACACACAAGCACACGTGCACACCTGCACACCCGCACATACATGCACATGCACACGCACACGCACACACACACTCTCACTCTCACACACACACACACACGCACTCCTCTTGACCAGTTGTTCGCTGCATATCATAGTCAATTAGGCCGCTAGCGCAGAGCTGAAAGATGGGTGCTCTCATGAGGTCTTTATGGGTCCAAATAATTATACCCAACCCTAACTCAACCTAAATCTGAGCAATGCATGCTGGGATGTGTCATTTGGCTGTTTAGGCTTCAGGATCCTATTCAGGCCTGGTTCAGATCTCTAGTGCTCCGCCACACTGGCAACGCCCTCTCGCCTTCTGAGGTGACAACGCAGTCCTCTGTGCTTTACCCAGGGACGTCTGTCTCTGGTCTGAACAAGAGAGACAGAGAGAGGAGAACGCTCTCCGCAGAGCGAGACAGGCCCTCTGGGTTTTAACAGGCTCTGTTTCGTAAAACCTCCCCCCCCTGTGTAAATCTCCTAAATGTGGTTTGGTTCTGTCTCTGTCTGAGGACTGCAAATGGGCTGCGGGGAAAAATCCACATGAAGAGGCATCCCAAATTGCATGTTAAACAGAAACAAATAACGCAAACCTCAAGATCAAAGCCACCCTCGTTCCGAGAGAGGCCGTCTCGCACTGTAAATGAAAATTCAATTTGTTAATAGGGAATAAATCTCTTTTTTTAATTAGAGCCGTCAAACCAGCGAGCTGTCTGGAAAGGCCCACCCCCGGCGGCTTGTGGAAAAAGCCTCTCAGTCAACATCCATGCAAACGTTTGCACCCCCCCCCCCCCACCCGTCCCTCATACAGTTAATGAACAACCTAAAATAAACTGACAATCTGACCTAGATTATGAGAAGCCAGTCTGCTGCAATTAATCTTTCATAAATCTTCTTAGGAGTGGAAAATAAATACGCATCTTGGATTCTTTAATTCAGGGCGAATTTCTGAGAAGCAGCAAACCGCTACTTCCCCCAACTCAACCCCCCGCAATCCCCCACCCCCACCCCAATCTCCGCGTCTGCTCGTCAAAGGCTGCCAAATTGCCTCCAGTCCCTGCTCTCCCTGCAATTAACCAATTAGCACCAATTAACCTCCTCCCTGTTTAATACCACTTTCGGAGCGAGGAGCCGCTTTTTTCGCCGGCTTCCAGCTCTCATTTCCTTCCTCGTGCCGTGACGAGCCCCGCGCCTTCAGAAGCAGGGAACGCGGGATTCGTTGGGACGGATTCGCCTCGCTTGCCCTTCGAGCAAAGAGGTCTGACATTGTGTCATCTGCACCGTGCTACAAGTGCCGTTCCTGAAGCGCCATGGGCGAGAAAAATTGCGCGACAATGAAGCGCGTCGCACGGCAACTTGCTCGGACTGGAACTGAGCGATCTCGCCGTGCAAATGTTTATCGAGCACACAACCTCCGGTTTCTCGGAATCCGCAAGGTCGCTTTACTGCCTCCGCTGCGGATTACTGGCACCGGTACTGTCGATACCCTCAATCAATACTGACGCGCTATTGGGATGAGGAAAGCTTGTTCTCTGTGTTTCTTCTGTGTGGAGAAACGCAGCTCTTGGACCTTTAAACCCTAGTAGTGGATGCAGTTTTGGCCAGTCCGTTGGCCTCCAATTTGTCTCCCTGGCTCGACCGCTCCATTGGGAAAGAACGGATTTTGTGGGTACATACGGCAGATCTCCGAAAGATCATCGGGGCAGAGTAATAAATCTTACATCGAGTATGTTTTCTTTGTTTTTTTTTCTCCTGCTCGCCCCGGCGCTTCCAGAGAATGTTTGTGTTGCCGGCTGGCAGCTCCCCCCTTTGGACAAGAACGGGTCTTGGAAGGTTTTGCGGTGTGTTTTTAAAAAAGCAGGAGGAGAGCGCGAGGGCCGGCCCTACCGCTGCACTCCTCCTGGCCGCTTGTTATTCTTCCGGACAGTTGGCTCTCTCCAAAAAAGATTTCCGAAACTCTTTAAAGGCAGTCTCTCTGGACCCGAGCAAAAAAAAAAAAGAAAAAAAAAGAAAAAGAAAAACTATTGAAATTAAAATTGCAGAAGTGCAGAAATCAACCATGTGATCTGGGTTGAGTTTCTTTTTCGGGTTGATTGTTTTGGGCATGTAGCAGTGGGGCCCGTTCAGAGTCCACACACAGAGGGATCTTAAAGCAAACTGGGCACCTAAAGTATCTCTGGAGAGATTTGTCATGCACGGTGCGTTACCACCAGGCCCAGCCAGACGGATCTGTCCCTTGGCTTGGGAAAGCGGAAGAGCCACAAGCAGCAGAAGTCTGTCCAAATGACTCGTCACTGATCGTTAGGGACGGTCGGGCTGCCATTCAAAAGCCACAAGCTCCCCATGTTGCTGGTTACATGGCTCTGGGTGGGCAAGGCTGCATGTTAGATGTGGAGCAGAAATGCATGTTGTGCCTCTTCAGATGTCAGATGAAACTACGAACCACAAGGGCCAGAGATTTTGTGTGTGTGTGTGTTTGTGTGTTTGTGTGTGTGTATTTGAGGGTGTGTGTGTCTATGTATGGGTTTGTGTGTGTGTGGGGGGTGGGGTGCATTTGTGTGTGTGTGTGTGTGTGTGTGTGCGTCTGTGTGTTGCTGTATGCATGTGTGTCTGAGAGTTCGCATGTGAGTGGGTGTGTGTGAATTTGTGTGTGTGTGTGTGTGTGTGTGTGTGTGTCTCTCTGTGCATGTATGTCTGAGTGCATGTATGTGTGTCTGTGTTTCTGTATGCATGTGTATGCTCGTGCATGTATGTGTGTGTGTATGTGTGTACGTGTGTATAGGTGTGTTTGTGTTTGGAGGGGATTGTGCATTTGTGTGCATGTATGTTTGTGTGTCTGTATGTTTCTGTATTTACGTGTGTCCGCGAGTGTGTGTGTGTGTGTGTGTGTGTGTGCATGTGTTTATGGGTGTGTCTGATACATTTCAAACCAGTCACAGATAATATTCATAATTTATCAGCTGACGGGGAGGCAGAGACGAAGCAAACATGTGGGACGCAGGTTTCCCCAGGTCGCAGTCAACGAGAGCTCACTTGAAAAGCTCCTAGCTCAGTGTTTATTTAGGATGTCCCTCTGGGAAGCGTGTGCTGCCTTCCCCACTCCGTGTGCCTGATTTCATGAGTCACTTCGGCTCCCTTTTAGCTCTCCCACCTCCTGCCTGTTTGTCTTAGCACACTCAGCTCCTCTCTTCTCTCCTCCTCTCTTCTCTTCTGCTCTTCTCTCCTCCTCTTCTCTCCTCTTCTCTCCTCCTCTCCTCTCCTCTCCTCTCTCCTCTGCTCCTCTTTTCTCTTCTCTCTCCTCCTCTCTCCTCCTCTCCTCTCCTCCTCTCTCCTCCTCTCCTCCTCTACACCCTGCTCTGGAAAACACCCTGAGTATCTCAGGCTCCAGAGGAAAAAGGGAGTGGTGGGGGACACGGTTCACAGCTCCTTCTTCCTCTACCTTTCCCTTCCTTTCTTTTCCGTTCGGGTCTCTGTGATCTTGCATTTCTCTGTTGATCCTCTTTTTGATTAATGTCTTTGAGCTGTGACTGTGCTCCTTGTCTTTAATACGCAGCCAAGCGGAAATGCTTTTTTCTTTGCCTCGCAGCAAGGACTGATAATCATTTATATATAGAGTTGGGGACTTTGTACCATCCTTTTATGTGTGTGTGTGTGTGTGTGTGTGTGTGTGTAGACAGAAATGTCAATTATTAATTTTTGTCTTTGGTACCTTCAGTCATGTACACAAGCTTGCAGTGCACTTGCAGTGACTGTCTAAGACAAGGAGATGCATGTACTCTTGAACACAGACTAGCCTGGCAGGACTGAAAGGGGCACACGGGATGTCACCATCTACTGCCTGTATTTGATTCCTTTTGTATAACTTGCATGTTTCACTGTGGATTCAAATATTTGTTTATGTGTTTGTTAGTGAGAGAGAGAGAGAGAGAGAGAGAGAGAGAGAGAGAGAGAGAGAGAGAGAACATGCAAAACATCCTGTCTTGCCTGCCTTCCCAGGGTTCAGTCTAACCCCCTCGGCAAGAAACGACTGAACAGAGGCAGCATTCCACAGGTGGAATTTCGGCTGGGTTCTGCGGTCTCCAGACTGGCAGCGATGCCCCCTCTGATGATGGAATGTACATAAACTCTCCCGCATGGGGGGGTCTGCCTTCCGCTGAGCACAGGGAATCGTGGGTAAAACGGCTGCCTGTGTGGGCCGGAAGGACGTCACCGTAAACGCCGCACGTCACCCCACGGGAGACCCCGCTTTTAACTGGCACTTCCCCGAAACGATTACCCAGAACTGCTGATCGAGTTCCCCCTCCGATCGAATCTGTTCAGTCTCATCTCATTAACGTTATTTTTATGGCTCACAATTAACGGCGCGGGGAGTCCTATTGACTGTGTGTTTTATGTTTTATTTTTTTCCTTTTTTCTTTCAAATTTTAGCGTCTGAATGTAATTGCGCTCTCGTAAAAGAGGTCTCTCACTTCTGTAAAAGATGACGGGGTGGGAGGTCAATAACGCAGGAGGTCCTGTACAGTAACTAACTCAGTAGGCTGCGAAGAGCTGTGGTTCAGGTAGCAGCTTGTCGAGCCGTATCCCTGCTGGGAAGGATACAGCTCATGATGGTGGTTTCCATGAACCGTAACGCTCCCACCACCTCCGGGAACTGGCACAGGACATTGGATTCATTTCACTGTGCCTTTTTTTTTTCCCACAGGACACCCACCGGGTACTCGTCTGGGGTGTCTTGTGTATGCAATGCAGACCTCAGACCCAGACCATAACTCCCATACCCCTTCCGTCTTTGGGGGAGGGAGAGGCACAAAGTGCTAAATCCTTCAACTCCAGGAAAGAAAGCAGCAATTACATTACATTACATTACTTGCATTATTGTCATTTAGCATTTAGCAGACACTCTTATCCAGAGTCACTTACATAGGTTACAATTTCATCCATTTATACAGATGGTTGGAGGTCGAGGTTGAAGTTAGGTTAAGTACCATGCCCAAGGGTACAGCCAGCAGTGCCCAGCAGGGAATTGAACCAGCAACCCTTAGGTTATCAGCTCTGCTCTTTGGCACTACGCCACACTGCTGCCCAGACAGAGAAGAGCAGTAGTACAGAGGACCTACCAACTCTACAGATACCCACCATAGGTTGAGAGGGCACTGATCTTTAGTTCAGAGCCCATAAAACATCCTGTTAAAAGCATAGTGATTGATGGGGGGCTGGAGGTTTAAATCATCCTGAACGATTAGGCGGATTTTTCGCCGCTCTCCGCCTCGCTAACTGGACGCTCCGCTCCGGAGCCGACGGAGAGCGGCGATCCAAGAGGTGGCTCCCCTCTCCTGGGAGTCTCTGCAACCACCCCCCACCCCCAGCCCCCCCAACCCCGGCCCTCCTCCCTGCGCTGTGTGTTTAAGCTGTCGGTTCAGGCGAAATCCCTTGTAAAAACCAGGATGGTTCAGCTAATCAGTCGAATTGCGGAACGCCAAGCCTGAGGGGGTATTTTTTTTTTCCTTCTTCCTCCTCCTCGCAGTTCTGGAACACATTACCTCATGGCATCAAATCAAACGTTGAGCTCGCGCGGCGCGTTTTCTTAGCCGCCGAGAAACGGATGTCCCATTTTCGCAGGTTCTTACAGAGTTTAATGTCCTTTCAGGGACATTAGAAAACCAATAGATCTTTTTTTGGTTTTTTAATTCACAACAAGAACAATGATGTTGTTTATATGTACATGCACATGCAATGATGGTGTATATTTAGACTAATAGTTATACAATGATTGTGTATATTTATACCTGTGTGAAAACACTGATTGTGTATATTCATATGCATGTGTATACAGTGAATTGTATACACTGTATATACAATGGTTGCATAAATCCACTTGTAAAGTGCTTTAGTCACGGACCTCTGGCTTCATAGGTATGAGAGTAGCACCCCCCCTACATTTCCACATGTGGAAACAAAGCTGCCATGTCGTGTGATCTAGCCTGCTACCAAAGCCATAGCTACATTTATCCTGCTGTGAGAAACACCACAGCAAAATCGTCCCACGTACATTACATGAAAAACACAGTCAGAAAATATAAACACGGTTTCCACAGAATTCACTGCGTTCAGATCTGAGGTAATAAAACAGTGACATCATACTGGTTTTGATTTTTGGAACTCGGAATCTAGAATTTATATAACATGTTCCATCAAATGCCTGGAACAGTCAGAATCGGCGTGCCCACTTTTATTTGCATACTCTACATTTCCTGTGTTCTTACTTCGGGTCAAATGGACAACATTTTTACACATCACACCTACTTATTTGCCATTTCAGCAGGATCACGTTTACTTGGGAACTTCAGCGAATGGGCTTTTCTCAGAGGTACAGCAGCAGCGCCACAATCTAGCCTGGCACCCAGGATCCTCTGGTCCTGCGCCATTGCGCTGTTAAATTTCCATCATGCTGAAAACGTCTCCACGCTCCTCTCTTTTTTTCATACCTGAGCCAAATGAAGGGAGCATTACGAAAGGAGGGAGGGTAATAACAGAGTCTCTTCCGAGAAATCTCAGGCAATCTTCCGTCTTTCCAAAGTTAATAATCCTTGCTGAAGTGAAAAGGCCATAAAGTGAAATCATCCCGGCTTTTTTCGCTGATTGCTTTTATTTTCGTTCCCCGCGTTGATTTTGCCCTGTCCCGCAGAGTAATTAGATTCGGAAACATGTATGTTTGTTTCCTGGATCCTGGGGTTGCGGCCTGGGTTTTTACAGACAGGGTCAGAGCGTTCTCTTTGTTTGCGGTGTCAGAAAACGGGCACTGCAGCCAGGAAGTTCCGTCAGCAGATAACAGCAGGTCAAAGATCTGCCATCAAAGAGGCCAATGCACTTTGGGACAGGCCCTCCTCTACTGGCACGTAAACACTCCGCATTGCTTGATAGCTCACTGAACTGGCTAAAGAGCAGGGTTTTGTATTGGCAAAGATCCCAGTTTTATTGAGACAATGACTTTTTACTAATGATCATGAACCCTGTTCCAGTTTGTCTTTTTATCCTGAGACAACAGAAAGGTGACATACTGCTCTTCACAACTCTGTTTCCTACACTTTAGGCCTCTTTACCATTATTTTTTCAGCCTAAGCAGTAAGCGCAGCCAACAGAGACAAGCACCGTATCAGCACAAGCCAAAAGCACAAGTGGCACATGCAGGTTCCTTATATGTTAAGTACATCAATATTTTTTTTCAGGGGGAAAACTGATGACAAAAAAATGACCCGCATAAGTTCAGCTTGGCATTTGCTCGTTTGTAATGGTAGTCATTCGGTAGAACACTATTTAATTACTTTGGTCTCTTTTCAAATCCTGCATCAGAGCCGGCCTTTCCTTTAATAAACAGGGGATGAATAATTTGTGTTATTATTAGCCAGAGCTGGCAGCAATTTCACGGAACAGCGGAAAACCGAAAGGCAAAAAAAAAAAAAATAAAATAAAAAATCCGCTGAATTGTTTCGGAATCCCCGCAGAAGGGGCGGGTTCACAGCCGCGGACATCGCCGGGGCCGGGGGATGGCGAGCCGTAGGAAAATGTGATTGTAAATCTCGACCGCCGCCAAGTTTATGACAAAGAATGGGTAAGCGTGGTCTGGAGGAAAAGGTAGGAGAAATTATCTTGCCATTGCTCCTAATTCCAGGGGGTTTATGAAGGGGCCACTAGTCCTAGACCGGGCTTTCTCCTGCCCTGATTGACGCTGGGCGTGAGTGCCTCTCTCGCTGGTGAGTCAGGCATTGCAGACAGATCTCACTGTATTTAGGCTTTTAGTGTGTTTCGGGAAAGTTATAAACCTATGAACAGCCTCGGTTTTACCTTCACAGCACCTACAGAATATATTAAAATATGTAATATTAACATCAATATATAATAATAACAAGATGCATTTACTGCTTTCCAAGGTTCCCAAAGCCCTTTACACTAGATTACATCACAGTATTGGTATTTAGCAGACACTCTTATCCAGAGTGGCTTACACAGGTTACAATTTTTACATGTTATCCATTTATACCGCTGGATATTTACTGAGGCAATGCTGGGTTCAGTGCCTTTCCCTAGGGTACAGCAGCAGTGCCCCTATGGGGAACTGAACCAGCAAACTTTCAGTTACAAGCCCTGCTTCGTACCACTACGCTACACTGTCACCACACTAAGGGGTTGGGGGTGGGGGGGTGGGGTTCAATGTGTAGCACCCACCTGGGTGGTGCGTGGAAGTCATTTTTCTCACAGAATGCTCACTTTAACTGAGTCGGAGAGGGAGCAATTATTTTGCCAGTTCAACCCCGGGATGAAATAGCCAGACTGTAAGAGCATCACTGGGAATTCAGCCGTAACACAAAACAGAAGGTAAAGCTGGGCATAATCAGATACAGTTGATAAGTTAATGTCTGGTCACACTGGTTAAACATACACAGGCTGGTAAATTATCTTCATAGTCTTGACAGTCTTTGACAAAAAGCAAAAACTCAGCTGATATACAGTATAATTGATTTACCGATGAAGGATGGTTCATTGTAGATCCTAACACTGACAAAAAGTTGGAGAAATCCCTCCTTAATCGTTGCTGACCTGCGCCTCCGCTGGGTTGTACAGTACTATTCATCTGAGGTACAGAGGTGAGGGGTGAGGAGACATGGGTTAACATGATGCAGCAGAGTTTCTCTTCTGTCACACATAGGAATGCGCACGTGCATGCACACACACACATCCACACACGTATACGGCAGTCCACTTGTTTCTCACATGTTTGCCAGGTGACCGAGCGTCCAGCCTGCTATCTGTAATTCATACTCTGTAGCCCCCACTGCTAGATCTGTTGGGGCGGAAGTGGGCAGACAGACTTCGCCGCCTCCGGTCACGGTGGAGAGCCGTAATGGAGGTGATTGCTTCCAACCCCTCTCCTCTCACGCCTGGCCCTGCTGTGAAACAGCATTTAACAAACGACCTCGCCTCAGCCAGCCTCGGGGTTAATTACCCACAAGCCCCTCTGCTCCGAGGAGGCATGCCTGCCTGGGACGTCAGTCCCCCGTATCCCCCCCACCCTGTGTTAGGGGTTGTTTCCGCGGCGACCGCCGTGTGTTTGCGTACACGTGATGGTGGTGCGGCTGCAGCGTGGCCTTTGTCAGAGGAAATGAGCCGCCGCGGGAAATGGAGGTCAAAGAGCTGGGGTCAGGGGCGAGGCCGCAGGTCTCACCTTTCCCCCACTGCTCCCTCAGTTATGATTAGGAAACATAACCTCATGCCTCAATGTCACTCCCTGTCCTGGCTCATTTGGCCTCCCTGAGTAAATGGTCCTTTTTCAAACAGCAGCTCCGCACATGGGCCTCGTCTCACACGGATGATGTATTCACCCACATGGGCTAATTTGTGCCCCCAACTCACACTAATGACATAATTACCCCACATGGGCTGATTGGAGGCCCTTGTCCCACAGTGATGATGTAATCACTCACGTTTGCTGATTGGGGGGCCCGTGTCTCCCACTGATGATGTAATAACTCACATGGGCTGATTGGAAGATGAATCAGATCTAATGAGACCAAGTCTTGCCTTGGGTAATCATGCCTCATGTATCAACATAATTGAACATGATTATAGCTTAACGCAGCTCTGCTGTATCGAACAGTCCTTTCAGGTGTAGGTTACAGAACTCACCACTTGCAACATCCATGCCAAGGTTCAGCTACAATGAGATGTTAATCTTAGCCATGTTTTCACATTTTATAGCCAAACCAGGATTGCAACACAATTGATTTATGAGCGGGCCCATGGTTTGGCCCACAAATACAGAAGGAAGCACTTGGCTTCTGCTATTTCTTTTGTTGGTGCGGATTTACTTTGATTAGTTCTTTCAGCACTGGGTTATTCACAATATCCTACAGAGATATTGATACAAATGGGTGAATATGTGAATCTGGCATGACATTCTTTGCTTTCTATTTTTATTCAAAATAATACATTCAATAAAGATAATAGCTCATGCTATGATGATAATAGCCGTGGTTTTGCGGTTGTGGTCAGCCTCTACACTGTGGGGAGACAGCAATCATTACAGAGATACATTTTGATGAACTTTTTTGCAACGGTGAATCACTGGACAAACTCCCTTTCGCCTGCTTATGTTGCATGAGGGAGGAAATGACATCAGGAAAGAGGTAGCTATGTCAGGCTAAGCTATGACCAAAGGTCAACTGTGTCAAACAAGAGTGTGGGCTGTGAAGAAAAGGCCATTTTATAAATGCCAGAATTATAAGTTGGTGTGAGAATCCTGGCAGAGTGCAAGAGATATGAGCATTAGAATTAGTCTCTTAAAGTTTATCTGGATGTCCGTTTTTCCTCCCTGCAATATTTTACTGAGAGCTGGCAGATCCTTTGCACTTTATCACGTAGTTTGGAATTTCTTGGAATACTTAGCCATTGATTTATGGCGGTATGATGGGGCGCTTGAAAAATGAGCGCCGGGATCTGAAGATTCTTTAGATTGATTTCCCCATCTCCAACCCAGATTGCCTGGCTTCCCTGGTTCATACGAGTTCTCGGGTTTAAATTTGGGCCTCTCAAATGAGGTCATTACGGCAATCAAAGCAAAATATAAAAGGTGGATTTCGTCTAAAATCGCTGGGACGGGGAAAGCCTGCGCTAACGACCCGAATGAATCTTCGGCGCGGGCCTCGGCAGGGGCAGAACGGTCCCGGGACGACGTTAAATCAATCTGAATATCCGCCCGTGTCATCACAAAGCTAATGGATATGAAAGAGCGCGACGAGCCAAAAACTTTCAAAAGATGGATCCTCCCCCCTTCCTTCGCCGTGAGATCAATCGTTTCTCTGAATGGCGTTCGCATTAGAGAGGGCAGTGCTGGACAGACGTGGAATGTGTGTCTCTCTGGGAAAGTTTGCTGTCTCAGCGAGTTATGTTTTAGCAGGCACATGTTGCGTCATAATGTATGCCCAGGGTTAGGGTTAACATTTGGGTTAGGGTTATCTAAGTATCAGGGTCTTAGGGGTCCACTTTTCTGAAGGGTCGGGAAGTCAACTGCTGAGGAAAGGCACTGCCTCATGCTGCAGATCAAAGCCTAACTTAATTGCATTTCAGCTTGATAAAGGGCTTCTTATTGGGACTATTCACTGCATTCGGTCTGAGATCTGGGGTTTGGGTCACAGAATGAAGGATCTGTTGCATCTCTTCCATTCTCTTTCATTTCGAACGGCCACGTGGGCATGAGTCAAGATGCAGTCCTGTTTATTTCAGCAACATGCAACTGAAGACCTTTGTTTCTCTTCACGGGCTCAGCTCGGAGGGCTGTCAACCAGCAACAGAAAAGGACCTTGGGTAAACAAACTCACAAGGACCCCCGGGGGCTCTGAATTCTTCTCGGTACCCCTGACACGAGAGGGTGGAGGTTTAATTGGGTCGGCTCTGAATCCTCCCTGCACCAGTCCACCGTGTCAGGCTGGGGTCGGCCTGCTGGGCCAGCTACACAGATGTATGTACTGAGGACAATAAAGACGGCCTGCCGGAGCAACACACAGCCTCCCGAATATCAAACACAGGGCCAACCCGCTGCTGCTGTCTGAGGGAGAGGGAGCTTACACGCACACACCCGACACAGGTCTCAACGCAGTGGGGTCTGAGAGTTCCCCCTCGTTCTCTCTGTCATCTCTCTCTCTCTCATATCTCTCTCTCCCTCTCTCCCTCTCTCTTCCTCCCTCTCTCTCTCTCTCTCTCTCTCTCTCGCTCATATCTATCTCCCTCTCTTTCTCCCTCCCTCTTTCTTTCTCTCTCTCTCCCTCCATCTCTCTCTTTCTCCTTCTCTCTCCCTCTCTCCCCCTCTCTCCCATATCCCTCTCTCTCTCTCCCTCTCTTTCTCCCTCCCTCTTTCTTTCTCTCTCTCTCCCTCCATCTCTCTCTTTCTCCTTCTCTCTCCCTCTCTCCCCCTCCCATATCCCTCTCTCTCTCTCCCTCTCTCTCTCTCTCTCTCTCTCTCTCGCTCATATCTATCTCCCTCTCTTTCTCCCTCCCTCTTTCTTTCTCTCTCTCTCCCTCCATCTCTCTCTTTCTCCTTCTCTCTCCCTCTCTCCCTCACTCT
The DNA here is from genome assembly GCA_019176425.1 of Megalops atlanticus. Classification (NCBI taxonomy): domain Eukaryota; kingdom Metazoa; phylum Chordata; class Actinopteri; order Elopiformes; family Megalopidae; genus Megalops; species Megalops atlanticus. The sequence goes on along the minus strand of CM032875.1, from coordinate 11,788,981 downwards.
CTCCCTCTCTCTCTCTCTCTCTCTCTCTCTCTCTCGCTCATATCTATCTCCCTCTCTTTCTCCCTCCCTCTTTCTTTCTCTCTCTCTCCCTCCATCTCTCTCTTTCTCCTTCTCTCTCCCTCTCCCCCTCCCATATCCCTCTCTCTCTCTCCCTCTCTTTCTCTCTCTCTCTCCCTGCCTTTCCTTCCACGTGCTCCTCAGGGGAGACGGACGGGAACGTTTTTGATGTCTGCCCGCCCGCACGCGCCGCTGCCACGCCTGTGAAGTTCGGCGGGGCTCGCCAGCTTTGAAGGCCCCGGGGGTTAGAAGCCAGCCATCGATTCTCGCGTCCCGTCGCCTCGCGAGACGGCGATGCGCGCGGCAGGGACCGGGCCCACGTGGCTTCCTCCAGCTCGGGCTCGCCCCTCATTCCGCCGGACCCGACCCATTAATTACCGCGTATCCGATTCTGGTCGGATCAAAGACGGGGAAGGGGGTGGGGGGGGGTTGTGGTGAGGCATCACCGACAGACGTACACACACCTGCTTCAGAAGCAGGCCCGGAGAAGCCTTAATAAAGGGTTTCCTGGTATCCGCGGTGAAAGGCGTGCGTCTCAGAAGGACAGGGAAAAGAAAAGGACACGCCGAGCCGAACTTGAAAAGACGCTCTGAGACTGGGAGGGATAGGAAGAGGAAACAGGCCTTCTGAACGTCTTTAACTCCTGTCTTGTCTTTCAAGCGCTGCCCCTCTGATATGCTCAAATCCCGCTGGCCTCGCAGGCCTCATTGAACACAGGGACACGCCTCCTCCTTCTTCTTCTGTTTTCTTTTTCATTCCTGCTTTTCTTTTGTACCTCTTTGATTCTCCTTTAACACAAGACTGCTATTATAGAGGAATCCGCCGCTTAATTCCCGACAAGAGAGCGATGCTTGCGCGTGTGTGTGTGTGTGAGTGCGCGCCCCATGTGTGTGTATGTGGGCATGCATCCGTGTGTGTGTGTGTGTGTGTGTGTGTGTGTGTGTGTGTGTGTGTGTGTATGTGTGTATGTGTATATGTGTATTTTTAAAGTCTTTCTCTTTTTACAGTTGAATTGATTTTCAGGAAAGCTGTCTTAGTGAGGATTACTCCTGTGTGCCAGGAATATTTCACAGCAGAGATATGTGAAACTAAACAGGGGATCTGTAGAGGGATTTTGCTCTGACAATGGGGACGGGCCAACTGTGAATCCGCTGTCTCTTAGAGCTCGCTTCTCATGACCATTGGATTGCATTTTGTGGAACAAAATTTGCAAACCCTGAGACAAAAGGCCCACCTGATTTATTAAAAAACAAACCAAAAAACCAAAGCCAGTCTCCAGAGCCTCCATTTCTGTCTCTTCGCGTTGGTTTTGATTGTGTGCACATCACCTCAGCTCCCACATCCTGGGCTTTGGACCGGGTTTGCTAAGAAAGGACAGAAGCTAAGCGCATCCTGGATCAACCACACTTAGGAAACAATACAAGTGTGTACTCTAGTGTCTGTAGAGTTGAATGAGGTATCGCTTACCCAAAACAACATGCTCTCCGTGTATGAAAGTGAAGTGTGGAGGCATTGCCCTCTCATTTCAGGCTCCTGTTTAGGGGTCTTGTTTCTTCTTTCACTATGGCTTCTGGTCAGTCGACAGGTGATGAGAAATGCTACAGGCACAAAATTACTGCTGTGGGATCAGTATCTCCAGTGGACCCAAAGTTCATTGGTCCCCATTGTGCACAATAGCTTGAGGCTGCAGGATCACTGTGGCCTTATGACATCTTATCTGAAGAAAGGCAAGCAGGGACCAATGATGATGGTTTAACCCTCAGTTAAACCACGCTACTGACCCCATGACACAATCCATGTCAGCCAGTGAGGAGACAAAAGGTTACCCGTTGCATCTACTGGAACCAGGAAGTCTCAGAAGGATAGTTGATTTTTTTGTACTTGCATCAAGAGAGGACCAATCACATCAATCAGTTGTACTGTAAGGAATTTTGCAGAAATTATAGTCCTTATAAAGTGAACGAGTTTAGTCACACCTAAAGCAGGTGTGTGACAGTTTCAAGTAATACCTTATAACACTACGCTTACCCGGTGGAGTGTTGGTGATATGAGATCAATGACACAGGGCAGATCAGATGAGAGAAATGACCAATGGTAAGCCCAGGAACGAGGAATAAGAGGAAGAGGGATGGGGCATACCTGGAAGACCTGACAGGAGCTGAAGTCCAGGATCGTGTTGTCTGTTCGTGAGCAGACAGGTCCAATTTAGAAAGCGATGCGGGGAGCCTCAAACGGGAGCGGCTGGGACTGCCACATTAGGGGGATTGTCAGTTAAAATTACGGAGGGGGGCGGCTGCGGTAAAGAGGTTTCCTTGTTTTACCCCAGTGGCCTGATTGAGCAGGGTCAAAGGTCAAGTGCTGTGGCAGCCCTGGTTTTCCCACAGGGAGTGTAGGGTAATGGAATGGTAGATTCCAGGTCAAATGGAGCAATTTTGGCTAAACCTCAGGATTAGAACTGAGGGAGTAAGGGGGGCAAGGGAAGGGGGTTTGATTTAAGTTTCCCCAATACCGTTGCATTAAATGAAATCAAACTAATCCTCTTGTATATACAAACTCATCATATATGTTGGCTTTAAATTTTCCACTTCCTTACTGTCCCTGAATCTTTTTTTTTTATCAAGCAATACTGCAGAGGAACCAAAGTGTAAAAATATACATATAAATGTTTCTTTTCCCCATCAGTTGTCACAGAAGATGCACCAAGACCCTCAAGCTGTAACAAAACTGAAAGAAATGTCACAATATGGTCTCAGCGGACTGCTAGCTGCAGAATACCAACCCTGAATGAAGATAAGAAGGGTTATGTAAAATGTGCACACAATGCCTGCAGTGTGCGCTGTCCGAGCTTTATGTGGTTGTCAAGCAGGATGTTATCACACACCCAGGTACACAGTTCTTTTGTCAGGTCCTCCGGAGAGAGGTGTCACCGACGCCTCTTACAAAGTGGAAACGTGAAAGGCTGCGGCCCTCAGACGGGAGGGAGAAGGTGTCACTCTCCACCTGGTGGGCCCCTGTGACAGGAAAGGTGTCTGCTCGGGTCTGTGTCTCCTCACCGTTCAGCTGTCAGTCTGTCACGGCGAGTGATGGCGGGGGATCTCCCTGGCTGTGTCGGTGCGTGACACAGGTTGGGGGGTTGGGGTCCGTGACAGCCGCTCTGATCCTCCTCTGTACCTAACCCCCCACCCACCCTGGTGCTTGCTCTGATCCCCGTCACCGCGTCCGTCACCATGACTGACAGGTCGCCGCCGGGGGGGTGAGAATGGAACGGGAGTGAGTGAGTCGTGTTGCCGATGGGATTTGGGGTCTTTTAGATCGCCAGTCAGCGAAGCGCCTCTCGCTATAATCCTGTAGGCTAAACGTATGGCTGTCCCTGTTTTATTTGTCTTTGCGTTGTTACCTGTCACATACATGTTACATTTTCATGTTGTGTGCTGTGGCTGATTACTCCATGTAAGTTAGCTGTCATTTTGTGCTTCATGATTTGATCCTGCATTTTGGCTGAATGCTACATACGGCACAAGTCTTTATATACACATATAATCTCTCATTAGGTTTCACAACAATTAGATTTGAGTACAATAGGCCAGGGCTGGGTTATTCTGGTCTAACTGTGGCTTCTGGGTTACAAAAATGGGAGGCAGAAAAACTTTATTTGATAACTATCCTGAACTGGTTTTTGATTGTTTTACACATCAAGAATACTAGTTTAAATAAGGCTTGTCTTTTAAATAAGGTTTTGCATCTAAAAAGGCTGGTACTTCTGTGGGCATGAAACATGAAAAAAAAACTTGAAAAAAGCATGCTGCAATCAAAATGATTTAATAATTTAAAATGCCAATTTATACCAGCTAGTGTCAGAATGACAATTCTTTTTTGCAGTGACGCAGGAAAATTCAGCTTTTAGCGACACACACTTGAGGGCAATCTTGTGTGATGTAATTACTTCAGTCTGACAACAAGCTTTGCTGAAAACCATGCATCTCCTCTCACACACACACAGCAAGGCTTGCACTCTTTCCGTTCTCTGCAAAATTTCTGTTGTTTTAAAACGGCCTTTCATTGTCCTGTGAAGTTGAGGGATTCAGCTTTTGGTGATGTCAGTTGTTGGGGGGGGGTCTCTAAACAGTTGACCATGAACACTATCTGGAAGTGGAATGTGACTTACTTTTAAGGGTAGATTCTCATTCACATATGACATAATATTTGGGGCTTTGTGTTAGATCACTATTAGGAGGAAGGGAAAAAAAGAAAAATACCACAGAGTTCTAAGGGTTAATATGAAGTCTAAAAAGGCACTGTAACACCTTTCCTTCACATGGAAGGAAAAATGAATCAGCTGCTGATGGGTAGTGTTTAAAATGGCGATTTTGTTCTTCAGGAACCAATAAAAAAAGATCCAGGACATTTAGCAATTCAGATGCAAGTGTCCCCCCCCCCCAAATATATATCAGTGGGTGCCTAATTTCTCACTCATGGGCATCTGGTTTATGAAAGCACACACTCTCAAACCGCTGCAGGTCATGGCACTCCTCATTCGCTTTATGGTCATTTCATTATCATCGTGAGCTGTTGCAGTGGTGGAGCACTCTTCCTCTCCCCCGCAGTTAGGCCTAATGAAAGCGGGGACGCGAGGCGAGGCGGAGACGCCCCGCATCCAGGCGATGAACACCCCCCCCGTCTGAATCAGACCGTCGCTCGAACCACGGGCACGTCTGCGATCGCATCCCCTCAGGCAACTCCAACACAATCGGGGCCCCTATAAGGAACGTCTCCTCGTGATGACCAATGGGTCCCGGGGGAAGTTCTGACCGTCACTTTGATCCCCCCCAGCCGATCCCTGTAATGGAGGAAGTGGGGGTCTCTGCAGTGCCTGGTCTGCGCTGGGGTCATTTAAACCTCAGCCATTAAGCCGGGCCCTGTGATACCGGCACCAATATTTATTCTGCAGACATCAAGAGGAACCCATTACCCCCTCATCTTCTTCAACCTGCAGATCTTAATCAGTGCCCCATAGTTCTCTGTTTAAATCTGGGGGGAGTTGGGGGGGGCAGGTCCTCAAAGGGCAGGGTTCTCAGGTCATAAAAATAGGACTGTTTCATGCACTGTTTCACTATATTAACTTAAAAGGCGCTGTTTGTTGTTTCTGTTTTCTGCTGCAAGCAAATGTATCTTTGATTAAGTCCTGCCTGGAAGGAGTCGCAATACAGCAGTCTTAGATTAGAAATTAAAGCATGCCCATTACCTTTGGTTTCTATGATTAATTTTTGTTTTTTTGTTTCTTATTTCACCAGTAAGTTCACCATTTTTCTGTTCTGATTTAAAATAAAAGTCCAATGCCAGAGTGAATAAATTAGCAGGCAATTAAAAAATAAAAGTTTCATTTCATTTCATTTCAAAGTGTCGTTAAATGATCATACTGTCAAGAGGCCAAAAAACCCTTTTTTCTGGAATTGTTTTCATAAATTAGATATTACAATAGCAGGACTCCAGAGTGCATTGATAAGGTAATCAATCTGACCAAGGTGTTGGGTGTAGGGTGTATGTGTGTATGTGTGTGTGTGTGTGTGTGTAAGACAGGGAGGCTGCGGGGGATTTGAGGGGGTACACAGACGGCCCCTGATCTGATCTAATCTGACAGCATCAGTGTGGGGAGCTTTTTACAGCTGTGGAAACGTATTAAAAGGGGGAAAGAGACAGGGAGCTGGAGATAGGGATCTCGACCCGATGCAGACAATTAGCGTGCGTTTACCCAGGGCTGGGGCTGATAGATCAAAGTCCCCGGGTGGACTCCGGAGGCTGTTCCTCTCTGAACCTGCCATGAGCCTATGACTCCTGCAGCACCCCTGGCCACCCCCACACCCCACCAAATAAACCTGCCAAGAGCCTGTGACCCCTGTTGCACCCCTGTCCACCACTCCTCCACTTTTAACTAAGAGCATCCTCCACGGAAAAACCATTAGACCAGCTCTGTGTCTGCTTCTTTCTGGATTTTGTGTGTGTGTGTATGTGTAAGTGTGATGTGTGCATGTGTGTGTGCATGTGTATGCAAGTGAGTTTGTGTGTCTGTGTGTGTGTATGTGTGTCAGTCTGCGTGTATGTGTGTCTGTATGTGTGTGTGTGTATGTACTTGTGTGTATATGTGTGAGTCTGTGTGTGTATGTTTGTGTGAGTGTGTGTGTGTGTGTGTGTGTGTGTGTGTGTGTGTCTCTGTGTTTATGTGCATGTGCATGTGTGTGTATGTGTGAGTCTGTGTGTGTATATATGTGTGAGTCTGCGTGTGTATGTGCTTGTGTGTGTATGTGCATGTGTATGTGTATATATGTGTGTGTATATGTGTGAGTCTGTGTGTGGATGTGCATGTGTATGTGTGTGTGTGTGTGTGTGTGTGTGTGTGTGTCTGGCTATAATGGGGAAATCTCACGGTGGGGTTCAGACAGACGAGCCTGCACAAAGGGGTCCACAGCCGCTGCACGTTATCAGGGTAATGGGGCCCAGCAGGAGGGGGTCGGCACAGATAACCACACCCACGGCAGGAGCCGGGAGCCGCGTGATGGGGGCGAGGGGGGGTGGGTGGAGGGGGATACTTATCTCCAAGCTGCACGCTCCCGGGGGCCCGATTACACCCCCGCCCCAAAACGCTTTTACATATCTCCTTTTCTTCAGAGGGCCGAGATTGCCTGTCCTCTTCCCCCCGAGCGCGGCGATTCGGCATGTGACCACCGCTCGTGGATGCTGGAGCCATGCTGCTGTTACTCGTTTCCCCGGCCGGCCGTAATGCTGAGGGGGGGTTATATTGCTGTGTTTGTTTTTGGGGGGGTTGTGGGGGGTAATAATGTAGTTGATAACATGGGGAAATCAGTAACCCTCCCAGGACATGACACATCCCAGTGTGCTAAACACCGTCAGAGGCTGACTCCTCCCAGCTAGGATATTCCCCCCATTTAATTTAAGGATTCAATCAGCCCGTGATGAGAGATAGCGGAGGTGGAATTTAATGTGCCCCACATCGGGTTACTGTACCCCCAACTCCACGCTCACTCCCTGCACATGAAAACACAGGTCATTACGCCTGTACTTGGGGGGGGTAGTCTTCCCGCGCTCCCTACCGGAACACCCCCACGCCACACACCCTGTCCCCATCACTGTGTCACCGCGTTCTGGCTCGAGTGTCTGGGAATATGTAGGTCAGCTCACGGTGCAATTTAAGCAGTAAGTAAGTTATTTCTGTGTGCAGCTGAATCATTTATCATAATGGGAGATACAGGGGGCTGAAGGTAAGATGAAGTATTGTCTGAAAGAGTCGCAAAGATGCCGTGGCAAAAATTGAAAATAAAAAAGATCATCCTCATCTCAGACTCTTTATGAACATACTGAAATTATTATGCGCTTAATGAAAGGGTGTCCATATTCAAGAAGTAGGTCACAAAGAAATGCTATTTTTTATACGGAATGTTATCCTCAGAATATTTGCAACTGAGAGGCAAGACGTGCAGTAATTAGCCAGAAAATATCATTGTCTGAATAATTAATTTGTTCAGCTGCAATGCTGTCGTAACAGATGAGTATATTGGGTCATTTGTTGCTATTAATAAAAGAGTGAATTCAAATTATTTGCATAATGGGGACTGAGGGCATTGCCTTGAATGACTTTGGCAGTGGTCATGCCATCATGTAGTTGTAGCCCGCTCCCGCCTGTTGGCTGAAGCAACGTGGGGATGAGTGTGGTTCAGACTGGGACAGGAGTGGAGAATGCAACAGTCTCCTACCAAAATTCTTCAGTCTGCCCCCCTAGTCACCCTGCAGAAAAGGACATAGAAATGGGGGGGCAGGGGGTTGGGGGACAGATACAATATGTCCCCTCCCCTGCAACGTTTGGAGCGTATCAAATTGTGCCCTCAACAACACCTGACCTACCAAAATAAAGTCCCCTTATGTGAGAGACTGCTGAAAATAAAAATACTTAAAAACATACATGTGTAACGTTTGTAAACATATAATTAATTACTGGGCCCTTCATTCTATACGGGTAGCAGTTGTTTGACTCACTAGACGCAAAGTAAAAGGAAAAACTAGATACGAACTCAATTCATATCAACTCAACTCTAATTCGAGTCAAGACAATTATACATTGACGGAATTATACATTGAGTGGCATAACGGAAAGGTAGGTGACGTAGTTAGCCAGCGTATGTTATGTTTGCCAACTAACTTTACTTTTAATTACGGCACTTAGTGACCTAGCTAACCAACGATTTAGATGACGATATCTAGATAAGGTAACTTATGACCAGTTTGCCAGTGTGCGGCCACTGTCAAATTAGCTCACGTTAGCTTGCTCGCGAAAAATGAACCACCTAGCAAACCAGCTCTATCTATCATATTCAACTGATGCTGAAAGAAACCAGAGAATGGATCTTAAACTCGGGTTGTAAAATAGGAGGATAAATGGTAGACACTGAATTTCCGAGCTAAAATTAGGCAACCATCGATGGATGGTTGATTTGGGATGCGTTTTGAGAACCACTAAATACAGTAGTCAACGAACTCCAGTCAGAATCTCGCTATAGCGCCTCACGAACGTATGTGTGTGGTTGCACTAATCTTTGGTTCGGTGTACCCTCCCTCGTAGACATCACAAAGAAAATTCGCTGTTTGTTGCCCCGACAAATGTTAAAATGAAAGTATGTCCTTGTCCCCACATTGCTGAAAAGCTCACCCCATCTCTGTAAATAGCCTAATTTTGAGATCCGTAAAGGCACTGTGTAAATGCAATTATTTATCGATTGTAGTATGTTTTTCTGGCAGCAGTGAGGACGATACTGTATAAATCTGAACTGTTGTGCTTGATCTTGATTCCCAAAAGCTTAAAGCTGCTCCATATAGAACATGGTTCACTGAACCTTAATCCCCAAAAGTTGAATCTGAAGGAATTTGTTTTTGCACTCTGTTTTTCCCAGGTGGATGGGTACATTGGAGTGCACAGAATAAGCACATGCTCTATATCTTACAAGGTATGTAGAATACAATATACCAATACTGGTAATATAAAACACGGTAATTTTGTGTAGCTCATCTGCATGTCTGTGTTCTTTCTGATGGGTGGAGCTTGGGTGTGTGGCAGCAGTGCCCCGCCCACAGATTAAGTCCATTGGCCAACTGCTCCACACGGCGGCGGTCAATGCGGTCATCCCCTCCCTCTCCCCCCCGGTTCAGACACACGTGCTGACCGTGTGGAGCCTCTCGGACGCCTGACCCGACAGCGAAGGCACGCCCGAGGAGTGACCCGCGTCCGCCCTCGGGGTGGAATCAGGGGCTGATGGGAGCCGGGGCTAGGTGAGTCGGTCTAAGGGCCGCGTCCTCTCAGTGGACCCCGACGGCCAACTGCCAGATGCGGCTCTTCAAAGCCCTCGGAATGGGGGGAGGTCAGTCACACGGAACAGTCGTCGGCTGCCGGTGTTTTAGTGTCGGGCGGGGCAGGTTGTCTGTGAGGTGAAACGTGATCCCTCATTTCTCCAAACTTGCAGCGGTAGGGTAGGGTAGGGGCCACTGAAGCTATCACTCGCAAAGGAAACCAGGCGGGGAAAACAAATATCCCCCCCACCCCTTCAACTACTCCACTACCCCGACTACTGAGGCCACTGACAGCACAGTCAACAGAGGGAGGGTGGGTGGGTAGGTGAGTTTGGGGCACTGGGGGCGGTGGTCGGAATGCGTCCTACTCTTCCTGACCCCGCTCCGGCCCGCAAAAGGTCCAGAGAGCTCTTCAATCCACTTAATCATGTGTTGAACCCCCCCCCGAGCAGAGCCCCCTCTCACCGGGCATTACCCGATGAGGAGTGGCAGTAATCGGGGGCCGCGGTCCCGTCATTCCGGGACAATTATCTGAGCATTACCCTTCTTAAGCTTCCCCCCAGGCTGCGAATCGTCTATTGGGTAATGTGTGTCACAAGCTGGTCATATGATCCCTGCCATGGGCCCGCGGCGAGTGTTTTCCCCTCACCGGCCTGTCCTGCGGAGGGGCGGGAAGATATGGTGAAACCCACTGATGGCTCTGA
>CM032875.1:11686369-11776369 GCA_019176425.1 Megalops atlanticus | reverse complement strand
CGACCCGAGCTCATGCAAGAAAACCTGTGCCTGAACAGTTTCGATGGCTAAACGCTTGCCTTTTTCCCCGCAGAAAGTATGATGAAAGTGGCATTTTCGTGTGCGCTGCAGAATACCGAGTGTCATGGAGAGGTTTAATGAACTGTGCCGCGGACATGTTTCCCTGGGCCTGAGTCCAGCGGCCTTTTCCCCGGTCTCGGCTTTTTCTTTGGCCACCAAACGGGCATCGTTAAGCCCAGACATTCTGAAGAGAGAGAGAGAGAGAGAGAAGGGGGGAGGGAGAGAGAGATATGTTCTGTTGCGCCCTCCCCCCCACCCTCAGCCAAAGCTACCGAAAGAAAAAGGGGACACCCTGCCAGGGAAGTGGCGGGGGTAGGTGTATGGGGCGCGCCGCGTTGGGTCCTCCTTTGTGGCTGTCGCTGTTGTGTTTTGGGGCCGTTTCTAGGCTGAGGCGAGGTTTGGAACCACCGCCGCCACCGCTTCTTAAAGGCCGTCTCCCTCTCTTGCCACCCCCAACCCCCCCAACCCCCACCAGAGTGACCACAGGAGCTTTTCTCCCGGGGGGGATAATGGCCGCGTTCTTCTCTCCCCCGGCCTTTCACAGCTCTGTGTACGTATTGCGCTGAGGTAATGAGCTTGTTCCCAGCATGCCCGGCCTGTTAGCAAGGAGTGGGAATTGGGCAGTGGTGGTGGGGGCATAGCAGGCCAGAGGAGCACGGACACCCCCCCCCCAAAATGACCGCTTCCCAAGGTCCGTCATGTGGCGCTTTGGGCTCTTTTGGAAGGGCAGAATGCTGTGGGGGGGTGGCATTCAGCCTCTGAGGGATCTGCCGAGTCAGGGTTTGCAAGCAGCAATCCAGTCTCCAAGCAGAGGAAGGAAAAGAGAACAATCTCCGCCTTAAACAGTACACGACACATTTCGAGCAACATCCTCGGACACCGATGACGTGAATCAGATGGAATCGCGAGGGAGGGGGCGGGGGTGGGAAATGAAAAGGCTCGAAAGGTTGCTCCGCTTTTTTTGTGTTTGCACACAAGCAAACGGACACTCTTTCTCGTAATTGCTGTACGAAAAGAACAAACGGTGCACGATCGGGCTCGTCATTCGGCGGTTTCGGGCCCAACGAGCAGACCTGCCTGTGGTCTCAGCGGAGACCACCCCTCTCCCAGGACCGAACCGCATTCTCGCAAGTCTGTGATGAAGGGACGAAGAAGCTCCTAGCTTCCAAAATGACTCCCGTTTAAAAACCGCATAGGATCTCCGTCGTCTCTCTCTCTGTCTCTCTCTCTTTTTTTTTTTTCGAGATAACTGATTACATAACGGTGTCGGGGTGTGTAAGGGTTGGCGCGTCGGCACTTTCCCACGTCGGGAGGAACACGAACAACGCAAGCATTTAGAGGCCGCAGTAAAACCATCTGATTCGCGCCGCAGCCAGGATACCTTCTCTCTCTCCTTTTTTTTTTGGCCATTGTCGTTAAATCAAGCGAGTCTTTCACATTTTAATGAGCTTCTTTAGCAAGGTGATGAAAGGCCGATATTGCGGCTTTGCCGCCGCAGTATCGCTTTGCTGAGGCTGTGAATGTACTCTCTTTAATCCGTGTTTGTATTTTTGCTGGGGCGAAACTAAGCCTTGGTGTTCCTGTCTGCGACGTGCGGAGAGCTTTACAGTGCTTCGCAAATAATAAAGTAATCTTTTACGAGCAACGTGCGCTTAATTTGCCCCCGGTCGCTCGGTGGGGGCTGTTTCCAGCGCAGCTCTCCCTCTTTCCTCTTGCCCTCTCTTACCCCCTCTCTCTCTGTCTCTCTCTCTCTCTCTTTCTCTATTTCTCTCTCCCTCCCTCTCTTTTCTCACTCTCTCATCCTCTCTTTCCCTCTCCCTGTCTCTCTCTCTCTCTCCATCTCTCTGTCTCTCCCTCCCTCTCTGTTCTTGCTCTCTTCTTTTTTGTCTTGCAAAACTCCTGAAATGTGGTCTAAACTAAAAAAAAGGCATCAGCTGTTATTGACTGTGTCTGAAGGAGAAAAAAAAACCTTTTACACGCTCATAATCAACCCTGAATGCATTCATATCGGTGCAGTCTGGAGTGTATATGTGTGTGTATGCCCCCCGCCCCACCCCACCCAAAAAAAAGAAGAAATCCATTGAATCCCAGGAAGAAAATCAGATTTTCCAGGGGGAGGGGGAGTTGTCCCTTCCCTTCCCCTCCTGGGCGCCACTTTGAAAAGCCTGAAGTTGTTACTCTGCGACTCTTTTGATGCAGGGAAACCAGGGCTGAAATTCCTGCGTGTTTTGGGGAGGTTCGGGGGGTTGTTGGGGTTGGGGGGGGACTGTTGCTGATGCAAATGAGCCCCACGGTGGGGTCACGGGGTACCACCGGGGTCCACATCTGCAGCTTTGTAGCCGAGTCACCTCAGCGGTGGTCAAAGCAGGCAGCCAGCCAGGCCTTAATGTGTATTAGCAAGACAAAGGGCCTGGGAAGGCCACTGCGAGGATGAGCTTTAATTTACTGAAGATTTATAGGCACATGAAACCGGGCCCCCAAACTCTACCCCCACCATTTTCTCTATCATTTACTCACATCTAAAGACCCAGTTTTTTTGTCGCAGGAGACGGTCGTTTAGAATTAACTGGCAACAAATCTTGGATGTGTGGGGTTTTGGGGAGGGGGGGAGGCGGGATGGTGAGAGGGGTTCACCAATCGAAGAGGGCTGGAGATGCGTGACATACAGGGAAATTTGGAAATACGGAGATGTGGGAATTCCTTTGTGGTGGCAGTTGGGGGGGGTGCTATGTGTCCCCCGCTCCTGCCATTGTGCTGGGACCGCTGTGTCCGCACGCCGACGGCGGGGTTGCCCGGAGGAAAATGAGCGTCACGTCCGATCCGCGCAATGAAGACGTTTCCCTGGGAAAGCGGAGGACCTTCATGTCACATTCGCCTTGACTCCGTCTCTTCTTCCTTCCTCTCTTTTGCGTTTTATAATTTGTCACACAGTGAGAATGTAAACTATCTGGAGATCACTCAGTGACGGAGGAAAAACTTTCATTTCATGTATTGTAACATACTTCTTCCTCTTCTTCTTTTCTTTATTATTATGATCAGCTTCTTGCTGTCCACAAGAGGCAACTGGAATTATTAATTATCGAAGTGATATTTATTTGGCCTTGGAACTAATATGGAGGACAGATATTTCATCAGTGCTGTACATCATTTCTGATTGTGTGATTTTTTTGGCTTTTTTTCTTTGAGACAGCTTGTAGGAAAAGATGGGCAATATGGAAATAATGGACTCCACATGTCTGAAGGATGGGTGTTTTTTTAGGAGGGGTGTGTGTGTGTGTGTGTGTGTGTGTGTGTGTGTGTGTGTGTGTGTGTGTGTGTGTGTGTGTGTGCGCGTGCGTGCCCGCATGTGTGTAATTGTGTGTTCGTGTGAGGAGGTGTTCAGGCCTTCATGATATATACCCACATCTGGTGAAGGCCAAATTCTTGCGTGGTGGATTTGGGAGTGTTTTTCAGCTTCTGGGCAGGAAGGGGGTTGGAGGGGGCGCCTGGCTTGCTGTGCCCCAAAAATCCCAACATCCTACCCGTGCAACTATGGCCTCTTCCATGGGACCCCTGTACCTCACACTGTGCTGCCCTTTCAGGTCTTACATGTCCTGGGATGGACCCAGTCACTCTCCCTAAAATGACCCTCACCGAGAGGCCCTGGCCAGTCACAGGTGAGGACGTTTTTCCCAGAAAAATCCTCCCGGCAGACGGACTTTGGCCTCGCTTGCACACACACACAGGTCTCCTCTCCTTATTTGCAGTAAACACAGACTGCCCTCCGGTCACCTGTTAAATAATGAATAACCCCTCAGGTTAAACAGTTTGGAAACCGAGCAGAGATTATGGAAAAAAAAAGCGCAGTCTGCGCAGTTATCTTGACATGAGCCAGAGTGTTATCAGTTTGTTTGCGGACCTCGTGGAGTTCAGTTTGGATAACATTTAGTTAGATCTCTGACTAAAGAGGGACATTTCATCCCTTTGCTCATGTACATAGACATGGTTTCTTTGCTCACCCCAAATCAATATGTCAGTAAAATCATACCCAATGAGCATCTGCATGTTGATAAAATTTAAAGAAATTATTGTGTATAATCTTAGACTATATGACAGCTAGTAGCTGTAATGCAGATAAGGATGGTTTACTGCCTGTTGACAGCTTCATAAAGTTCCCATAAAACTTACGCTCTACCAGTACTTAATTTTACTTACTTTCCTGTGAATAGCTGTATATTTTTACAACGTGTTGCGTGATTGGAGCCCAAAGTTGTTGGCAGTCGTTCTGTTTTGGATCGAAAAGTAAGACATTTTCAAATGAAAGTACAAAGTGTGCAGTTTGGCCAGACATTAAAATGATGCGCATTTCTAACTGATTGATGCACTTCACTTGGTTATTGAAGATCACAGTAAAAAAAAAAAAATGTTCTGAACTTTGAAACTTTTTTGATTGTGACTAAATCTGTGATTTTGAAATTGGTTACAGTTGTGTTGGGAGCTGTCTACACTTTAGATGGATTTAGATGGTCCGTACTTTTATGGGTGTTTGTGTTCAATTAGTGGCCTCTGTTGCTTGAAACAGCCAACACAAACCCGACCAAATCAAACAGCGCACAAAGGCTTCATTCTCACCCCCCTGGAGCTGCTGATGGGAGTTTATACGTAAGTTTCATTAAATTAATATTAAGTGCATTTCAAGTGGAAGACTGGAAGGATGGTGGGCGGCGAGGGGGTGGGCGGGGTACATGAGAGGTCGAGTCTAAAAGGAAGTGATGAAATGTGGATCTAATCACTGAAGCCAGAAAAAGGGGTTGAAAAAGTGGTGTGGGGCACGCTTTTCAAAGTGGCCACAACAGAACAGACAGTGCCCCTGAGCATCGGCAGTTACAAACTAAAAAACTGCGGTCATCCACTCCTGATAATTGCAGTTGTCTGCTCCGGATAGAAGTGCATGCTTGGTTTGATTCAGTCTCGCGTCTCTACCGGCAGGCTCTGGTTATAATTGCTGGGAGACATTCTTTTCAAAAGCAGCCACAACAGAGAAACTGGAGAAATGGGAGTGAGGGGGAAATGCTTAATAATAATAATGCAATATAGTTATACAGTGCCTTTCAAAGTTCCCAAAGCACTTTACAGTGAGGAGGGGTGGCTCGCCTCAAACTCCATTAATGTGTAACCCCCACCTGTAACACATGTGAGAGTAGGAAAGAGGACCTGTGGCTATACTGTGGCTATACTCAGAGCCATATGTCAGCATCCACTAGTTTTAATGTACATATGTGCTGGGTCATTCTGTCAGGTGCAGGACTTGTGAACGTTTCTAACGGGATCTCCAAAGCCACGCCCTGATGAACCACTCAGACACACTGACAGGAGAGCAGTGAGCCCCCTGTCCGAGGGCCTGTGTCAGTGTCCGTGAGGAGCATGTCTGTGCAGGGGCTCCAAGCATTGCTTCCACAAGGCAGAGCTCATCTTCACAAGGGCTCTGTACCCATAATCCTTCACTTACTCCAAGCGACACTGTGTGTGTGTGTGTCTGTGTCTGTGTGTGTGTGTGTGTGCGTGTGTGTGTGTGTGCATGTGTGTGTGTGTGTCTGTGTGTGTGTGTGTGTGCGCGTGTGTGTGCACACGGGCCCATATGTGTACAAGTGACTACGAGCGTGTTTGCATTCATGAGTGTGTGTGTGTGTGCATATGCAGATGCATATGTGCTATGTGTACATGTGTATATCTGTTTTAAGTACAGTCCAGAGTGTCATATCTGTGATGAGCCAGGAGCAAGCTGACTTGTCTTCCTGTCAACTGTATCTACCCACTCAAGGCCTAGGATGTTCCCACTTGACCAGCACATATGGAAGGAATACAAGAATAAGGAACACCAGCTACAATTGAGGGATTCACCCTCCCTCCCCTACACTGAGTAAAAGCTCATTGGAAATGTTCGTCTCTGTTGCTGCTCACCCTGGAAGAGCTGGCAGAGTGATTCAGATCACTCCTCTCCTGTGTCTCGTTCTCAGTCGATTCCCTTTAATTGCATATCGGTTAGCAGGAAACTCACTTTAGTTGCATGGTTTGCAGATGTTCACCTGTTAATCCCGATGGCTTTGCCTCACTCATTGTTATTCGCAAACTCCAGTTAATCGCACAACACGAAAACGGTTCCTGGGCACAGGCTGTTGTCACCTGATCACTTCACATCCTCTTCCACCGAGAGTCTGCACCTTCATCTCCTGGCTCAGTTTGCCTCTGCATCTTTGTAATCTGGTTTAGATCTGGGAAGTGCTGACTATTACCTGTGTTCACCGCAGTACTGATTCAGTGGAGCTCCTTGCCTTTTTGAATGTGCTGAGCAGTGTTATGGTGTATAGTGTATAGGTAGCGAACCCGCACGTTTTAAAAGGCTTACCTGCCGGTGTTTATTTCTGCTGTTGCAGCAGAGGAAGGGCTTCTGAAAGCCCTGACTGGCCAGGCCTGCGATGGGGCTGGAGGGAGACTCCCTCCTTTCGCCACGTCTCTAAAAGAGAAATACTGTTTCTTTTCTTTGCAGAGATGCACATAAATAGAAGCTTTGAGAGAGAGAGAGAGAGCGAGAGCGTTAAAGCCCATGAACGGAGCCGGCTATCGCTCCCTCATTCCCCCCCTTTTCTCCCCTCACATTTAACGGGGGGTTTAGAGACTGTTTAGGATGCATTGGAATGCAAAGAGGGATAAAAAAGGGGGCTTCTTCCTCGCGGCAGGGGTCCTCGAAAGGATACGCACATAAACCAAACTAAAGCGTAACCCCCCACACCCCCCCGAAACCCCCACCCCCCCTGCCCCGCCCCTGACACCATCACCATCGCAGCGCTGGGGTTCGAGGGGCAGGGGAACCGGAGGAGAGAGCGGAGAGTGGAAGATGAAGGAGGGAGGAGGAAAAACACGACGCAAATCAAAACGGGGGGAAGGATGTGAGGGAGAAAAGAAAAGGGGTGAATGAAAAGGAGGAGGAGGAAGAGAGAAAGAGGAGAGAGAGGGATGTGTGTGTGTGTGTGAGAGAGAGAGTGTGTATGTATGTAAGTGTGTGTGTGCATTTATGTGTGTGCGTATGTGAGCATGTGTGTGCATTTGTATGTACATGTGTGTTTGTATGTGAGCGTGTGTGTATTGTATGTGTGTCTTTATGTCTACATGCATATGTGTGTATGAGTGTGTGTATGTTTGGATCTGTCAGATTCCTTGTATGTGTAAAAGCATACTTGGCCATTAAAGTCTGATTCTGATTATATGTGTATGTATAAATAGATGTGCATGTGTATATACATGTGTATGTATCCTTCTGTGTGTGTGTGTGTGTGTTGTCTTCAGGTTGGGCGATTATCAGCTGTGTAAGGACAGACTGCCGATGGGACAGGGGGCATTGTGCGTCCCCCTGAAAGGGACTGAAAGGACCCGGCAGGCTGGGCAGAGGAGAGCGAGTTTCGGGGGTCAGTGCGTTCAGGCCGGGATAAATGTGTGTCATTGTCTGCATTAAGGAGATGCTCTCAGCAGGGAGTCTATAAACCTCATCAGCAACACTAACACCCCGCAGACTCGGCCCCCGGAGCCCCCCTGAGCCCCCCTGAGCGCCAGGCAACAGCAACACATGCACAGCCACAGGACAGAGGGTGGAGCTATCCGGGGGAGAGAGAGAGGGAGAGGGGAGAGAGAGGTAGAGGAGGAGGAGGAGAGAGAGGAAGAACTAGATTGAGAGGTAAAAAAGAAAAGGAGAGAGGAAGAGAGGGAAATGGGAGAGGATAGAGGGAGGGAGAGAAGGAAAGGGGTATAAAGAGAGGTTGGGGAGAGGAATAGAGAGAGAAAAAGAAGGGTAGGGGGAGATTAAGAGAACAAGAGGAGAGGCAAGGTGGTGGGAGATAGAAAGAAAGTAGGAAAGGGAAAAGAGGAGAGGTATAACAATACACATGGAAAGAAAGAGAGCCCTAATTTAAGGAAAAATACCAGTTGCCATGCTGGGATCTCCCTCAGTACCCCCAACCCCCCTGCTGTTGCCTGCATGCATGGACCCAACACCCCTCTCCACCTTTTTACAAGCCCCAATAACAGAGGGTCAACCCAGAGGGCCACTCAAACCGCAACTGTTTCTCAGACCCCCAGAAGGCCAGAACCAGACTGCGCTAGAATAGGGCTTTGTGTCCTGTGGAACTGGCATAAGCTCCTACACTCATGGGCCTGCCTTTACGGGGTTGGGCACCGAGGGAGGGGGGGTTCTGGGAGAGAGGGGTGTGTGTGCGTGTGTGTGTGTGTGTGTGTGTGTGTGATGGGGAGGGGGTTGCCTTTGAGCTGTGCGGAATGTCTCCCGACTCCCCTTCTCAAAAGCATGAGATGGGCAAACATGAAATCAGAGTGGAAAAGCTGCACAAAGGGGTGCCAAGAGGATGATTAGGAGGGGGAGACTTGTCCTCGTCGCTCGCCCCCTAAAACTCCGGGCCCCACAGTCGCATGAAAAGAGCCCTTATGAGCAGTTGGCTGTTCCGCCTGCCCTGGATTAAGGGCCCAAACACACAGCCTGCCAGCACGGTATATATCTTTTACTTTATCTCTCACTCGGAGATCGCCCGGGGGATGCCCGCTTTGTGTCCGGGAGCCATTGTTCGCCGCTAATGAAATGCATTGTGGGTATAATGGCTGTGGAGCGTGACGCATGCGCGCACACACTCATACACACGTATGCACACGCACACATACATGTACGTATACACACACACGCACAGGTACTCAGATCTGGCCTGATTTCCACATCGCACGTCCCGCGGTGGCAAAGAGGATCGCCTCGACATGCTTCACGCCCCGACGACGTCTCGAAAGAGAAGCCGGCCGAATTATCCGATGACCTCCGGAGAGGAAGAATCGCATCTGTCCCGCATGGAGATGTCGGGAAGGGAGGTGGGGAAGGAGGGCGCCTGCCTCACGGATATAAACCTGTCAAATTTACAGTGTGGGTGTTCCATGCGCCCTCCGGAGAGAGGCGCACGGCCAGGTGCCGGCGTACCCTTGCAGGCGGTCGCCGCAGGGATTCACCCCTCGCCTCCATGAGTGCTCCTTTCAGTACGTACGGAGGGGCGGCCCGGTCATTACGGCGGTGCTTCCATGTGCGCGCTCCCCCCGCCCCCGGCTGGCCGCTGCACCGTGACCTCCCGCCGCCTGTCTCTGGGACCCGTAGCCCAGGAATGCCTGCAAATAAGGAGGATGTCATGCTCCAAATGGGATTTCTCCTCTAGCGGTAATAATGTTTAGCTTATACGGGAGGCTGGAGCATTACTCGATTTGGAGAGACGAATGCCTTTTTCGGTAATAAAGAGGGGGGCGGTTTATGGATCGCCATAGCATTAAACATGAATAAAGATCCCAGAATTCCCTTTACCTGGGCTCCCTTCCATGTTCGGTTAAGAAATAGCGGCGAAGGGGGTGTGTGTGTGTGTGTGTGTGTGTGTGTGTGTGTGTGTGTGTGTGTGTGTGTGTGTGTGTGTGTGTGGTGTGGAAATAAAGAGAGCTGGGTTTTAGTCTGGGCCGAGGTGGGACTGGAACCTTCTGAAAGGGGGGTCCATGTGGGATTCAGAGGTGCAGCAGAGGTACTGTCTGCTCCCTAAATCTCCCGTCCTGTAAGTGCCATGAAATAAGCCCCTGACAGCTTGCCAGACTGGGAACCAAAGCTGCTTTTGTTCGCTAAAGACCTCACCCCTGGGTCTCACCCACTGGTTAACCTGGGGGTGTGTGTGTGCGTGTGCGTGCATGTGTGCGCGTGCGTGTGTGTACGTGTGCATGCATGCTTGCATATCTGTGTCCATGTGTTTGTATGTGTGTGTGTGTGCATGCTTGTATATTATATATGTGTCCATGTGTATGTGTGTGCGTGTATATGTATGTGTTCTTGCTTGTGTATCTGTTTCTATGTGATTGTGTGTGTGTGTGTTTGTGTTCATGTGTCTAAGTGCATGTCTGTGTGAGTGCAAGTCTGTGCACGTGTATGAGTGTTTAGATGGATTTTGTTTGATTTGTTGTTTTGTTTGTTTGTTGTGCGTGTGTGGGTGTGTGTGAACACGCAGGTGTGTGCACATGCATCAGTGTGCAGGTGCAAGCATGTGTGTGCGTGTGTGCGCGCGCAGGTGCATGGACACAATGCGCATGTGTGTGTTAAACACCGCAGCTGGCCTGGCGGTACCACACCTCTGACTCGGGCAGGCTCTCCCCGCGGGCCGGCGGTGAGGTCATGCGCATACCTGCAGAGGTGACGTCAGACCCTCTCTGCCCGCGCGGGGTTAATTAGCATGCATTCCCGCTGATTACCTGTTTATCCTGCCGATGCCATTTCCATCAGGAAGTGGGGCCGTTTGGAACGGGCCCGCCTGTTTACCCAATGGCCACTGAAGTCACCGTCTGGAGACAGCATGATTAATGTCTGAATGTTTTCCAGCTTCTCCGTTTGTACTGCGACGACGCTTAGCGCTGGGGCACACACACATGCACACACACACACACACAAACACAAGGGCAGAGAGAGAGAGAGAGGGAGGGCTGGACAAAGAGAGTGATTAAAACCAGCCTTTATAATAAACTCTTGGGGACGGATGACCCACTCTGTCTTTAAAGATTCATTTGTGTCTGTTTTTTTTTTTTTTTCTGCGGCGCAGTTGTTGCGAGGGTTACGAGAGAGACTCTCGCAATTGGAGGATCGTGAGTCATGCAATGAGAGGGGACCGTCTTGTTGAAGGGGTTTGTAAGTGTTATTAATGGACTCTCCAGAACTCACCCCTGTCTACATTCAGTGCATGCTGGGGCTTTTTTTTTTTTCAAGAGAGATTAATGTATGGTCTTAGGGGGGAAGAATAAGAAGAAAAAAAGTCTGTTTGACGATAATCCCGTTGAATGTTTTCAGGAATCTTGACAGATGAGATAAGCATACTCAGATCTCTAAAAGGAGACCGCCCGAGTTAAAAAAAAAAAAAAGGGTTTTGTTCCGTCTGACAAGTATGCTGTAATTCAGCAGAACGTTGGGGGTACTGCATGCGTTGAGTAATTAAGATGAGAGAGGGAGAAGCGGAGAGGAAGAGGGTGCTCTCAGCTTTCTACGGTTTCTTAATGGGTTGAAATATGAGGTTTGCAGAAAATGCGGTTCTTAAACGCGGCTTCTCTAACGGTCGACTGTCGCTGCTCTCCAGAGCGCTGCGGTCCCCAAAGTGTTGTGGAACAGGACCGTTTGACAGGCTTGTCAGTTCTGATGTTGTTGAGGAAGTGATCCCTCCCGCTTGTCTCTGCTGTTGCCAGTGGACACCAGCAATGTCTATATTGATGTTCATAGTGGTAAGGAACAGGACTTGTAACCCAAAGGTTGCTGGTTTGATTCCCCGCACGATCGGGGCACTGCGGCAGTACCCTTAGGCAAGATACCTCCTCCAGAATTGCCTTAGTAAATATCCAGGTGTATATATGGATAACAATCGTAAAATTGTAACCTATGTAAGTCGCTCTGGATAAGAGCATCTATTTTCTAAGTTCCAATCTATATTCTAAGTTCCAATAATCTAACATAATATCGATGTTCGTATGTGGTATCAGTTGTTTATTGTACTCTTTGTCCTTCCTATAGGTTTGCCTGTTCTCTCAGTTTGCCTGTTTCTCCTCTTCCTCTCCGTTACTAAAGCTGGCTGGTGAGGTCTTCCCCCTCTCGCTTGCCTTGATACGCCTCAGCCACACAGAAAAAATTCTGGGAAGCTTAGGCCACGGGGGGAAGAATTCGGCTTAGAGGGAGGGAATCGCATGGAAGCTGGCCCCTTTCGAGTTTCTAAACTTTTCATTTTCTTGAGTGCCGTGAAAGATTTACTGTAATCTGCCAGATCAAAGGCAGAGAGTGGAATCCTATTCTAATAATCCAGTTTGATGTTGACTTTTGTGCATGTAATAACTTGGAAAAAAGATAAGTCATTTTAAGCCGTTTTTTTTTAGTGTGTCTCATTACATATGTTGGAGGTATTAGTAGCCCTTCCATCTAATACTCACTGTATTTTCATAATTTTTTGGACACTGGATTCTTCCTTGTGGTCTTTGATGGGGAAAATGTTATGAGTGTGATAAAAACCCTACTTTTACTGCGATAATTAGCAGTTATTAGCCGATCATTTTCAGCATGTACAAGCATTTCCTGTAGCTCAAATGAAAACAGTCATAATATCAGAGGAAAAAAATGTCTGTACTATGGACTGTCTGTTCCACAGAGGCTTATGGTAATAATTTATCCAGAGAATCATTTTTAAACCCAACTGACATGAACAGCCAGGAAAAAAAATGACCAGAACAAGCCACCAAACAAAAGCAGACTAAATTCAACTCCAGCACCATTCTGGAACGCTGCCATCTGTACGCATTCCAAGAATGACAATTATCATATTGCAGCTGACAGCCAAATCATATCCTGAATCTCTCGCCGAGACGAGCACTTTGATTCGCTTAAGTGGGAAACAATTAGTGGCTGAGTCCCCGGGAGGCACAGCAAAATCCCCCTCACCTCCCCCCCCCAAAAAAAAATAATGGCGCACGTAGGCCACCACAGAGCAGCAGCAGATGGCATCGCTGGCTCTCTGAAGAGTGACACCCCCCCACACCCACCAAAATCCGCCCCACACCTCATACCCCCACCCAACCCTCCTGTGGTAAACACAGATCGGCTCTAGAGCTGTCGCCCTCGGAGCAAATGCACCAAGTAAGTAAGTAAGTGTCACTGCCCGGCCACAAAGAAGAGGTGACAGTTGTTCCGTCTCCCTTGACGCGGAACTGTCACCGTTGTCAGGGTTACTGACTGACAGGTGACAGCGGTCGGTGTGGGTGTCACAAGCGCCCGGCCATCAGGCACTCGCCGGTCCCCTTTTGCACAAGGCCTGCCACCAGAGTCATTTATCGTCATTTGTCCGTGAGTCAGATCTCATTTGCCGCGCGCTCCTCCACCTCCCGTCACCTCGCAGTCTGAGAGGGGGGGTCCTCTGAGGTGAGCGCGCACCTTCAAAGGGGAGCGATGCCAGAACGATTCTAGCCGTGAGGCCACTTCTGAGGGAATGACTGTCCTCCTCTGCCAGACTGTCCTTCTTACTTTTGCCTTCTTTTAACATTTTACTCTGCGATGGGTGGGCGTCTAGCCTGCTGTCACTCTGCTACATTTAAACCCGCCAGCAGTTGTATCCTGAGAGTGTGTTGTCAGGTGATCTCTCAGCGTATGCAAGCAAATGATTCAAAGCCCAGCGCTTTGCTCGCTGGCTTTCCCATGAACGTCACTGCAGAACCAAAGGAGTCTGACAACAGCCCCAACACAGGAGGCCTTGGTGACGTAAAAGTACGCCTCCGGAGCCAGCTCCTGCTGACGGGGGGGGAGAGGAAGAGGAAGGGCTCTTCTCCAGACGGGCGTGCGCGAGCGCGGATCTACTCCCCGTGTTTGTTTTGTTTTCCACATTTCTTCCCGCAGCCTGCAGCCCGCGGCGCACAGTGTGCATTTTTAACGGAGATGAAAGCGCTCTGGGTGCGGGGAGCCCGACGCGAACGCCGCGCCGCAGATACAGAGATCGCCGAAAAAGCCGGCTTTATCTCGCCGAGACGCCACGCATCTCCCCCCCCGAGCTCTGAGCGCGTGGCGATAAACTCTCGACTGCGTCACGCACGTCTTCAAACGCCGCCGGCCCCGTCCCCGGGGCCCGCGGCGCTCCTCGTCTCACGTTCAGCTCGACAGACAGGGAGCGTACAGCCACGTCCCCGACCGCGTCAGAAACGCACCCGTCCCCAGAAGACCGGAGTAAATGAATATTAATCTCACTCTGTGCGTTTTTCGCCTGCGTGTTTATCGGAAGCCCTTTTTTTCCCAGGATGCCGCGGTGTTTCGGCTTCCCTGTGTCTTCCCTAAACAGTGCGTCGATCTGCCTGAAAGCAGTCATCCTTTAATCCCTTGAACAAAAGCCCCCTTCAGCGCAAAATAAAAAACAGCCACCTCTCACATTCCTGATTAATGTGGAAACTGTGGTCGCCGGGTCCCCATTTCAACATGTGTCCGGCCATACTTTCTGCCCTTCTTTTTAATTTGCTTCTCGTTCTTTTTTATTTTTCCCTGACGCAGTGCTGAAAGACCCGTAATGAATCCCAAACATGGCGGTGTTCCTCACGAGGTCCGGCGAACCCAGATGCCCGGTTCAGCTCGTCTCATTGGGCTCGGTCCCGCTCCGTTTCGTCCTCGTTTCCCATCATTCAAGCCATTGCTCCTCGTGGTTTGCAAGCCGCAAACTGGGGTAAGAAAAAAGACAGGGAAAAAAAAACAGATTCAGTATCCGTGAGTCAGACTCCCCCTAGTGGAGCACAAGATTTTTGCATCTAAAAATGCCTGGATGGTCAGCAAGTCTAGATTTCAGCCATGGGGATGTGGTTTGTTCATTTATGGCTGCTGTTTTTTGAGAATATCAGGCCAAGATGACCAAAAGATGCCACACTGTTTTCTGTGTTTGGTGGTTCTTTGCACCCTAAGTGAGGGGGCAGCACTGTGGTGTAGTGATAAAAAGCAGGGATAGTAACCGAAAGGTTGCTGGTTCGATTCCCTGCTGGGGCATTGCTGTTGTACCCTTGAGCAAGGTAGTTAACCCACAATTGCCTCAGTAAACAGCCAGCTGTATAAATGGAAACAGTAGGGTAAAATTGTAACTCGAAATGTTGCTCTCAAAAAGACCATCTGCTAAATGACAATAATGGAATGTAATGTAAATGATTTCAAACCATTCGTGCTCATTTTCCAGTGTACAACTGGGGATCAAATGGGCTCAAGTTCTACATTCTACGTTCAGGATATAATCTGCTCAAACCCTGTCCAAGCTGTGAAGCCCCAGAGACTCAGGAACGTGACCTGGGAGAGAAGCGCAGTGACTTTGCAGGTCTTATGCTACACAGACAGGGTGAGGGCAGAGTGGAACTGGAGAAGAGGTTAAGACCAAGAGCAGGCTGGGAATGATGGGCGTGAATGTCAGCAGTATGAGGAGAGAGGTGGGTAGTACACACATCTGACAGAGTGGACCCGGCTGAGTCATGTGCTGTCAGGGCGTAGCAGGAAGAGAGACATGCAGTGGGGGTGTATGATGTCACGGAGGCTTTAGGACCCCCACTGACAGAGGCTCCCGGGAACGCCAAGGGCAGGGACACCAGGGGTCGGGAGATTAGGCTGAGCTAATGCGGTCAGATGGAAGACATCCCAGCAGCAGGAGCAGAGTAACTGAGCAGCGCTCCCACCTTCGCAGCGCTCCCTGACAGCCTACAGGTTTCCTCAGCCCTGGCCCTGGAGGGTCACATGGTTTAGAGCAACGTTTCCCAACCCTACTCATGGCGGCACCCTGTCCTGCATATCTTCTATCTATCCTTGCTGCTTGACTAAATCAGGTGTGCTCAGCTAATAAAACGTGCCACTGATGAGTTCAGTCAGGTAGGTAGAGCAAGGATAGATAGAAGATATGCAGGACAGGGTGCCGCCAGGAGTAGGGCTGGAAAACACTGGTTTAGAGGATCACACCATTTACTGACTCAACCATCTGGCTCGACGAATCACTCCCTTGATCAGCACATATGAATCACTCCTTTGATCAGCACATATGAATCACTCCTTTGATCAGGGCAGTTTAACTTCCCTGCCTGCTTCTGTGTTGCAGTGTTGTGTGTCACTTACCACAGAGAGCAGTGGGCTCCCTGGTGCCCTGGTTAAATCCCCAATCAGGGTCTTTCAGTCTGGTTATCCAACAGTACCCCAGATTTTTCAGCCAAATCATTTCTTCACTCTCTTTCTCAGGTGTTTGTTGAACACTGTGGTACAACATGGCTGCTGTCTGTCATTCACTTGGTGGCTGAGGTATTTCACCCCTCTCATTCACTGTAAAGCATTTCTGAGTCCTCGAAAGATAACTTATTATTCATTTGTACAAATTTGGGAGAAGTAAGAGACGTTGTACTGTTTTGGTCAAACACTCAATCAAAGTTGCGGCGTTCTATATGGGTATTGATTCTATTATAGGGTGTTTTCACATATAGTCCTTTTTAAACAAACCAAACTCAGTCCTCTTAAAATGGACCAAAAAGTGGACCAACAGAAAAGGGACTCAGTTCTTTTTGCGTTCACACTGTGAGTTCATTTGAAATAGGACTCAGTTCTCTTTCTGGTCCACTTCAGCTCTGATGGGGCCTCAGTCCTCTTTCTGTTCACACTATAGTTCCTCTGGAGCTCTCAGACCTTTACTGTTTTGGATTATGGGTGGCTTTCACTTGGCTTTCACTTTTCAGTTAGCATCTGCTATATTTTTTAATGTTAAATTGCTGTTTCCTCGAAGCTAAAATGAGCTAGAACTTTTCAAATCTAGTGTTGTAATCGCACCAGTTTTAGCATACACGCTAAACGGCAAATCACACCGGTGTGACTGTGCGTGCGAAAGGGTTAAAGTTCAAGAAAATCCACTGTTAAAAACACAAGTTCGATAAATGCATGATGTTTCCAAAGTCAATGAGTAATCGTGTTAAATAATCGTGATGTCAATATTGACAAAAATAATCGTGATTATGATTTTTGCCATAATTGAGCAGCCCTAGTTCCGTATATTTGTTTTTACGAGCGTCCCAGTGCAACAGCATGTGTTCTGTCTGTGGCAAGCCTAGAGGGCTAAAGTACAATGGCAAAAGGCGAAGCGAACCTGGATCGCTTTGTGTTCACAATGCACAGGTTAAGCAAACCGCAACGCGGACTTGAAATGAACCAAACCGAGACCACCTCCCGAGGTGGTCTCAGTCTGGTTCGTTTCAGAGGGGTCTGAGTTCGTTTGGAGTGTTCATATATGTGCAAAAAACGCTGACTAATCACTCTGGGTTCATTTTGAGGGCTGAAACGGACCAAGTGTGAAAACACCCATAGTCTCCAGTTCCCCCTGCCAGCACAATACACTGCAGTCGCTACAGACTTCTGAGTGATGTGTGTGTCCCCACATCACCCCGTGAGACAAAGCAGTGTGTGTTTCATGAAGAATGCTGTTGAGCGGGGCGCCTGGAGCATGTTGATGGTGCTCTCGAACTGCTGCCCCCAGATCCAAACTCCTGACTGCACTTTGGACACGCCACCCCTCTCTTTCTCCGCCCTGCACGGTCTCTGCTCGTGTCAGACGGCGCGTGAATCATGCTAGTTTCTCCAGCTCTGTCTCGCTGTTTATTTTGCGTTTCTGCGTGCTCATTTGTCTCGGCCCCTTATTTCACCGCTCAGGAGGCCTTTCTCATCCGAAAGCCAGCCTGGGCTGATCGCTCAGCCCCAGGGCTTTGGCTGCATTGTAGGTGGATCCGCATGTGTGGCTCGTGTGTGGGGCGAGGATCTCTAGATTTTTGACTTTGGGTTCGGGCTGAGGTGGGGTTGGGTTGATTTGGGGGCTGGATTGGGGCTGTCAGCGGATGAGAGTGATTAATGTTCTGCTTTAACATGAAGAACCCCCCACTCCGCCCCACCCCACCCTGTGTGGAAAAGGGGCCACTTCCCCTTGCTTGTTTTCGCACCTGCTCGCTGCCGTCCCGGGCCTGCTGGAAGTGGTGCAGGGGCCCTGACACAGCTAGTGCACTCATACACATACATCTGTACCGCGGTAAAAGGGGCGGTACCATGTGAAATCGCCTTTAATGAAAATTGAGCATGGGACGGGGGGGGTTGGGGGGCAAAGTGTACAAATGTTTATGTTATACCTTGGCTCCAAATCTTCGATCAAAAGGCGTGGGAAGATTGATGAGGATGGAGTGTCACGGAGCGTTGAAAGGCTGAGTGTCAGGGGCCGGGGAGGTGGGAGCAGGGGAAGGCGGGGTCGAGGGCGCTGACGGCCCCGGGTCAATCTGGGTGATCCTCCAGCTCTACGCCCCAGGTGTCCTCTGAATGTCGGGTGATTCGGAAACACAGGGCGCATGTGTGTGTGTGTGTGTGTGTGTGTGAGCGAGCAGGGGCCGGGGCGTTTGCGTGACAGATGAGGAGACTGAGAGAGAGATTGCGTGACAGTGTTCTGCGGGTGGCGACGCAGGTCGTCACGTTCGGGCGAGTTTCTGAAACAGCGCCCCCCCCAGGTGAGGGAACAAGCTGGTGGCGTGGCATAAAGGAACCAGGCAGCGCGTGGAGAATCGAGAGGACGTGATTAATGGCAGTTCAGACGGGTCGAGACAGGCGTGTCAGGGTGGCACAAACAAACATGGTGCCAGGCAACTGCGTCCGCTTTCCACGACACATCTACTCTGGTTGAAAAACAATCGCAACACAACGACAAGTGACACTCACTGTTGCCAGTGACACAATAATTAGGCCCACATGTCAAATTCACAAAACATGGTGCACTGTCATTGAAGTTTAAGACAGCAAACATTCTCTGTCCCATTCAGAGCCACAGCCGCATACTGAGCCACAGAAGGTTTTTAGTTTGGTACTTACATTTGAAGTGAACCCTACCAGGGGGTAATGGTCAATATTTAATATAGATATAATGGACAGCAGTGTGGCATAGTGGTAAGAAGCAGGCCTTATAATCGAAAGGTTTCTGGTTAGATTCCCCACTAGGGCGCTGCCATGTCCCCTTGGCCAAGGTGCTTAACCCAGACTTGCCTCAGTTAATAACCAGATGTATGAATGGATGAAATCGTAACCTATGTAAGTCGCTCTGGATAAGAGCATCTGCAAAATGACAAAAAATGTAAATGTAATGTCTTTCGTGATATATCCTCTGTATATAGCGCCTGATAAATACAGTAGGCCCAATAGCCTGGGTCATTATTGGTTCTGGTCTCGTTTCCCAAAGCTAGAATCTTGCATGCCTGTAATTGCTGTTTCCGAGATGCAGCAAACACCTATAACTGAGCTTTTGCTGGGAGCCTCCCCTCACTTTCCACCTCAGCTGAGTCACAAACTGCAACTCACCGTTTACTTTAGCTCGGCCCTCAGCTCTGTTTGTTGTAGCAACTTTTCAGCATGAATTCATTATGGACACGAGACGTTTTAAATGGAGGAAATTTCAATCAATGCACTGGACAGTATACTGCTTATGTTCTCTGAAACAACATTCGTAACAGCCAGAAATAATTTCATTTGCTACGGTTCAGCGTTTGGTCTGAAATGATTAAATAATAGGTGCTGGAAAGATTTTACGATTGTTTTTGCAGTGCTGTAATTATGAATAGACAGATTTATTATGGTGTTTTTGGTTGTATTAAGCTTATGTCCTATGCCAGCACAAACTGATTACAGTGAAACCTTTTGGACATAGGCTGAAATGTTGCACCTTTTTTGAAGCAAGCTGAATATGGCTGAGTATGGCTAAATATGGCTGGCTCTGGCAGGGTATGGCTGAATTGCATGCATTTTGCACTACTTCAGAAAGTCGCAAACATTTTTAACCATGCATTGCAAGGCTGCATCACATTAAGGCCTGCATCAGTGCATAGTGGCACAAATAAAATGTAAGCTACAGGGAGCTGAAATATAGTTTCTTAAAGTGATAACTACTGGCTTGATCATGTGATTCGGCCAAAACAGTACTCAAGCCATAACGTAATGCTTAAGACTTATGTTATTATATTTATCTTGAATCCTATATGACAGAAGCTTGGAGTTTGTCTCCATCTCTGGTTATAATATGCATCTTTCAAAAGTGCCCATTTTTATATTTCAAGTAGTACATCTAGCATGAATGCAGTATACAAAATGATGCATAAAGCTTGGAGGTCAGAAATAAAGAACTACAGCGGCTTGGTTAACAAAAAAAAATCAACTGTTAATCTCATCTTAGAATCCTTAGTTATTATCCCTCTCTTTATCTCTCTCTTTTTGAGTATTCCCCTCTTAAACCCAACGCAAAGTCAATTATAAAGTCTTGCGGTTCACGTGTGTGTGCGTGTGTGTTTGTGTGTGTGTGTGTGTGTGTGTGTACATTTGCATTCGTGTGTAAGTGTATTCATGTGTGTGTGTGGGGTGTGTGTTTGTATGTATGTATGAGTGTGTGTGTGTGTGTGTGTGTGTGTGTGTGTGTACATTTGCATTCGTGTGTAAGTGTATTCGTGTGTGTGTGTGGGGTGTGTGTTTGTATGTATGTATGTGCATGCACGTTTGCATTCATGTGCAAGTGTGTGTGAGTGTGTGTGTGTGTTCATATTTGTGTGTGTGTGTGTGTGTGTGTGTGTGTGTGTGTGTACATTTGAATTCGTGTGTAAGTGTATTCATGTGTGTGTGTGGGGTGTGTGTTTGTATGTATGTATGAGTGTGTGTGTGTGTGTGTGTACATTTGCATTTGTGTGTAAGTGTATTCGTGTGTGTGTGGGGTGTGTGTTTGTATGTATGTATGTGCACGCACGTTTGCATTCATGTGTAAGTGTGTGTGAGTGTGTGTGTGTGTGTGTTCGTATTTGTGTGTGTGTGTGTGTGTGTGTACCCGTGGTGACGACGCAGGAGCAGGGGGGAACGTGTCTCAGATGTCGCTCCTCAGAGAGACGAGAAGCAGCCACGGCCGCTCGCAGAGACATCACAGGGGAGGGGGTAACCGCTTCCGCCCCCCTCTCCCCCCCCCTCCGGATGAAGATGCTGTCATGTGCTTGTGGAGAAACTACTTTAGTCCAAAGTGGCGGGCGGAAAGGCTCTCTTTGTGAGGGTGGCTGATAAGGGCTATCGGAGGAGCGGCTGCGAGGGATGAGACCAGCCATGCATTCCCTCTCTCCCTTTCTGTGTTTCCCCCCCTCACTCTTTTCAGAAACGATTATGATTATTATTATTATGATTACGATTATTACCAACCCATGCATATGCAAATGGCCCTCTGACAGGGCAAGTGAAAGTCATTAAACGCAGCCTACCAACCCCCCCCCCCCAACCTTTTTTTTTCTCCACATTAATGGAGTGGATTTAAAGTTTGGAAAAAGCACAGGGGGAGAAGTTTGGAGGCATGCAATTACAGACGCGGCGAGGATTAAGCCACTTGATGAAGCAGAACAGAGCAAGGCCTCGGCTTCCCTTCCAGAGCCGCCAGGTCTGCTAATGAGACCCTTTTTCTCTTTAAAGCAAGGAAGCGGCCCGGGCACCGGTCCTCTCCGTGCTGTGCATGTCTTACATTCTTCCACAGGGAAGGGTTTCCACACGGTAATCCACCCAAAACACCCAGGTGTGGCGTCTGTGCATTGAATTTCCCGAAGCACAGTTATACTTATCGCATGCTTATCACAAATACTTATCATTTAGGTTTCATGAAAACGTGTTCTTAAAACATACCATGCATACTGATTGCTCTGGACACAGCAAGGCAAGATGCATTGAGCAGGACAAAGAAGCTATACTATAAATATTGTTACTAACTACATGTACTGTACATATTAACGAGTGTGATATAAATACACCATACTATATTTACAGTAAACACTACGGTAAATATCATTTGCATCATTTTTCCCATGATGCTCAGCTGACTCTGGGGTCAGTTTTGTATGACCTCATTGGAATGGAACCGATTCACATGCATTCCAGAATGTGCCGGAGCACATGCCATTCCAAGCCAGTGACTGGGAGAGGGGTCCTAGATCCGGCTGGCAGAGGATGTAATCGCAGTGTCCATGTTTTTCTTTCCCCCCCTCTCTTCCTTAAAGCGCACACACCCCCGGAGGGGCTTAGCGAGAGCACTCTCACAACTGGGGTTATTCTTGGAGCCCAACAGCCCCGGGGGGCCTCCATGCTTATCTCCGCCACTCCGCCATGCTTATCTCCGCCACTCCCCGCTTGGTCGTGATAATGGGTCCGTCTTAAGGGCCGAGCTGGTGGGAGGGACCCCAAATCGCTGTCCCGATTGGCACATTAGGCAGGGGGTATCGCGGGGTGTCCTTCGCACCCCCCACCTCCCGGCCCCGTCCTGCCCAGCCCAGCTCGTCCCGCGCGGACAGCAGTCGGGACCGCGTGCAGTTTACCCGGACGCCGCAATGTCTGCGGAGAGGGAGAGGCAGCTGTCCGTCCTCGCAGTGCCAGGGGGAGACAGACACTGGCCCCTGACTTAGCTCTAATCTGGGCTAATGCCTTCGCGGTAACCCGAACCGCCATGTACAGAGACAGTGTGACTGACAGACAGTGCCACTCCGTGCACCCGCTTCCCCTGTGCCCCATCCTGTCCTTCCCTTACACCCCCCCCCCCCGTTTCAGCCGTCTCACAGCCTCTCATCCATTACACCAGGCAGGGGGCAGGACACGAGGTAAGTGAAATAGCACCAGTGCCTTTGTTGAGAACTGAAATGCACAGGAGGGTCTGGATTGGTCACAATTCTGCAGGCCCCACCCACCACCACTAACCCTGTCCAATGCATGGGTACCTCTAATCGCACTCATAATGCTGAATGCCACTCCCATTTACATACACACATATATCCATGTTCACACAGACACACAGTGACGCATGCACACACACACACACACATACAATTTTCACAGCAACGAGACCCTCTCTCCCTTTCCAACTCTGTAGAGTAACAGTCTGCCACAAAGGCTGAGACCTAGATGTGTGATCAGAGGGTAATGATGCTGAAATCCCAAGAGAACCATGACTGTGTTCCTCCTGGGAGAGAGAGATGTGTCTTCTTACACGACTGCCTCTGACACAAAATGTATGATGAGGGTCTCGGCTGAGAAAACACAAAGTGTCACTTTGCTTTGCACAAGTGCTTTTGATACCTTGAATTAGAGAAGTTTTGCCAGATCCTTGTTTAGTGGGGGTCAGCGTGCATATGATTGCTAGCATGATGGTAACATCCCTGTCTGCAGTGAACATAAGCAAAGATCATCTGAAGGGAAGATCTTTCAGCTCCTCCTCCTGTGGTGCCTCAGGAATTGGTGCAGTGTGCTGTCTCATATTAGAAGCAATGCCACATGGTTCAGGGGGCTGCAGGTTTGAGTCCTTGTGCGGGAATCACTACTTGCATCAGTGCTTTTACGCTTTAATGAAAGTGACCCTGACAGACCAGTCGGCTGGTTTTATCACTTAAAGAGCACAGGCATACCTTCCTTTCTGTGATGCTTTGGCGTTGTAAATCTGACTCCTGTCTTGTACTTGTTGCTCACTTACCTAGGTAGTATAGCGGTACTTTATTGTCACTGTAATTGTATTTGACATAGTTCAGATTAGTTGGCTCGCGACACTGACCTTGCGCTCAGCTTCAGCACTATTTGCATTGTATGACCTGTACACATCTTGCTCTTGAGCCTGTTGTTTGCTCACTATTTGCACTTTTGTACGTCGCTTTGGATAAAAGCGTCTGCCAAATGAATAAATGTAAATGTAAATGATGCATCACACCCACAAGGAGGCAAGGAGGTCCGCCACCTGCACACATTCTGCTTCGCTATGAGGGAGAATTTGCTTAGTTTTCAAAGGTCACACAAGACACACATCACACAATGCAATGCACACTACCTTACTGGACTCTGACAGCGCCACTCCTGCATGCCCTGAAACACATCTGAGAGTACTCCTGGACAAAGGCGCACACACACACAAGCACACACGCACACACGCATACACACATACATACACACATGGCCAGGGACTGGGTTGGACACCACCACTAATAATAACATAACGATGAACTGCCCTCCGACTCGCCATCTCGGACCGGGGGCTGAAGTCGCCCCCCGTGAGCCCCCCGAAAAGCTGTCCCGCCGAGATAAGCCCGTGGCATTTTCATGTGCCTCAGTCCTGCGGCGCATTATCATGAGAAAGAGCCGGGGATCCGAGGGCCCTCTGTGGCCGGCGATTCATGTTCAAAGTTGGGATTAGCAATCCGTCCGTCTCCATCCCCCGCCCCCTCCCCCAAAATCCCTTCAAACAAGGCAGCAGATGAGAAAAACATTCAACAGATAACCGGTGGAAGGGGGGGGGGGTGCGGAATGGAAAACGGGGGAATGTCAGACGGCCAGAGTGGGGACAGTTGGAGATACTCCTGCCACACCGCTGCCGGCTGGATGCCTAACACAAGCACCTACCCCCCACCGTCCTGGGGTAAATGCCCTCCCCAGAAGTGAGTCTACACCTGTGTAACCCAGTCTTGACAAAACCTGAGTCTCGGAACTGCTATGACAAGCCCCTTGTAACCAAGACTAATGTGCAGCAAAGCATTAGAAAGACAGTAATGCGTTCTGATGAGTTTTCTGTTGCTCTCTTTCTTTTTTGGTTTATGTTTGGACAAAGCCAAAGGAAGCCTGCAACCTGTATTGCCTGTTCCCAGCTATTAAATGTGGTGGATCTGTTATGGTATGGGTAGTGATCTCATGGGAGCCATTGAGCATTACTCTGCATGGTAGAATTATGGCAACCAGGTGCACCCTATGACAGAAAAATTGTTTTCTCAAGATGCTCCCATATTCCATGACCATAATGTCCCCCATACAGGCTGCTAATATGATTCAAGAGTGGATTCATGAACACCAAGATGAGGACAAACACCTTCCACGGCCTCCCCAGTCACCATATGTAAACATCATTGAACCTTTATGGGAGGTTCTGTAGCACAGAGTCCAGTATCCCACTAGAAACAGTTCAAAACATTTAGCATTCCAGGGAGGTTTAAAGCTGTTCTGAAGGCAAAGGCCAGCCAACTCCTTGTTATCAGTAAATACATTTTAATGTATTTTGGTGTCTCCATTATTTTTCTACCACCTGTATGTTACTCTTGGGGATTTGCAAGTTTACAGCAGCACAAGTAATTACAGCACTGTGCGATGGACGAACACATGCTTACATTACATTACATTACATTGCATCATTTAGCAGACACTCTTACCCAGGGCAACTTCCGAATAAGTGCATCACAATGCTAAGAGTAGTTTTCGAGAAGTCTTACAAGAGGTCAGTAAGATACTGATTTACTTGCTAAACTAGTGTAGAATATTTTTTTAATAGAAAATAGGGATAGATTGGATAGACAGAGCTTAGTTGTGATTGGTTGTGTTCTGTATATACCTCCATTTCTGCTGCTTGACTAGATGCACTGTTATACTCTTAATTTTTAAGGGATAAGAGTGTCTGCCAAGTGAGTAAACGTAATGTAATTGAGATTGGCTTGGTCTTCAAGTGCCATCATCTTCCTGATGCCTAGCAACCCTGACGAAGAATATCCTGCCTCTCACCCAAGTGTGTCTTTAGCCATGGGGTCACGGCAAACCTCAGTCTGAGATCCATAGCCATGGAAAATCTCTGGAAGCAGGAGGCTGGAGACAGAGTCAGAGCAGCTGGGTGTGGCCCATTTCTCTGGAAGCTGTCCTTCAGAAGAAGAAGAGTGCAGTGAAAGTCAGGCTGAAAGTTAGGATGACTTTTTGACTCTTTTTCCAGACTTGGTGATACTCGAAATGTCACCTTTCTTTTTCGAACTCTGGCGTGTTTGAAGTGAGAGAGGTCCTCTTGTGAGCGCTGTAGAACAGGAACAAAAGGTGGAAAAAACACCAAATCCGCAGAACAAAGCAGGGAGAGGACGCCCCGACATATTTTCACGCCGTCTCTTGTTAGTTTTGAAATGGCCGTTGTGATTTTGATGACTTTGTTTTGCGAAAAAAGCGGTCTGTAATGCAAATCTTCAGGCAAATGCCATCATGTCAAAAAGGGGCCCTGAAGATGACAAGCCCTCTCCAATCAACCCACGGGTCTTTTTTTTTTCCTGCAAGACAACATGAAAGGACCCCTCTGATGGAGGTAAACACAAAGCAAACGACTCACAAGCAAATGAAAGAATTATTCAAATGGCGCTACAACACAATCACGTCGCGGGGAGATTGTGGCGGGTTTTAATTTCGCTCCCGCAAGGAAGCTACGCTAATCAGCTCTGCTAACGGGCACCCGTTCTTCTTCTTTTTTTGTTTACTTTGAACAACTTCTGTGTTCAAAGTGATTTCCTGCCTCGTCATGAGCTTCATGCGAGAGCGAATTTAATTTGGATTTGAATTGTTACAGACGCAGCGGTGTGCCTGGATTAATCCAGAGCTGTCATCGTTGTTGTGGCGATGCTTGAGTGGCACAGATGTTACCTTTATGAAATGAATGCTTTAATCAATATGTGAGCAACGCTTGCCCTTGGTTGAGAATTTCTATGTGCATGCTTACTGCGTTGACTTTTTAGTAACTGGAGTAGTACACAAGTTATACCAACTGATGAAGAGTCTAATGAAAGGAAAGCTTTACTTCAGATGTTTACTAAATTGTACACGTTTGGGTGAGCTTAATGAAATGGTTTTAGGAGAGCATTTTAATAAATCTTACTGAAATTGCACATGCCTTAGGGATCACTTGTCATCTGCCTCATTGTTCCCAGGAAATGAATGTGAGGATGTGGCTCTTGACATTGGTGTGTCAGTTCAGGTCAAACCCTGGCTATCTGTATGACTTCCCTCCGTTTGTCTATGCATTTATGTCCTCCCTTGCCTGTGGAGTCACAACGGGGCAAAATGGGCACCCAGGACAACTAAAGCACCATCCAGGAACAGCAGGGTAAGGATTGCCAGTCTTCTCAGTCAAAGCACAGATGTTTGCTACTTTGAGAATATGTTTACTTACTTACTTACTTACTTACTTACTCACTCCTCTTCTCTCCCTGTGGAGCATAAGGCTGCAACAAGTCTTTGCCATGTCAGACAGTCCTTGGCAACTTTTTCATCCTCCCCTTAAGACAAGCCCATGCTCTTCCACTGTCACTTGATGGTCAAGTACCAGGTGGTTTTCGGCCTGTCCTGTTACGGTTTACCTTGGGGTGTCTCCCATAGGGCAGTCTTGGCAGTAGAGCAGAGTTCCATCCTAGTAATACCCATTTCAACACTCGTTAAACCCCCACCTCTAACTCCTGTGGTCGCTGACACAAAAGGTAGATTCATTACATTATTTAGCAGATGCTCTTACCCAGAGCAACTTACATAGGTTACAGTTCTTTACACTGTTATCCACTTATACAGCTGGATATTTACTGAGGTAATTGTGGGTTAAGTACCTTGCCCAAGGATACAGCAGCGTCCCAGTGGGGAATCGAACCAGCAACCGTTCTGTTACAGGTCCTGCTCCTTACCGCTATGCTACGCTGCCGCCCCAATTCAGATCACTCTTAACAGTTATCAACTTTTACACCTCTTGCTAGATTTTAAATTATGGAAGGAATTACGTTCTTTCTGTGAGATGTTTATGTGTTGTAGAAGCAGTTACCTTCCTTCTGTGAGATGTTTATGTGTTGTAGAAGCAGTTACCTTCCTTCTGTGAGATAGTTATGTGTTGTAGAAGCAGTTACCTTCCTTCTGTGAGATAGTTATGCATTGTAGGAGTTATGCTCCTTCTGCAGCATATTTATGTGTTTATAGCAGGCAATCTGTATGGCGTTCTGAGTAATACTAATTCACCGTGTTTGATTAATCAGCAAGCGCTGCAAGATTTTTACGCCGCGGTAATTAAAGCCAGCAAGTGAAACACACATGATTAAATGTCAATTTATGGCAAACGACTCCCTTAATTACAGCTACCGATGTTTAGTTCATTAAAACTGTGTAAGAGGAGCTCAGCATTAATATGAAGCTAAATTGCGATTCGGAGGGAGATTGCGGAGACGGTGATAAAAAGGAAACAGATACATTAGCTGGAGGCAAAGCAAGGGTTCTTGATGCATGGGTAGGGTTCCTATGGGTAGGGTCTCTGTTGTCATGGATGGCATCCTTATCTCTCATGCAGATGCATGCCAATGTGGAGTAAAAGACTTCTGGACAAATATATATATATATTACGTTCTCTCGTGTATGCTCATGTTTTATAATGAACCATTCTGAGACATGGCATAAAGCTCTGATTCAGATTGTTCTTCATCAGCATGATTTAACAGTGGTGCCACAGCAGGGTGACAGACTCAGTATATACAGTATGTCTGCATGCAGTGTAGATGATTCCCTCTGAATGAAAGGAACACTACGGACAGCACCGGTGACGTCTCAACGTCTCTGAAAGGTCAAAAGTTGAATGAGGTCACAGAGCTCCCGCTCCTGGAAAGCTTACAGGACATGCTTACAGGACAGAACACGACGTCCGGGATACTCTCTGTCTCTCTCTCTCTCTCACTCCCCCTCTCTCTCTCTCCCCATCTCTCTCGCTGTCTCTCTCTGTCTCCCCATCTCTCTCTCTCTCCTTCTCTCTCTTTCTTTCTTTCTCTCTCTCTCTCCCTCTCTCAGCCCAGCTGCCATGGCTTTATGAGAGCATTGGTACTGAAGCTGTTATTAATCACTTGATTACCATCACTGTATAAGGAAAAAGAGGGATATATTAAATGGGAGACATTTACATTACATTTATTCATTTGGCAGACGCTTTTATCCAAAGCGACTTACATAGGTTACCGTTCCTTACAATGTTATCCATTTATACAGCTGGATATTTACTGAGGCAATTGTGGGTTAAGTACCTTGCCCAAGGGTACAGCAGCAGTGTCCCCAGCAGGGATTGAACCGGTAACCTTTTGGTTACGAGTCCTGCTCCTTAATCACTATGCTACACTGCCGCCCCATGTGTTTTTTTTTAATAACACAAAGAGTTCCAGAGCATCTGGTGTGTGTGGTTCTCTGTAAGTCGCAACACCTAAAAAATCATGAATGAGAAGAAAAATATATAAAAATGTGGCCTAAGTGGTGTATAAAGTTTTTTGTCTTTTTTTCCCTCCCTTTGAGTTACTCAGGTTGAACAGAGAGATGAGGTCAAAACCCAATCCAGATGAATCTTTAATTGTTTACACTCACATCTTGTCTTTTCATGTGCTTTCAGCCCTAATGTTCTGGATTAAACTTTGCAGCAAGTGTGTACATGATGTTTGCATTACCCAACCTGCATATCAAAAAACAAAAGTTACCAACATCAGTGTTAACTGCTCGTTTAACCCATAGCTGGAGCAAACCTGCCATAGCAACGACTGAGAAAACAGCTGCTGATCACATGGATTGAAAGAGAGGGGAAAATCTATTGTATATCACCACTGACAGACAGCGAATGAGCAGGCTTAGCAAAATAATACAGTGACATTGTGTCTGTGTGCATGTGTTTGCACATTATTCCATACAACGTTCTCTGTATGTTTTACCATCACGTTTTTGATTGGCTTAATGCATACAGCAGCATGGGCAAATTTAATACCTCTACTATAGGTATAGCATATTCCAAACCTGCTTCACTGGCACATTTATTATAAATGTGCTAATGTATGTAAGAAAGAAAATAAAATTGCATTTAAATGCATTGACTTCCAGTTAGGTCCAACTTATCCCAGCTTCCAGGGAAGCAATTGGTTGCTTATTACATTTTCCAATTTCCAATTTTAAACATGTCAGCCTATATTCCTGTGGTGCAGTGCCAGTCTTCCTGCATTTCCTGAGAAATGAAAAGGCATATATAATATGTATACACACACATACAAGTTTCAGACTGTATTTAAAGGCAAAAAACATTACCCCAGACTGCTGCCCTGAAAACTGCTCCATTCTCCTGCTCTGACCCCTGCTCCACACTCCTCCCCTGACCACTGTCCTGACCGCTGCTCCACAGTAACGCCATTACAGCCATGCAAACTGCGAAAAAAACCATTAAAATTATGCTGCGGACAGATGCTGTCACTCCTCAGCAAGTCCTACAAAAACAAACGTCCGTTCATAAAAACAGACAAGCCCGCTGTTTCAGACACACTGAGCCAAGCACAGCCTGCGTGAAAGAATACATTCCCCTAGAATAAACACAAAATTTCGGTCTGGTTAAATTCCATAATCCAGGCTGGGGGTTATTGGGTGGAGGTGGTGATGACGACAGTGGATGCGGGGAGGGGGCATGAGTCCCAAGGGGTCCCCCACAGCCCGTAAAACTCCCAACCCGTTCATAAACTGTTGATGAGGGCCGCCTAATTCGGGGGCGTTCGCAGCGTGTTGTTTGAAAAATCCCCTCGCCGCAAGAGCTCTAATGAGCTCTAATCCCATTCCCTGCTCCCTCTCTCCTCTCCCCGACATGACAAATCGGAGGTAAATATTTGCTCTCGCCCGCCGGCGGGACGCCGTTCCGGGGCTGGGGGGGATCCACCTAATGAGGGGGCGCGGGTGAGATTTTCCTACATTAGCTTAAGTAAATATTGGCTGCTGCTGCGCAATTAGCAATTAGCCACCGTTTAATTTAGTTTCTTTTTCTTGTCTTCTGGTTTTTATTATTTATTTATTTATTTATTGTCGCTGGGGCTTATTTCTGAGGAACAAAGAGCGTGCATCAAGTAGGGAGAGAGAGAGCGAGAGAGAGAGAGAAAAAGGAGGAAAAAAGCTGATCTCACTCTGTATGATTGCGTAAGCCAATCCAGTCAGTGGACAGTCTGCAGTTGTTTTTGAGGAGGTTATTTCACACTCCTGAGGATTCAAACAGATGCGCACATTGATTTGCCCTCTGTTTTTTTTACCCTCTCATGGCACGGAAAGTCTGCCTGTCAGTCAGGTCTTTGCTCCTGAGTGAGCGCGGTATGAAAGGGTTTGCCTGTTCACCGGCTTCTCCTTTTCTTTCCATTGTGTTCCTCACTTGATCCCTTTTTTAACGCCTCCCGCTTTGTGCTGTCCGCTGCCTCGGTCACCACCTGGTCTCCTTTCACTTATTGATCGCTGCAGGCCGGGGTGATCAGCTCCCTCGGATCGGTGTTTAGCATTTTATAATGCCCCCCTTTCAACGAGGCCACAAATCAGGATCAAGCGTCACCCAGACGCCTATCTGCACGAGCTCAGCCATTGCCTGACCCCGATGAACCACCTTCACCATCTCAGGCTGCAGAGATCAAAAAGAGCCCGCATCAGTTAACCTCTCAAAAGGGAACTAAAATCACCAGTTATCTCTCTGGGGCACTAAATGTATTTGTATGTACAAATTATTACTTGCTGTTTAGTATTACTTACTGTTTATTTTACGTGTAGTATCGTGATGTGTTTTGGATTCTGTGATCTAGCGATTGATGTATGGTAGTATACTTGTCTCCCTTGTCTAGTCAGGTTAACTTGTGGTAGGGCTTGAATAGTGTTATGCTCACACTCACTGGTTTGGGGAGCATTGTTAGCCTGGTCTGACACTAATACTCATTGAGCTTTAATGGATACACTACCTGCGGGCTATGATTCACCGTTGTTGAATGGATACACTTCTGTTGTTTTGTGCTGGACGTTGCTCTGGATAAGTGTCTGCTAAATGAATGTTATGTCACGTAATGTATCTCTTGAGGGAGCTGAATTTTGTGTGTGTGTGTGTGTGTGTGTGTTTTTATTTATCAGTGGTAAAATGTGCCCTCTCTACCTGAACTCCCAATAATGCTCTTGTTATTCATTCTCAGTGACAGGTTGGTCAGCTAACCTGTCAGTCAAGCCTAGGCCCCTGTGTGTTTCCCCTCCGCCCCTTTTCCCTTAAATATTTTCTAGTATCCATCACTCAGGCCACAATGGAACAATGGGGTCTCGTCATAAAATGGGGGGTCGGGTGGGAGTGGGGGCCGGGGGCGGACCTTTGGAAAAAACAAAAATAAAAGTCCTGACGGTGGAACCTCTCCATTCTCTGAGGTATAAAGCCAAGCCGGGGGTTAAATGGGGCCTGATTGTCGGTCCTTCTCTTTTCCGCCGCGGTATAGGTGCAAAGAAACGCATGCCATTGTGGCCTACAAAGGGGCCAAAGGGCTGTGCTTACCTCAGAGGGAAAGAAAGCGCATTTCTCATGTGCAGCAGGGTGTGGCTGCACACACCCCAGGTCTTTCAGCTTTAGGGGGATAGAATAAAAGGGGTGGGGGTGGGGGTGTTGGCTGAGTGCGCAATATCTCGTGTGTTCATCCAACCTGGGCTGTCCAAATCCCTAACACTCTGACCTCCCTGTGTCAGAAAAGTAGACAGTGCTGTCTACGCCTCTGTGTTGGAACTCAACAATCAGGTCAGTTGCTGCTCATAAATCCATTGAAATTCCACCATTTTTTATCTCTTTTATCATTCTCCGATAGGTTTGGCCATCTAGAGACTCCGTACAGTGGAGTCTGTCAGTTCTGTTCTGATGGCTGAATCCTTTGTAGTCAGCTATGGCTCCAGAATGCAGTTCTGTACCTGCCATTGAAACCCATTTTCAAACAAAGGCATTCCGTAACGGATACACTCAACAGACAACAAATATTTTGCCCATTGAAAAAATGAGCTTTCTTTTTTGGTATCTTGAAAATCTTTGAAAAACCCCCGCAACAAACAGTCTGTTTCAGTGCAGGTTTTCACAAGCGCAGCTGTAATGTGTAGTTATTCCACATTATTTCTGTTTCCTGCTCTGAGCAAATTTATTTAAAAAAAATGCGTCAGAAAAGTTGGAAAGGTAGGAGGACTGGGGCTTTTGGACACACGGGGAATGACTGGCCCAGAAAGGTTAATAACAGAGAATGGAACCCTGAGTCAGAGCAGTTGGGAGTGAGATCAGATCAGCTCCTGGAACCCTTAATCAATTCCTTATGGCAATAAATTTTACATTGCAGGCCCAATTGGCTCTAATTGGGTCCTAATTCAGCAGCCACAAATCATGAGTGGCACAGGGACAGCAGCCAAGGCTAAGGTGAGGCGAGACGGAGCCAGAGCCAGCCTCTCGACAGACCTGAGATCAGCCGTCTGAAAGCACTCGCGTGTTCTCACGGAAGCCTCCGGCAGCAGCGCTAACTAGCCCGTGGGCAAAGCCGAAATGAGAAGGCTGTTTTATTTGCGTGGCCGTGTGCACATTTTTTTTTTTTTGTTTTATTTTATTTTTAGAAACTGCCATTCGGATAATTTTCTCTATAAACTACTGCGCTTTTTTTCCATAGCATCTGTAACCGCTACCCCT
Source organism: Megalops atlanticus (assembly GCA_019176425.1). Taxonomy (NCBI): domain Eukaryota; kingdom Metazoa; phylum Chordata; class Actinopteri; order Elopiformes; family Megalopidae; genus Megalops; species Megalops atlanticus. The sequence continues at coordinate 11,743,421 of CM032875.1, read as the reverse complement.
TCATTTTTGATACCCATAACTGAAAATTGTTATTGTTTTATCACCTTGCCAAGTTTCCGGCGGTTTGACGGATGCGTCTGCACAAGCCATCGCGGGGAGCCGTCTTTGTGCAACTCGGTGAAATCGCAAACGTGCAGCACCTAGACTGAGGATGTGATTCTGGATTATGACAACAACCATGTCAAAACACAGCGTGGATGAAAACGTTATCAGTGACAATTCTCTCAATTCTCATGGGACACGTCATTGAAATATACTGTTGGTGTGGTGAGTGTAGGAGATAGGAAAACTGAAAGTCAACGCTTTTCCGGTGAAGGGTGCATATGTATGTGGTGGGGGAGCATTTAAGATTGAGTAGTTTTAAAGGCAAAAGCCTGAAACAAAAGGGAATTGTGGGCCACGAATGGGCACAAATGAACAGAGTGACTCCATCTATGACGGGTGATTTATGACCCGCAAAGCCAAGCCTCTCTCTACCGGAGGAGAACAGAGAGGGGGAGAGGCGGCGAGCGCCATTAGCTGAAAGAATAAGTCCATTAGCCCTAATCAATCTCCCATTATCCACTCTTTACTGGCAATTTAGCGAGCGGAGGAATCCTCTGACTTTGGTGTGCGCGGGGTTACCTAATCCCATTGTCTTCCCCTCCCCCAATCACTTCCACATGAAAGGTCCCCGCCGGCTTTCGCACCGCTTGAAATTGCCACCAGGTCCGGGGGAAAGAATAGCCCTTTCATCTTTTAATGGGGAACCCGGCTGATTGTTTTCCTCCTCAGACGCCGGCTGCTAATTGAGGCCTGGGCTTGCGGTGGTGGAAGGCCTTAGGCCCGAGGGGAGGGCGTTTTTTCGCACCGTGTGAGGGTAATTCTTCACAAGGAAACTTCCTATTGAAATGAATCTGGGTGCCCTCCTGCCCCACCCCCCCTCTCCCTAAATGACCCTCCCTCCCGTTCCGTAAGACAATGTGTTTTTTTACAACACATAATTACGGAGTTAATGACTGATTTTGTGTTGCCTCAAAGAGAGATTTTGCCCCATTGTCAGGCTGCCGTCAAAAATGGAAAGTTGTTCCAACCTCGAGAGGTCGTGTAAGATTAGGGCTCGCTTAGCCTCTCTGAGAAGGGAGATTTCCCTTTCATTTTGGGTTCTTACATTTGCATTAAAATGTCACACAGCTCTTTATTACAGTAGTAACTGGAGTGGCTGATTAGCATTTGAGTTCCTCTTTTCTGCTTGAAGTCACTTGTACTTCTTTGTCAGAAATGGGCTCTGGTCCCAAAGCTGAAATGAATATGTTGCCTTCAAGACTAAAGAAAACAAGCAAATCAGTTCAAGAAAAATGGAAAGTAAATTTAGTACTACAGAAAGTCCTCACTGCACATTACACACCATTTAATCTCTCTCTCTCTCTCTCTCCTTCCCTAGATATATTTAGATAGATAAAGGGATAGATATAGATAGATATTTTAAAACTACTGTTGAGTTGAGTGTGTGATGTATAATTTGCTGGGCTGCATGTAATTTATTTTATAGAGCTCAGAAAAGAACACGGGTTTGATAAAAAAATGTCCTCAAACAACTGTTTCAAGCTCTTAAATTAATATCTCTTAATACCCCCAAACTACTAATTAAAATGAGCATGCCAGGTATTATTTTAAAGGTGCAAGTTATGAAATTGAGGGGAAGGTCAGTTACGCTTGAGTAGGGGAGTTCATATGCAGTCTGAAGAGACGGGTCTCTGCTGAAGAGGAGAGGACAACTCCTCTGCCCGGGTCGCTACAGGAAGCTCATTCCACAGCATCTGAACCAGAACGGACAAAGGACATTACCTAGATGTATGCCTGTGAAGGGGAGGGACGGCAAGAGTGACCTGCCCAGTGACCTGGCCTACTGAAGTCTGATTTACTAGATAAGGGTAAGATGTTCCCCTCAGCGCCCGGGTAGGCTAACGCTAATGGACGCTAGCCATTACCATTGGCAAGCAGAGGGAGATCAGCAGGGTCAAGACCTGGGGTTATTTAGGGAGACTGTAGACCAGCCTAGCAGCAGCATTCTGGATAAGAGTAAACTGAGGGTTCAAATGAATAAATCAAGGCTTCCAAATAGTAATTTGAGGACACAAATGATTCAGTTTAAAATTCAAATACATGTGGGTAACAATTTGTAAATTGAAGGTTTGAATTATTACAATGAGCATGCAAGGTATTATTATTATGACTCAGTATTAATTTCTGGGCATAAATTGAAAGGGGTTTCTTTTCTATTTCTACAGTGTGCTCTCAGGGGTTCTGTAGATTTTCCGTAACATGACCAGGCACTTTAATTCCTTCCTGTCTCTGCTGAACAGTTCCGAGTGCAGCTTAAGAGTTTCCAATGTAGGCGCTCTTCCCCTGTCCTCATTAATATTTGTGAGCAGGCAGGCCTGGACTGTATGCTGATTCGGTATGATTGTGGGTTGCAAACATTCAGGGAATAATGGCAGTTATTAGAATCAGAGCCAAACAAGTAACCATCACGCGACGAAATGATTATTCATCAGCACCTGTATTCACTGCAACTTTCTGAGGTTTAAAAAAGCAGGAAGGGAGATTTTAGCAGAAAGCACTGAGAAACAGATTTCTGGCTTGTGCATTAACGTTATGCAGAACCGGTCTGTTCTAGCTGTGGGATTTAACGTTACATAGTGTTCCTCTAGTAGCCAGAGAGGCAGAGAGCCCCACAGCCCTGACTTTTATGAGGTGTGGGTTCAATCCTCCTGCCTCTCCATGATAGGTATCTGAGGGTCACGACTCAGGTGCAGGGAACAGCTGGTAGCCAGGGGCATGGGGGGGGGTGATGGAGGCCCAAATTGAAGAAGGGATCCACCTGCCTCCCCCGGAACATGAGATGTCCCGCAGTGGGGTGCGGTGCGAACAAAAGTACCCCCCATTGATCCGGCAAGCTGTTACAAATTACACCCGGGACAACTTCATAAACAGGGACATTAGCATATAAAGAGATGAGCAGGGGACGCAGAGGGGAGACGGCTCAATCGTGCCCCCCCCCATCCCCCTCCACCCCGTCCGCCCGACAACTGGACGTCCCAGTGCGCTTTTTTTTTCGGAATGAGCGTCTGATATCCCCGTCAGTCATTTGTCAGCTGTACCTGCGGGCTATGATTCGCCATTGCAGAGGCGGCGGGAGAGATAGATGTTCACAGTTTCAGCAGCGATCCGTTGGCCCTTAGGCCAGAGAGACCGCCAGGCTCATCTTCATGTCTGTGAAGAGGCTGACAGGGAGGGGGGTGGGGGGGGGGATCCACACAAAAATCTGACACTGATCGAAACCATCCCTTACAAGCAACCATGAGGTGGCATACTCTAGTTGTGGCTAAATGTATCCAGTTCCAAAGGTCAACCAACAAGCAGACAAAATAAAGTCTCCACAAACAAACACACACACACACACGCACATACACACACACATATATATATATATATATATGAGAGAGAGAATAGAGGGAGAGAGAGATTGGCTAGTGACTCCTCCTTTGTTATTTATATTCAAATAATGACTCTTAAAGACTGCAAAATCATTACAGAGACACAAAAGAAGACATACTGCCCAAGGTCTCTGAGTACATTAAAAGTCTGCTCAGAGGCGTATATTAAAATAATGTGCCTGCTCCTGGCTATTGATTCCTGTTGTTTGGCAGTCACACACTCTTGCTTATTGACTGGTCTGCATCTCATTCCATCGTTTCCAGTTTCCTTCTGCGTGCGGGTCCTACGCTGAGCAGCAGGGTGATCCCCTCCCTCCACCTCCCCCTTCCCCCCACACTGCCCCACACGGGCTGGGGTCAGATGGAGTCCCGTCCCAATTATTAACCTGCAGCCACTGCGCCCCCAACTCCTACAGCTCCAGTCATTCATCCCCTTGTGAGGAGAGATAACCGTTATCATTGATCCTGACTCCTGCCCGCCCTCTTATCGGTGATACTGGGTCTCCCTGGACAGCCATTTCGGTCTATGGAGTGGAAGGTTGATGGACTCCCCCGTGGCTCATTCACTAACTGTTCTAATAGGGGTGGATAGGCTGTCCACACTGCCGCAATTGCTGGCACATTTACGTGTGTCTGCGTGGGCGTGTGGGCATGTGTTTGTACATGTGTGTCTGTGTGTCTGTGTGTATGAGGGCATGTGTGTTCATGCCTGTGGTAATGTGGCATGTGTGTCTATGTATGTGTGTGTGTGCATGTGTGTGTGTGTGTGTGTGTGTGTGTGTGTGTGTGTGTGTGTGTGTGTGTGTGTGTGCATGTGTGTGTGTGTGCGTGTATGTGTATGTGTGTGTGTGCATGTGTGTGTGTGTGCGCGTGTGTGTGTGTGTGTGCGTGTGTGTGTGTGTGTGTGTGTGTGTGCATGTGTGTGTATGTGCACGTGGACATGAGTGGGTGTGTCCATGTGTGCATACGTGTTTGTGTGTGCGTGTGTGTGTGTCTGTGTGTGCGTGTGTGTGTATGCGTGTGTATCAGTGAAAAGCAAGCTCAGACAAGCCTCAGATGCCCTCTGCAGATCCAGTGACAGGGGGGTGAATAATCTTGCCCCTGCTTAAAATGCATGGAGAAACACTCCCCCTTAAGCCCAAACACAGGAGCTGTGATCCCTGCTAACGCTCTGGGCTTATTAGCTCTCATAGTGCTCTTTTCATTGCTTCAGACGTGCTGGTCCAATGCAACCCTGTCATTACAGCTTTCTGGCTGCATTAACTTCACTGTGGATTTACAGTACATTCATTTCTCCAATGGGCTCTGACAAGTTAAAAGAACACAGTTTGCGAAGCCGTCGTTGCTTCTCTCCGCCATTAAAACATAATTACCATTCTAATTACGGTCTGCCTGGAGATGGGAGCTTTCGACTGGCTATTAGACCCAGACTTGTTCAACTTCAGCGCAGTTATCGGCAGATTTACTGCCCTGCTGCCTTTGAGCCACACCTGAGACTTATGGTCATTACATTACATCACATTATTGCCATTTAGCAGACACTCTTATCCAGAGTGACATACATAGGTTACAAGTTTTACATGTTATCCATTTATGGCACTGGATATTTACTGAGGCAGTTGTGGGATAAGTACTTTGCCCCAGAGTACAGCAGCAGCCCTAGAGGGGAATCAAACCAGCAGCCTTTTGGTTACAAGCCCTGCTCCTTAACCACTATGCTACACTGCCACCCCATGTATTCTGTTATCTGGCATCAATTATCTGCCCTGATCATTTCACATCCTCTCCACCTCCTCTTCCTCCCCTTCCTCCTCCTCCTCCTCCTCTCTTCAGCAGCCTCCATAACTTCCCCATTTCTGGATTAACACCTCGCTCTTTCCTGCCACCCCCACCCCCATGACCCCAGGGCCCCTGTCTCTCTTTCATTATCCTGCCGGAGTGTAAACACTTCCCTGTGTGTCCGCATGCCGTTGTTTGCTTCCTGTTCCGATTGCCCTCATCCCAGGCTGGAGCTCCTCTTTACAGGGACGAGGCCTTTCATGTCTGGGGGACCCCAGTGCAGCCGGCTCCCCCAGGACTCCTTTTCCTCTCTCCAGAGTGCTTTCCGTGTTTTCCCTGACTCTCCAGCCCTCACACCGAAAACCTACTGTGACGCAGTTGTGTGTAGTCTGCAGGCATGTCGGAGCACTTTTGGTTCTGTTTTTTTTTCTTGACTCTTGTACTCAAACTGTCTAAGAAGCAAGTTTCCCCTGTTCTTGGGTTTACTTTGAGTGTTGAGAGAGCCGGAATGGGACAGAAGTTTTTGAAGAAGTTTTGAAGATCATATTTCTGTGTGTCTGTATGCTTGATCTCAATGTGAAGTACAAAATAAATATGTACATGGAAAATCTGCTCTGTTCTTTCCTCAGTTTTTGTCAGATTACTTAAGTTGCTTTGGGGTAACCCTGTGACAGGACACTGGCGTTTTGCACACCAAAGCTACAAGAGCAAGAGTACAAAGGCCTGACACTTTGCAGGACACCAGGTAGCTATTACGACACCACCATCCATTACATCACATTACTGGCATTTAGCATACGCTTTTATCCAGAACGACTTACATCGATTACAGTTTTTTTTAACAATGTTATCCATTTATACAGCTGGATATTTACTGAGATAATTGTGGGTTAAGTACCTTGCCCAAGGGTACAGCAGCAAAGCCTCCACGGGGAAACGAACAGGCAACCTTTTGGTTACAAGCCCCGCTCCTTAACTATGCTACACTGCCGCACAGGTGATGTCTTGACTGGGCTTTACTCCGTGTGGCGATTTACTTCGGGGTGTCGTTATAAGATGGCTGAGAGGCAACACTGATTGGCCATTCTCGCCCCTGTGCTTTGGGGGTGATGGGGTACAGACCTTCGCCTCAGCCAGTGAACATGTAGCTCTGGCCGGCTTGGCTCTGTATGAGCAAGATTGATCTTATCAGTCTGTAAAGACCCATGTGAAAATCAAATACATTGTAATATATTTTTAAAATAAATATGTTATTCAGCCCAAGAATATATTCCAAATATGTTCAACATATATTCACACAAATCAGAAATATATTGCAATACACCAAAACTGCAATACTTTACATATTTTCATTATACTGATTGAGCTGAAATATATATTCTCTGAAATGTGTTCTAATTATATATATGTTTTTGTATGGGTACTCCCCTGCCTCAAAGCTGAGAGGGCTCAGCTTTGTGTTGGAGGGTGTGTGTCCCACAGCCAGAGCTGCGGTGCATTTCCTATTCAGGAACGACTTGATGGTTGAGTCAACACCCTTTGCAGCTACCGTGATGTATGGCGGTAACGGATATCTGTTTACCTAATTTATTAGCTTTTCAAAGGCAGATTAGGGATGTCCGTACGTGCAGCGTGTGTGTATAATGGAGGGTGGTCGGGTATCTCTACATCAAAGCGACAGCGTGTGATGGATTTCGGCCTTAATAGGCAACCCGAACCTTTGAAGCGCGGTCCAGCTCGTCGGACCGTTGCGTTTACCTGCCACGGCAGCTTGCATTCGCGTAAAATGAGGGCGGCGATGATGTCACAGGGGTTCAGGAGTTCGGAACGCTCCCTGTGCGCCGCGGTGTGCGGTAGATCGGGGCTGCCGGATTTCGGCACGGTCAGATCGGGCGATCTGGGTACGACACATGGTAACCGTCATTCATCAGATTGTCACGTTATTATTGTATTATTATTTTCCTCTCTGCTACAGAGGAAAAGGAGAATACTGGTATGACAGTACGACAGCTCTGAAAACACAGCAAAACTGTGAAGAATGGTAATAATAAATGAACACCCAACAGATACAGCGGGATTGTCCCCTTCCTGTTGGACGCAAGAGTGCAGCAACAGCGGACCCTTTGATTCAAACCACTGACCTTCAGGATCAAAGCCCAGGTCCAGTTTCACCACCACTCCAGTGCACATGGCCGGTGCTGTGAAGGAGGGTATATTACAGACATATCAAAACACACAACCTGTGGAGGAGTGGCTTGACGTCAGTATTTTCAGCCCTGCATTGGCGTTTGACCGTCACAGCTCACACACGCCACCTCACAGCCCTTTTCATTCATGTTTTCTCATTTTCCTCTCGACCCCCTCCCCCCCCTCCCTGGAGCCTCCCCAAGGAAGCCTCCAGATGGTTCCCTCATCGTGGGGCTGACTGGCCCCCAGGCCCCCAGATGTCATCCAGATGCAGGTCAGCGGGCCGAAAGACCGGACCTGCCACAGTGACTTACCGCCGCTGTAAAAGAACTCTGAAGGACGGGTTAACCTGGCTCTGTACCTAACCGGGTCCAACCCCCGTGCCGTTAAAAACCCGGGCGGACCCGGCATGCCATGCGCCCGCGCCCTGGCCCTCGGGTCGGCGGCCCCCTTCTTTAAGACCGCAGCGGTGAACTCGACACGTCGTTCCGAGCGGTGTGATGTTACAGGGCCCTGCCCTTTTAGAATGTAGTGCGGAGGCGATCGACAGGAAGGAGGAGGGGTGAGGGAGCAGTTTGACAGGGCAAGGGCTACCTTAAATCAAACCTCCTACCTCTCCACTAATCAGAATCTAAAACCACACTTACAGCGGTATTTTATGTGCTGTGCTGACATGTTTTGTCGGTTGAAAGGGAAAGTAAGGGCAGGGTTGCACACGGAAAAGCGTGGGTTTGCAGAGCTCGTCTGTCACTGTGTAAATCCACTCCCCATCCAGACACAGGAATCCAATACGCTTGTTCCTTTCATAAAAACAGCACAGCACCTCGTGTTCAGCGCAGACTGCACCACAGACTGGCGCAGCATCCAGCAAAACAAACCTGTCGGACGTGAGGGTGGAGCTTCTACCCTCACTTCTATCGCCACCCGCTGACACCTGCTACCTCTTGCATTTGATGTTAATTTTATGTATAGTACTATGATGTATTATTAATTTGTGTTCTAGGGACTGTTGTATCGTAGTATGCTAAATGATGTAATGTAATGAAATGTACTTGGCTTTTGTCAGAGTGCACAAGTTAACTTGTGGTAGGGTTTGAATAGTGTTAAGATCATACTCACTGGTCTGGGAGTGTTAGCCTGGTCTGACACTGTTGCTTGTTTAAATTGAATGGATACACTTATGTTCTATTGCGATGGAAGTCGCTCTGGGTAAGAGCGTCTGCTAAATGCTTGTAATGTAATGGAGCAACAGCAGGCTGTTTGTGATTCAAACCCCTGATCTTCCGGTTCAGAGCCCAGGTCCAATTTCATTACTGCTCTGGTGTGTGTGGCTGGTACCGTGAAGGAGGGTGGCAGGGGCACATGTGGTGGTGGCGGGGGGGGCTATGTACAGAGGGTGACTGTCCGGCCTGACTGCTCTGTCTGTCCAAGAAAAAAGGAAGGAGTTATCTAGCTGTAAATGGATAACGTGTAAAACAAACCTGTTTTAAGCCGCTCTGGATAAAACCCTAAATTCCTCCTCCCGTGGATGAACTGAAACTGCATCATTTCAGCATAAACGGTGCATTTCTGAGGGTGGGGCACTTAATATTCAGCATGAATGGTATCCTTTTCTAATACTGATGAGTGATTTCGGGGTCACCTGATGATATGCACATGCAAACAATGCTTACCTGAGTCATTTATGTTTTTCTTACTTTATGTGTACTAAACAAAAAAACAATAATGTCCTCATGGGGAAAATTGTCAAATGCCTAAATATTTATAAGAAAAGTGCTCATTTGAATGGAAAAAGGGTCATATGACTTGCTCATTATGAATGACTCAAATAATATAAAGTAAAATGTAAGCTCTCTTAATCACTCCACAAATGCATTTAGACTGTTCATTCTTTTGCTCACAGTGATCAAGCAACTGTATAACACACTTTAGAGGAGAATATTTACTAATCAGGTACGTTGATAAGAAGGATCTGCCTATTTGTGAATATCAAATATATAACAGTAGGGGGGGTATTTTTGGTTTATTGTTGTGCATTCATATTCATGAGTTTTATTTGTTTATTAAGATATAGGCCTCTGTCTCAGTAGGAGAAACATAATATGTCCAATCCTTTAGGCACACTGCTCTGATTTATGAGCAAATTTTATATATGGCAGTAATCTGAGCCCTTAATATTTCCGCTTTACCATTGTGAGCCAATGCATGAATATTCTAAACATACGTAATTAGCTTTTTCATTGTCCTGATTGATATGAGTTTGGTAAATTGTCATGAGCAAGTGATATTATTCAAATATTATATTTGTCCAAATAGTATTTGAATAGTTAAGCAATTATTATCCTCACCATGACGAAATGATAGCTATTTGTGTTGCACATTTTTTAACAATGACATAAATGACTCAATTAAGCACTGTGTTTAATTTGCGAGGGAATATCAACTGATGACATTTTAATTGCGTGTGCTGGTAACGGAAGAGCCACAATCACATTAAACAGGCATCTAGCTGAAAAACAGTGCTAAAAGAAAAGTGTGACAGTAAAAAACACACCACCTGACTAAACATCTGTATACATGTAAACGTGTGTGTGTGTGTGTGTGTGTGTGTGAATATGTCAGTGTTTGTGTATGTGTGTGTGTGTGAATATGCCAGTGTTTGTGTGTGGGGGTGTGTGTGTGTGTGAATATGCCAGTGTTTATGTGTGTGTGTGTGTGTGTGTGTGCCTATGTTTATAACTAAGACAGTGTCTGTGTATGTGTGTGTGTGTGTGTGTGTGTGTGTGTGTGTGTGTGTGTGTGTGTGTGTGTGTGTGTGTGTGTGTGTGTATGTAAAAACACACCACTTGACACCATAACATCTGTAAGATGTGCATAGACCGCTCAGAACATTGGGCCTGGCAGCGATCAGTAAAAGCAACATGTGACCAACGTGGTCAAGTCAACATTGAACGGTTTGTGAGCGGACAGGTGGGCCTCAGAGACCGGAGCCTTAAAGAGGTGGAGCGCGGTCGTGTTTTCACTCCGTAATTGCGGGTCTGGTCCTGAATGGTCCCTGAGCGCCGGGCGGCTGCACTAATAGAAATAAAAACCCTTTAATGGACAGCCTGTGGACTGTATTATTTACCTTCCCCACCGCCCCACCCCACTTTCCCGCGGCCTTTAGGAAACAGCCATAAAAGTAAATGAACCGTAGCAATATGTTTGCCATATGGCCTTTGATTGTTAAAGGAAGAAATGCTGCGAAAGGGGTTGTGTTTGTGTGCGTGCGTGCGCGCGTGTGTGTGTGTGTGTGTTTTTGTGTACATATGTGTATGAACTTGCATGTGAATATGCTTTTGTGTGTGTTTGTGTGTCTGTCTGTGTACGTGTGTGTGTGTGTGTGTGTGTATGTGTGCAAATACGCCAGAGTATGTGTATGTGTGTGTGTCTGTGTGTGGTTGTGTGTGTCTGTATGTGTGTGTGTGTGTGTGTGTGTGTGTGTGTGTGTGTGATGTCTGATCTGGTGCGCTGACCCGTTCCCGTAGGGCCCTCCTGTGATGAATAGCAGTGTTTTATTTAATCTCCTGCGTTCCCCTGGGCCAGGAGGGTGGCATGAATCAGTGGCTTCCCACAGCAATGGTAATAACATAGTTATTACCCTGGCCTGGACACAAAGGCGCAGCCTGGCGTCCATCTCCACATTACATCAGTTACACATGTGATTTGCGGTTTATGATACCCATTCTGCTTCCTTTACCGATCATTTTTTTGACATTATTTTAAATAACACTCAGTATGTCAGGGATAGAAAAGCTCTAGTGCTCAGCCACAGGACTGGCTGGATTTCATTCTGTTTCATAGGCGACTGTCAAACTGAATCAAAAAACTGTGAGGAGAAAAAAAAAAACAAACAAATAAACCAGTCCACCAGGGTGAAAATACCACAACAGTACACCAAATAAACTATAATACAACAAAACAGAGAACAGATACTGTCACTCAAAACACTTCAGTGAATATCCAGTTGTATAACCGGGTGTTATGTATTTCATAAGCAAATAAACAGCAGTACTTTAGTTTTCCATTATTTAAATGGAGTCATCATTTGGACACAAATTCGACTGCACATCTTCATTTACCTACTCATTTACCTTTTAAACGGCAGTCAACTTTTTACCCAAATGACTCTGTTTAAATAATGGCAAACTAAAGTGTGTGCGTTTATAATTTCTTACATCCAGTGTCCAGTATACAGCCGGACACTGACTGAAGCAATGTCTTGCTGAGGGCCACAACAGCAGGGTTGGACTTAGTGCTCCAGACCCAAAACCTGCTGAGCTCTGGGGCCTGAAGCAGCCCACCTCTGCCTCAGACCACAGCCACTTGCTTCATGCTAGGATATCTGATCATTCCCAGATTTTACACCTGTTAGTACAATGCGGGTAAGTCATTTTTTTCTGTGAACAGGTCAAATTGGTGTTGTTGCCCCAGCCACAGTGAAGTTAGGTACATTACATTATATTACATTCATTTAGCAGACGCTCTTATCCAGAGCAACGTCCAGCACAATAGAATGTAAGTGTGTCCATTCAAGTGGTGGAATGAACTCCCCACCCCCCTGAGAACAACTCCTTCACTCCAACCCTTCAGACGTGTGCTGAAGACACACCTCTTCAGACTCTACCTGGACTGATACCTCTGCCACTTTGACCTTGTAACTTTGCCCTTGTAAATCTGACTCCTGTCTTGTACTTGTAGCTGTCTTACCTAGGTAGTATAGCAGTACTTGTGATTGTATTTGGTATGTAATCCTAGTTCAGATTAGTTGGCTCGCGTCACTGACCTTGCGCTCAGCTTCAGCACTATCTGCCTTGTATGACCTGTACACATCTTGCTCTTGTGCCTGTTGTTTGCCCACTATTTGCACTTTTGTACGTCGCTTTGGATAAAAGCGTTTGCCAAATGAATAAATGTAAATGTAAGTTGCATGAGCAACAGTGTCAGACCACTCTAACAACACTCCCAGACCAGTGAGTGCGTGCATAACACTATTCAAGCCCTACCGCAAGTTAACTTGTGCAACCTGACTGGACAAGGGAAACCAAGTGTACTGCCACGCATCAGTCACTGGATGCGAAGGACTCCACTGCGCTCCAGCCACTCAGCAAAGCAGAGGCCGAGGATTTAACACTCGGATAAGCGTTGATCGCCCCTGTCATATTAACCTTTGCCTGCGGCGATATCGGCGGAGCCAGCGATGCCGTAATGGAAGCGGGGAGAGAGCGAAGGGGCGAGATTACCGCGTCAGTCTTTGTTCCCCGTAATCACTGTTTACAGCACGTAAATTAATGGTGATTGGCTTTTTTTTTTCGCTGGGGCATCGGAAAGCTTGGAAGCTGTTCTGATAATTAGGTTTAGTAATCAGGGCCTCATTACTCCTATAGCTTTGTTTCTGCTTCCCCCCGTCACAGAGCGGATTTGGAGTATCTGTCACGTCTGCCATCAACATATTTAGCTCCCGTTTGTTCAAACGAGAATGATCTTATAATGATGGTTATATATAGGCCTTTCAGATCACGCATCCATCAAACGTGAATGCAATTAAATGCTTCATACACCGCTGGAGGCTTAGGGCGGTCTTTAAGTGTAGGGCGGAATTGCCCTGCTGAATTGAATCGTCCTCGTTCGAATGCTGGGATCGAATCGTCCTCATTCATTTTTAACACCGCGTGTAATTGCAGTCGTGATCCGACCGGTGCTGTTTCACCATCCCACCACCAGGTGGCGGTAAAACAGGACTCGGTCTCTAATGACTCCTCTCGCTGGGCAGTGGGGATGTATTAATGATTTTGGTGAACTGCGTCGTTTCCTGGCAGTCCCTTCTGGCTTGGAGAGCTGCAGAGGCCTGCCTCTCATCCCCCCTAAGTACTGTTAAAATGTATACCTGGTGTTCATCGCTTTGACATTGAGAGGGATGGATGGGGAGGGAGCGGGCATTGCTACCAGGAGAAATTGCCTCACTGAAGCTGGCTGGCACGAGGCTTGATCTGCCTAATGGTCAATTACATCAGCGCGTCTGGAACCGAACCCAGTCCTGGCCTCTGGAAGCGCCCCCAGCTCAAACAGACCAGCACTGATGCCCAGAAGGCCGTGCCGGGGTGCGTGCGAAGCCAGGATGCCAGTTTAGGGGGTGTGGATCTGCACTGCACTTAAATTTGATCCTCTTATCACTCCTGATGCCAGGACAGTCTCGTGCTCCTCTCCTCCCCTGATCGGTGTGATTTAGTGTCCTTGCTGGGTGACAGGAGGATTGTACTGAGATCTGTCCATGGTTGTGGTTTACTTAAATGAGTCCTGCGTGTGTATGTTTGTACGTGTTTGTGTGTGTGTCTTTGTCTGTGTGTGTACGAGTGAGTGTGTGTGTATATGTTTGTATGTGTCTCTGTGTCTTTATGTGTTTGTGTGTGTGGGGTGGAGGGCGTGTGTGTGTGAATGTGCATGGGTATGTGTGTTCATGACAGTGTGTGTATGTGTGTGTATGTGTTTCTGTCTGTGTCTGCATGTGTGTGTGTGTGTGTGTGTGTGTGTGTTTGTGTGCACAGTGGTGGGGTGCACAGGGCTCAGCATGTCCCCATACCTCATGAATCACGTGTTCAGATCGTTCTGTTTAAAGCGCCACCAAGCCCCTGTTTCTCCCCGCACGGTCTCCGTTATTGCCGGAGAATTTACGAGGAATCACAGGCAGGCTTTCTGGGGGGTTTATAGCCTGGATCAGGGTTTACGGGCGCGCGGCGGGCCCCGGGACTGAAGCGTGGGCCTGTTCGGCACCGTCAATGCCACCTCTGTCGTCCTGCGCGGGTTCCCCAGGCTCCTCACCCTCTCAAAGGAGCCCCTTGTCTCACATTCCAGCCATTAACTAATTAGGATTTTCTTGCAGTCCCTGTTTATTTATCTCTTTTTTCCATCATGGGTCAGCCCCAGAACGCACTTGAGTTGAAGAGCACCCACTTGATACCTGAGAGAGAGGGAGAGAGAAGAGGACAAGAGGGACAGAGGTTGACCCTGAATGACTGACAGCCTCTAAGAGTTACCAACTGCTCCACAAAGGTGGAAAAGCCAGGGCTAGTACATAAGGCTCACTTTTTTGCCATTGTAAATAATGCTAGTAAATTGATGGTAATCGATTCATGTCAATGTTATACACCTCATTTCAAAGCTATTAGAGCTTTCAGCTCTAAACATAATGACACATTACCCCAGATGTGCATGTATGAGACAAAATAATGAATGTTTGTAGAACAGTGTGTGTGTATGTGTGTGTGTGTGTGTGTGTGTTGCCAGCCGTCCATTTCTCTGTGTATTTTTGGCTGCACATGTGTGGCTTTGTGAGCATGTGTGTTTTCAGATGTTTGTTTCTCCGTGTGTTTTTGGCTCTCCGCATGTGTAAGTGTGTGTATCGGGCAGTCCCGCAGTCAGCTGTTTGTGTGCGTCTGACTGTTGTCATCTATAATTACACTGGCTCGAAGCCAGCGTTATTAGCCCCATATAGACCTGACAGATTCTTATCTTCCCACGCAGAGACCAGGGCCTATTGAAATCTAAAATTGGGGTTCAGACGTGCTCTGACCCCTCATGTGGCATGCATTCACATGGCCCTCATATTCAATTTGTCATTATTTATAACCTACCAGCTATGTGGGCACGCCGTGCACCGAGCTACGCTTGCTCTTGCAGGCTGTTTTGTCAGGCTTGCATATATAAAACAATCCTCATGTTTGAAACACCAGATAAGGGTGCTGCTCCTTTTTGTAATGTTGTGCTTACATGTGTGTGTGGGTCCACGTGCAATCGAAGCACATTGTAATTAAATTGCATTCATTTAGCAGACACTATTATCCAGAGCAACTGCCAGCCCTCCAGCACAAGAGAACAGAAGTGTATCCATTCAAGTTAAATGAGCAACAGGGCCACACACGTTTTAGCCAGTTGGGGCCTCAGATATTTTAGGTTTTGTCCAGTTGTTATACACAATCTAAATGCTTTGAACATAGCAATGTCATGGTTTTGATCTTGAAATTTGCCGTACACTTTTGTTGCCCTGTACCTACTGTGTTTTGATTGAATCTAAGGACAAACACTGTGCTGTTGTGTTTTCACTGTGCTGTTGTGGTGGAACTTTGTTTTGAATCTTCTCAGCTCTCGATCACGAATCAAGAATGGGCGCACAGGCAAACGCCCGGGTGAAGCTGTGTTTGAGTAAGTGAAGTTGACGGATGTGCAGTCGGGGCCCCCTGTGACTGATGGACCCCCCCTTTATTAGCCTCATACGATCGTCCCCCCCGCAGGGACAGAGGGCAGATCAGCGTGTGGATGACCTTGAGCCGAATGTTGACCTTGGAGACGGTGCGTGCCGCCCCGGGGCCGTTGTGAGGTTTCTGCGGCGGGGCCCTTTTTCTGCAAGAAGAATGAACTCGCATTCACTGTGGAAGAAAAGGGGAAGACTAAATGTCAGGTCAGGGATGACCCTTTGATCCAGCACTATGAAGAAAAACCAGTGCCAAAGCGTGTCCTCCGGTTTCGGGTGCCCGTTCGGCCTGCAAGGTGCCCGGGGTCCTTTTAATTTAATTTTTTTTTGAACAACCCGAGCCGTGCCTCCCGTATGAACTCTTCGGGGGAAAGGTTGCGTCTCACCCTGGGGGTCGCCTTTGAAGAGGGGGGGGGTCGCAGGAGGCGGGTGCATCTCTCCAAGGGGGTCAGACTGCCGAAACGAAGGTCTAATCTGTGCCAGCTGCACTCCCCCCCCCCCGACTCCTTCGCCCCTCTCTCCGTTTTAATTAAGAGCGAATATTATTAGGGCTACAAATTACTCCGGCCCGAGCATCTTCGCGCGGTGATGGCAAGCAGATGGCGGGGCACCGGAGACAGGGGCCTCCTCCAATAAAAAGGGGAGCATTTGCATTTCATGAGCCTTAATTATGTCTGTTTTCCCCTTGCCCGACGATGTTGTGCCTGTCAGGAAGCACCCGGGCCCTCTGAAGGAGAGGTGATAGATTAAGGTGGACCTTCTGCTTGGGACCCCTTCATTGTGTTGCTGAAATTAAAAAATATTATCTCCCTAAAGACTTCAAAAAATAAAAAAAAGGGCGGGTGGGGGGTGATAATGGCAAAACCCCCCAACCCCGGGGGATGGCAGGGTGGGGGGGGAACGAAAAAGCATGGAAAAAAAAGATTCTTTCACGTTTTTTGTCCTTGACCCCACTGTTGTGAACAGCCGTGGTCTTGAGGAGAATCGCTGGTACCCGAAGGCTGAAGGACAAAACCCCATTAAGAAGGATGCGGTTATGACCATGTGTGACCAGGCATAACTTTGTGTCTCGTTTAACAGCAGGCCTTGGTGTGTTTTTTAATGTTAGCTTAAATTAGCGTTTTTTTTTTCTTAAACAGGCAAGAATTCAGCATCCTGCACCCAGCACTAAAAATCAACCATTAAACTACTGAAACGAGGTGCTTTGAATTATCAGTAAAGGAGATAACGGCAGCCATTCCATCTTTCCCAGCCCCGTTGGAGACATAAACAGGCTGTAAGAGGCTGAACACAAGAACATAAGACATACACGATTAATTCCATTGAATGAGTCTATCTGGGCTTTGTTGAGTGTAGTTGCTGGGGGTTGGGGGCCTCTCTGTTGCCGATGAATGCCGCCTGTGTTTGTGAAGATGTGTGTCCGCGTGAATAGAGCTGCTCTCGCATTGTGATGTCTGAAGTGGGGATTGATGCTCTGGCTGTTTGGATGGCGAGACCCCGGGGTCAGGCATGACAAGACGATCGCCGCACTTGGGCTTTGGGTAGAAAGTCCCGCTGAACCTTAGCTCCAGACCGCTGTGGCCAAGCGCTGCTGTGTTGTGAAGGAACGGGCCAGTCTCTCAAGCAATCTGTGTGAAATCTCAGAAAAGAAATGGGAAACTGGATGTTCACTTCATGTTAGTTCTGTTTTTAGAGGAACTTTTAGAGGAACTCTTTACCATTTAGCGAAACCATCTACTGCAAGAACAGTGAATGGGCCATAACTAATATGTTTCTGAAGTATAAACAAAATACTTATGAGTATATGTAGCAAAAAGACAATTGACACACACATAAGCATGCAAAGCATGCATAAGCATCGGTTCAAAAAATATCTCTCTTGTGTGCGCGCATGCATGTGTGTGTGTATTTATGTGTGTGTGTGCATGTGCGTGTGTGTGCATGGATGCATTTGAGCATGTTTGTGCACATGTGTATGTCTGAATGTGTGTTTGATTGCATGTGTGCATTTGCATGTATGTAAGTATGTATGTGTGTGTTTATGTGCATTTGTGTGTGTATGTGAATGTGTGTGTGTGTGTGTCTGTGTTATGATCAAAGCCCCACTGTCTGCCTGAGCTCAGAGGATCGTACATAACCCTATAAATAAGTGTCTCGGGGTATGAACGATGAGCAACGGTGAGGACGCTTTGGGACACGGGGTGTGGGGTTCACTCGGGGACCCAGATGGGGATCGGGGCGCCTGTCCCTCGGGGTACCCCGGAGGTACACGCAATGAAGTCACCCCCGCATTGTAGAGCGGGCGGGGCCAATGAGGGCGAGGCGGGGCAGATCACATTACAGCGACGGGGGGCAGGGATTTGGGGCATCACTAATTTCCCCCCACTCCCAGAGGTGAAAGAGGGCGTGTCCCCCATGTTCTGTTGAACCCCCTTACCCTGTGGTGTCTCCGAGGAGAGAAAAGTCCTTGTATGCACATAATGAAGGGTCAGATTCTCTTATCTCACTGAATGACACGATCACAAGGTTACGTGAATCCTGCGCATTGTTACATTTGGCTATGACTTCCTCATATCTCTGGAACTGTGCCTATCACAACAGCACTTCAGATATCCAGTATTGAGTTTAATAGTGTACTAATAGCCCAATCGTCTGTCACTGTGTAAATATTAGGTTGTGAACTTGTAGATCCTCTGATTGTTCCAATTGAGGTGTTGAATATGAGCACACAGACAGATTTGTGCTAAGTTTACATAGCAGTTCTGTCAGAAATGGGACTTTAAGGTTATTGTCACCAGTTTCAGCTCAGGCTGCTGTCTGGAGCTGTCCACACACACTGCCATGCCATGTTCTCCGAATGGAAGGCAGCCCTTTCCCAGCTTCATTTTAGGGACCAGCGGAGGAAGTCTAAATGTCAGCTCTTAAATCTCTGCAGACCATGCACACACAAGTACGTGTGTTCCCATGTGCAATCGAGTGCACAAGTGTGCACCCACACATCTGACACAAACACTCAAGCACTGACAGAGCACACACAATGACAAAGACTCACAAACACTCAAATGCTCACACACACACGCGAATGTGCACAAATACACAAATACATTGCATTGCATAATTGTCATTTAGCAGACACTCTCATACAGAGTGACTTACATTCAGTACGTTACAATTTTATCCATTTATACAGCTGGATATTTACTGAGGCAATTATGGGTTAAGTACCTTGCCCAAGGGTACAACAGCAGCGCCCTAGCAGGGAATTGAACCAGCCTTTTGGGTACGAGCCCTGCTCCTTAACACTATGCTACACCACCTCAAGATTACTTCAACATGAGACTTATGCCCCAGAGAAGAGACATGTTTAATGATGGTTTATTTCAGCTGGAAGAAATGTTAATGAATGTCAGTGAATGTTTAGGTCAGGTGCAGTCACACTGCAGTCACAGACACAGACACATATTCACAAACACACACAAACCTGCAGGCATCTACATGCACACACACACACACACACACTACCCCCCCTCTTCTCTTGCATACCCAGGCCAGGCCACACAACATCAATAAAGCCTAATGGGCAAACGCACCATTAATGATCTTATGGGGAGCATTTTAATAAGACAAAATGAGCTGTGAAGCTCCTGGGAAGGACTGTGTTTTTTCCCATCATTTACTGCACACCTGCAACTTTTCACTGACTCCTCATGGTCCCGGCTTCAGCTCGCTCTTTTAAATGCATGGCAAAAATAAGCAAGTCTGTTATTGTGAGAGATGGAAGAAAGGACTGAGATTGCCTTTATTAATTAATTTATGATGCATTGCAATATGGTTGCCAGTGTAACTTTAGACTACATTATCTTCACAATATGTGCACAATATCTTCACCATTTGTTCTCTTTCAATAAACATCATATAATGTAAATGTATTACTAAGAAGCAAACTTTTTAGTATGTTTCACTATGAAGATTACGTTATGTATTGGCATGTATTTGGCATGTATTTCGTTTGGTTTTGAAATAAATCTAATTTGAATCTTGGACATTTTGGAAGTTTCCAAAGGTCTTAATTGCAGCAGCGTGACGTGGTTTGGACAGACTCGTTAATTCATGACCATTCTTTGATTTCCTTTTTTTTGTGCGTAAAACGGCGAGTTATAGATTGATTGCAATGGTCACTTCGTTTTTAATTGACAAGTTTCACAGAGGACTGTTCATGCTCTAATGTCACCACAGGAGGGAGACACATCTCTGCACGCAGTAATACTGTCCGCATATTCCATCTAGTGATGCCGATGTTGTTGTTTTTGAATACCACTGGATGGCGCCATTTCTTCGTCTATGGATTTTATTTTTCGAGACAAGCGTTATCAAATGGATAACTCTACCGGAGTGTTGTGCCGCCCAAGTGCCGCGTCCTTGTTTTACCCAGTGCTATTTCAAGTATGAATGGAGGAGAGGCCGTAGGACGATGTGACCTTTCCAGCCCGTAATGAGAATATCATGCGCTCCCAAAGCCTTCTCTCATGATAGGAAGTTCACCGAGTCATCGGTCCTGACACTTTAATGGAACTGGTCAAGCGCGACAGCTTTATTTTGACGCTTCTGCGAAATCAAGCCATTCCCCCTGTAAATCGTATTATACAATAACCTGAAGACTGTGCACGCTACGTAGAAAAATATCAGCACAGTGTTACAAAGCATCAAATAAACATATTCGTACTTCTGAACTAACTAAGAATCAATAATGATAATAGCTGGCAAGCGCGAGTTACCTCACGGTAATAAGATTTCCGTTTTTGCTGCTGAGTCAGCATTTTTGTTAGCAAGTGGATCAGTTTGAACGAACAAATATCAACATACCAGACGCTATTATTATTATAATGTTTCTTTTGTGCCACGGGCTCATTTGGCCTGCTGCAGCCTCAGAGAGCAGGTGTTTTACCCTGAATTGGGTTTGGGTGGATTTTGTTAAACTGAAAATCAGCTTTCCCGAGGAATTGCATGCAGGATTCAGATTATATGGGAAGGCTGTGTTCCTAAGCGATGCCATGCAAATGCTCACCACATTAGCTTTCGCCTGGAGGACGGTGTTTACTGTGAGCCTTTTAAAATTATTACCGTGAACAGGGAGGCTCATAGGACTCCCCCTAATATTGTATTGTAAAGCCTCTCCAGGTGGCTGAGCTGCAATATAGAAATGTACTTTACTGAGGATATCAGGCCTCAATAAAGTTTCAGAGGCATTTTTTTTTTCCTGATATGTGTATGTATCAGGGACATCCTTTAATCATATTCTGTACCTTTCTGTTTTAGATCACAATTGGCAGCTTGAAACTTCTAAAAATCTGGCATCCGCTGTAATATTCAAAGATGAGCAGCGGAACGTGAGAGTCAACTGGCAGTAGGACAGGCTTTTATCACTGTCATGTCTTTGTTTTTGTGATATAGACGCATCTCAGTTTCAGTGACATGCACTGAATTCTGACTTTTGCACAAAATCTGTGGCTGCTAAAGTAAATTGCACATTCATGCAACAGTTTGCATCCATACCATAGAATTATTAAAGGAGCTGCAGAAATGAAATGCCCAGACACTAGAGGAAACGACTGGTCCGACGCAGTCACTATAATGTCAAGCATAAGAAGTCTCTCCAGGGCAATAAGAGTAAAGCAAGACACGATCCAGGGAAAGATGGGCTTCATGCACTCATGCACTTTAAGTCTTAAATGACTCCCTTCAGAGAAAAAAAACACAGCAGTATGTGACAGAGATGAGGTGAAATGAAAGAAACATGCCCGTTAGCTAGAACACCACACTCACTGACAGGTGACAGCATAGTGGTTAAGGAGCAGGACTCATGACTTAAAGGTTGCTGGTTCAATTCTCTGCTGGAGTACTGCTGTTGTACCCTTGGGCAAGGTACTTAACCCACTATTTCCTCAGTGTATAAATGGGTAACATTGTAAAAAAAAAAATGCAATGTAATGTAAAAAGGTAACAAAGGACACTGTTGGGCCGTTGGATTCGCTGTTTCAAACAGTCGCTCAAGGTGCGGTAGGATTGTTGAGCAAAGCACAGACTCAGGAGATAAGCATTCCTTGTGCACCAAACACTTTCTGCTCAGCTGCCTTGTGTGGAAACTTATTTCCAGGTCCAGAGATCCTGTATAATGTCCCAATTCTTAAAAAAGGGTATCACACTGTAAGTGTCCAGGTCTGTTTGAAAGACCACTCAGTGTTATTAAATATTCATACTTTTTTACTTTTTGACATTCATGCTTATTAAATATTCATATTAAGACTCTTACCTTTTACCCATCATCTGTGACAGCTTTTTGAAAACTATGAATATGACTTCAATTATTCTTTGCACATGCAGCAGATTAAACATAAAAAACTACTTTGTGTACAATGTACTTTGCGTAATTTCAGTTACAATAAGCATTTTTGCATGTGTTATATTTAAAACAATGAAAATTTTACAGCATATTGTGCTCTCAAGGTGAAACTTTAATACTTTTTTAGTTCATTTAAATTAATACTAGATATCACTTTTATTTAAATATCTGTCAAGTCACAATCACTATTCATATCTTCAGTTTCTCTGTTGCATTGGGAGAATCAACAAACAATTTATCAGGCAACACAAATGAATTTTAGCACAGTGAAGCGCTTGTACTGTATCCTTTCATCTGAACACAAAAGATACAGCGCCTTACATTTACACTGTCCAAACAATAACCAACCACTTAAATGAAATGAGCACATGGATGCGTTGTGGCTGTAAGGAAAGTCCTTTATTGTTATTTATTGAAATTGCCATGT
The DNA here is from genome assembly GCA_019176425.1 of Megalops atlanticus. Taxonomy (NCBI): domain Eukaryota; kingdom Metazoa; phylum Chordata; class Actinopteri; order Elopiformes; family Megalopidae; genus Megalops; species Megalops atlanticus. The sequence continues at coordinate 11,720,862 of CM032875.1, read as the reverse complement.
GATGTGAAGACAAGCATTTCTCAGTGGGGGCTGTCAGTCCTGACAAGAGCTTGCAGCTGGACAGACAGACAAAAACAGACAGTCATCATCAGAGACGTGAGTTCCCCTCCGACTAGACCCCTTACTCTGTCCTGAAGCGGGCGAATTAGACAACACACCAGCCTGCTGTACTGAATGCTTTCCCTGTGCATGACTCAGCGCAGATGCGGAGTTTCGCAGCTGCGCTGTGAGAGGGGGCCCTGGCCTCCCTTCTTGGTGCTTTCGGGTTTTTTGGCGTCACTGCTCTGTGATTCGCTGCGGGGGCAGCGGGCCTACCCTGCCAGATGGGAGAAGGGGGCGGGGTCGGCCCCCTGTGGGCGGGTTTCCCAGAGTCACGCCACAGCCGTGGGACCGAGCGTGTCACACCAGAGGGATCTCCTAAAAGCCCCACTCCAAAAAACGACCGCTTGGACGTGACTCGGGGTACGGGGAAGCACCCGACCACAGACATCCAGTCCCTGCCCCCGCCCTGTGTCTAAACCGCTTTTTTTCCCTATTTCTTTGGTTTTTGTCCCCTGACGACGCTGCCAAATCCATGTTTGGCAGGCGTCACGGAGCTGGGCTAAGAATCTCCCACAATCCCTTTCTTCCAGCCTGCTGATATTTAACAGGACTTTGGGAAGGCTTCAGTGACTGTGCAGATTCAGGCAGAAATCTGCCTGGCCGTTCCAGCCCGGGCAGCCATGTCTACACTGCGGTCGTTGGGGGAGAAACTCGACCCGCGTGCCTGAAATACACCGGCTCTCGTTTCTCCCTGCCCATGACACCCCATACGTAATACGAGCCAATGCCACACTGGTATTTACCATCCCTGGCACTTGGGGACCCCAAAAGGTGACAGGCTCTCTCCAGCTCCCGAGTGCAGGAGTAAGGCCGGGAGTCACGTCTGCGTGTCTGAACACACCACCCCCAATTCCAGCTAACACTGACACAATATGGTGCCGGCCAGGAGAACACACCCTAGGAGAGAAGCACTGCCCAACTCTACATACACATCTACATACACACGTGCTTTGAATAGATCAATTCAAACTTAGCATGTTTGTGGACACACATTACGTACAGGGCACAGATTACATTTGGCCACACAGATAGATAATTTGCATTCACTTTAATAGCACACAGTTATCTAAGACCAACCAGGTGTAGTTTACATTGGGAGGGATCCAAACGCTCTCATTACAGTTCAATTCCTGCTCTTGCAAAGGTCCTTCAGACACAAGCATTCCCACTGGACCATTTTAACAGCACTCTGGCCACGGAAACAGGCAGCTCGTTCAACACGATGGCGACTCCTGCTTCTTGTGGTTTTTGTTTTTTCTTTTTCCTACTGCTGCAAAGGAATACACAGCAACTCATACTTAGCTCTACCTATTAGACGTTTTATTTAGCCAGTTTGGTTTGTTACTGTCTTTACAGGTTTACACATGATTGACACCGGCATTGCATCTTTCCCCAAGCAGAACAGCAAAATCCCATAATTCCAGTGGGCTAAGGTTCTAGAACTGACAGTTATACTTCAAGTATGAGAAACAGACATTCGCATCAGAACAGAAAGAAAGGGTTTACTTTTTTCTCCTTCAGATGTACTGTACTGTAAAATAATTTTTCCCAGTCTCCCAATCTGAGTAAAATTTGCCTTTCACCACGTTCAGACAGATAAGTTTTAGTTTGGTTTAATGCCCTCGTCGCTGGAACTCAGCCCTTTTAAGCGGGCTGGCATCTGATTTGCTGGTCATGTAAAACAATCCCACAAAAAACATTATTTTATGAGAGAGAAAGAACGAAACATTAATCTAAACGAACGCTACTGTAGATTTAAGCCCTTCGACTGCTCTTTCCTGAAAACACTGCAGCCATACAGTAAAATCAGTGAAACATTGCAGATCTTTTAATACTGACATTTGAATTTAAATTTTTAAGTGAAATAAGAAAAACAAAACAAGGCAAAAAAAAAAATCGAAGGAGGGGATGGCAAATAAAAATTGACAAATTACAAAGCCCCACCCCCTGTCCCAAACATGTAGCTGAACTTAAACATCAGGCCAACATTCTTTTAATGCTTTTATTAAAAAAAAGACAAACTAAAAAATGAAAATTTAGTAAAACCCTCTATGTACATAAGCAGTTAGGCACGAGTACATTACACTGAAGTCAATGGCTGTCAGACCTTCCACCTACTGCCTGTTTAAATCAAGTTATTTCACTCTAAATAAGGCTAAATGGCTATCGATAATAGGAATGGTAAATATATAGCACCATTTTGTTGAAAAATAAATTTTAAAATAAAAAAATGAAAAAAAAATTGGCTTATCATACAGAAAAAAATATTTTGTCAAGCTACCTTTTTTTAATGGTTTATCCTAGCAGTCTCATTTGGTTTTTGCCTCTTTTTACCCCTAAAACAAGCACAGTTAAAACACAAATTTCCCTCTTGCGTTCTAGTTTATACATGCGCTTTGGTTAAAATGCTTCAAAAAAACAACTTTTTTTTTCTTCTTTTCATTTTTTTTGGTGATTTAAAGAAAACTATTCACACGAAAAAATTAAACAAAGACTGGTTATGTCACCATGACAACATTTTTTTTAGGCACTTAATTAGCTAAACAAAGCTCATAGGAGAATCTTTGTCAACAAAGCAACACAACAATACTATGTACATATATGTAAAAAGTGTTATAAATAGGTTTTAAACCATAGATACTATATACATCTTCAATTATAACAGTATTTGTTGTTTTGTGTTGGTGTCCCCCTCCCACAGGCCCAGCTGACCCCGCCCCCAGCCCCACCCCCTGCCACACCCACACACTGATGTCAATGAACTTGGCTATGGACGCGCTATGGTATGGTAGCAACGGAAAGCCCTGCAGCTTGCACGCGGCCCCCTCATTCACGCTTTCTCAAGATGACGTAGATCAGTCCGCTGATCAACGCCAGGGGGAAGGCTACCCAGGCCAGGATGTAGGCGAAGCCGAAGGACTCGGTCTCCGGCACCCAGGTGGGGCTCATCACCGTGTAGATGATGGCGCCGCTCATGACGAACAGACCTGCGGGAGAGAGAGAGAAGGGTGTTGAGGGGGGAGAGAAAGATGGCCATGAGTGTGTGGTCCATGACACACGTCCTAGACTGAGCTCCGGTAGTGTGTGTAACTGGTCCGGCCAGTCATGTGATTGAGTTCTGGATTGAGCTGGACAGAGTTCTGGATTGAGCTGAACAGAGGTCTGGTTTGGGCAGGACAGAGTTCTGGATTGAGCTGAACAGAGGTCTAGATTGAGCTGGACAGAGGCCTGGTTTGGGCAGGACAGAGTTCTGGACTGAGCTGGACAGAGGTCAGATTGTGCGGTTCCAGTCATGCGGCTGGTGTGCTGGCGGCCTCTCTGGGCTGCTCGGAACCCGGCCCACTGCACCGGCAAGACCGGCCGTGTAGACGCTGGTATCGGCCGGGCTGAAGGCGGGCCGCCTACGGGCTCGGCAGTGCTGACATTTCGGCTTGTGTCAGAGCTCTGTCCCTGCTGCCAAACCCTAGGAGCGTGGGCACCTGCCTCTCTGATGCCCTGAACTCTGCTGCTGCTGCCCTCCGCCCTGCGGCTCCGGGGACACAATACTGCCCCAGCCCATAGACACACATGCACACACACACACGTGCACATGCACATGCACACACACACACACACACACACACACACACACACACTCATACACACACACATACACTCATACACAACCAGAACCAGCAGAACCAGGCCTTTGGACCAGACGTGAGTCTGCACACACACACACACACACACACACACACACACACACACACACACACACACACACACACATACACTACACAAATACAAATAAAGTCTTCACCAAACACACACAACACACATCTGCAACTCGCACACCCACATATACGCACACAGACACAAAAGAACGGGAAAAACTCAATGACGCAGACGTATTTTATCATATGCATGCAGTACAATACAAAGACTAACGGACTTAACCATACACACACAAAGCACCAGAAAAAAACAATGCACATTCTGTCTCTGGGTCTGCTTAGTAAATAAAACTTGGTGCACACTCAAAGCTTTCCCTCTTTACAAAGAACATGGGTGGGTTTCTCTCTGGGCTGTGGTTTGCTCTGTCTAAGAGGGGAGATCGTCTTTGTTTACACCTGTCTGTCTCTGTTTGTGAGGCCATGTTTTACAGCTTTGCCCTGCAAGTGCAACTGAACAGAACAGATGGAGGAGCATTTGAACCAAACAAAGAGCTGGACCCAGGACTCTTGTTTATAATTCAAGAGGTGTGTTTTCATGCCGCTCTTGACTGCCACAGAAAGTGGCAGGACTCTCTGACTCAACAAAGTCAAGGCCTTGTGTCCTCAGAGCTGTTTGACACAATGAGAAAATAGCCAGTTGTCTGATCTGCGCTGTTTATCTGTGGAATCAGGAGAGAGTGGCAGGCAGGAAGTGGAGCGTGTGTGCGTTTCCTCAGGGCTTTGGGAGCTGCTACAGGTGCTGCTTGTTTGAACTCGGAAAAGATCTCTTTAGAAGACACTGTGTGTCGAATAAGCAGGATTACGATCATGGACACATAATCTCTAGTTTGTCTGAAACCTGTTTGTCTGTCTGTAATCTGGGGCAGCAATGTACCATCGTGGTACAGACCAGGGCTTGTAACCAAAAGGTTGCTGGTTCCATTCTCTGCTGGGGCACTGTTTCTGTACCCTTGGGCAGGGTACTTAACCCAGAATCGCCTCAGTGAAACATCCAGCTGTATAAATGGATGATATAAAATGTATAATTTATGTACGACGCTCTGGATGAGAGCGTCTGCAAAACGACAATAATGAAATGCAATGTAATCTATGCCAAACGGATGTACACACAAAAATGGCCATCTCACACTAGTGTGAGTATGGCCATCCTTCCTTCTGGGGAGCATATACATAGAGTTACATTTCAGTTTGTATTTTAGGAAAGATTCCAGGTAAACCCTGTTCCATAAAGCCCCACAGCTCCATGCACTGGGCTACACTGGCCTGTTTTCTCTGAGGTGTAGAGCCGTTCTGTCAACATGCTTACAGCGCCCTACATGTAGCATAGGGTACTCATGACAGACAATGGGTGGGTGGGGGGATGGGGGAATTATGGAGGCTGGTTATACTTACTGGCCAGAATCTGGAAGATGCCGGTGAGGAAGAAGCGTCCGCCCTTCTGAAGGGTGAAGAGCTGGCAGAAGAACAGGAAGAGGGAGAGGAAGCTGAAGATGATGGACAGGATCATGAGGGCTTGGACTGCCTGGATCCACTCTGTAACAGAGAGAAATGGGGAGGGGGGGCAGGAAGTTAGCATGGCTGTGAACACAACGACAATGAGCTGTAGTGTGGAGTAGTGGGTAAGAACTGCTGGAATCATTAGATGTGGACTGTGGGTAAAAATCTTGGGTTGGATTCCCATCGACAAAGGTATTTTCACAGTTAATCACTGCTAAACACAGTTATCATTCAGCTGTACAAATGTCATATAGGTACCCAAGGAAAAGAAGAACCATGAAGCAATTCTGCTGTTATCAAATAATGGCACCAAAGCAAATACCTAGCACAAGATTCTGCTCAACTATTGTACCGTACACAGATCGGTCTCCCCTGAGATGCAAACAAGCAAGCACACACTTTTAACCTTGACCATCAGGTCCAAGGACGCGCGTATGCACACTGCCAGTGCTAATGCTAATATCCGACCTGAGGGAACCACTTAAAACAAAACGCAGCATCGATACGGCACAGGGGGGAGAGGCCATATCTCTCCCACTGCCCGGAATCGCTCACATCTCCACAGTAATGGGTTTCCTGTTCCTAAAAGCACTGCATTCGATACCTTCCTCCCCCTCACAAACAGTGGAGCACCAGCCTGCCGGATTGATCCATCAGGAAACCTCCTCACTCCAGGACAAACAAAGACAGGCAGAGCATCGCTCCTTAACCCCTTCATTGCCCGCGCCATGTTTGTCAGTTGCGCTGTCTGCCTTCCTGCATTACAGTTAGCTGAGATAATACACTTGGGAACTGGGGGCGTGTGCGTTTAAATGGGCATTCTTCGATGTTTCCTGCAATTCACAGCATGCCGTGGGCTGGCAAACCCGAATGCTTCCAAGACAACACCTAATATTGGAGTTTTCCTTCCTGAATGATGTGTGTGTGTGGCATAATCAAACGTAGACATCCATTTTCAAGGAATCTTTGAGGGGAACAATAAGGGCAGAGGGGCTCATGATGTACAGTTACTGTTCCTGTGGCTATGCTCTGAATTTACTTTCTCAAATGGCAAGAGAGTGACTTACTGTGTATTTTGGATGTTAAGTGGTTTACATTCAGTATATACTACTATGGCATGACTATAGCATGTGTCTCTCACTCCAGCCCCATAAGATAGAAGCTGCTTCTTATTAAAATATACAAGGGGCTGGTATAGCAATACACAGGCTCAGATTCAACCTAAAAACAAAGCACTTTGTCTCAAAGTTTGATTAATAAATTTAAACAAGTTCTACTTGTTTTAGGTTTTGGAAGTGTCAGAAAATAATAACAGATAACACTTGCTTAAATGTAGTAGTTACAGACAAAGCTGCAGTGTTTAGACTATATGTCCACTCCGGCCAGTGCCAGATGTAAATACAGTGCTTTCAGAACCCAACGCCCCATGTAGGGGCAATAATACAGCATCAATAATGCCCTGCCCACTGTCATTCCAGAATTTTGGGAATTTATTTTAATTTATATTGCGCCTCACAGCTAACGTTACCCCTTGCCCAAAAAAAGGGCGTGAAGGACCCCACCGTTTACGCCAGACATTCCTCACTCTCCCTCCCTCCCTCCTTCTTTTCCTCCCCCGATTGGCACAGCTGCATTGCTGTAGCTGGTATGCAGGGTTTGTGTGGCGCGCCTATTTCTTGCCGGGTGGGGGGGGTTTGGGGGCCCTCCCTCCTCTCATGTTCAGCTGTGTCTGCGAGACCGTTTTAGCTCCAGGCCTCTGTGCCATGGAACACCTTCCCAGAGTTCCTCTGCGGGTCCACACTCCACAAGCGGAGTAACGGTCAGTTGCCGCCCCCCACACGCCAGTGGTGATACCCAGTGGTGAACTACGGCAGCTACACTGGCTCCTGAACACAGCCGTGTACGTGTAAGATGTTCAGCCCCTCATTCATAAAAAAAATCCCATGATCCCATGAAAGCATAAGAACACGAAACCTGAAAGCAGGAACGTTCGATCTCCTGGCTACAAAAAAAAAATCAAAGCTGAATTCTCATACACCATGCCCGTTGAGATTGGAGTAAATTAGGTTCCAATGTGTTTCTTTTCTATTCCTGACATTTGAGGTTTCTAGATTATATAATTTCCCAAATGTGTATCAGATGAGGTGTACCGTAGCATGGGAATTCAGAGGTTAACAAGCATGGTACATGCCGCCCAAGGGAAAAATCTCAGCTAAACAGAAGGAAATGAAGGATTATGTAACAAAGTACATAGGTTCACAACAATCCCTGGCACTCGTATGGCAGGTATTTGCACAAAAACAAGACCGTATTATGATGCGTTCATGTTTGGTATGGATATCAGACATTTGTGCTGCTTGTGCCAGTTTTCTTTTGCCAGAAATGTACTGGTTAGGACTTAAAAATGCAGGTGTAGATGTGAACATTCCAATGTCCCCTTACTATTATGCTACACGTATGTGATATTACAGAGTGACTTTCAAGTGTCCCCTGTCATAAGCACTCTGATATCACTTCCTATTGCGGTTCCCCTGGATGTAGGGCATCACCTGTTGCTAAAAGCATGACCGCACTATGGGGTTTAGCCTGAAAACCGATTCTCGCCTTTGTGTCGATGTATCTTATTACCACCACATTTCAAAAAAAGGATCTTCTTTTGCTTTGCTGAAACAGTCTGATCATTTCTGAAGTCATAACTCATGATCAAACTAAATGAGTATGTGTGTGTCTGTGTGTGTGTGGATACGTGCATGTGTGTGTGAATGTTTGTTTCCTTCAATGCTTTATTGGTGTGAGAGATTTTTAGGCAGGTGTGACGCAGGTGTTGCTCTTACCACTATTTCAGAGACTCACCAGTATCTTAAACTCTGCTTAGCTCATAGGTAAGACAAATTAAACTAACATATAATGACTACCACAAGCAGGGTATACATTAACTAAAAAACAGAAACGATCACCCATTGGTGTGGAAGGTCTGTATCAAGGTATAGCTCAGCGTTTCCCAAACCTCTCCTGGAGGACCCCTTGTCCTGCATGTTTTAGATCGCTCCCTGCTCCACTACAGCTGATTCAAATGATCAACTCGTTATGAACACCTGAAGCTGCATAATAACAAGCTGATCATTTGAATCAGCTGTGTTGGAGCAGGGAGAGATCTAAAACATGCAGGACAAGGGGTCCTCCAGGAGAGGTTTGGGAAACACTGGTATAGCTAAATCACTGTGCCTCTATCTCAGGTTTGGTGTATTTTTGGCTTTCCTCATGTTAGTGCATCCAGCATTTCAGGAGTGAACAGGAAAAGGAAAAACTAACATAAACAATACCAACTGATTGACTAAGTAGAAAACTTTGCACCTTAGAGTATTTAAGGAGGTGAACTCCTGCTTACTGGCAGAATGAAATACCATCACAAGGCCCAGATCACTGCATTGAGAGACCAGCTTACTCTGTTTTCACAACAGTCAGAACAATAATAACAAACGTAACAAGCAGCCGTAATCTGGTTAAAATAATCTGATGATGATCACGCCTCCTTCTAGATCTGCCCTTTTGACATTTTTTGCATAGCGTCCAAGGGCTTTAACAAAACAACACTCACATAACTCTAAAACAATTAGGGAGAATGTGCAAGACTGCCAAGGCTAATCGGGCACTTAAGACATTAAATACTGCCTTAAGATAAGGAGGCTGTTATCAACAAAAAAGAGTTCCATAAACTGATTCTAAAATTATAGATATTTATGGCTCTGCAAAGTAAACAGGCCTTTCGCCTCTTCCTTCCTGAGTCATGCCGGTACTGCTGGACCCGACAGTGGTGTTTCTCCCTTTGCGGGGATTGGCTGTGGGCCTGGCCGGGATCAGATAAGATCGCAGCGCTCGATTCTGTGTGGTTATTGTTCATCTCCAGCACAAATGCTAGCGGGTCGGATCTGTCCAGGAAAAATAAAAGCTAACAGGAACACGGGCAGATTGTGTCCTTGTCTCCCGGCTTCCTCTCTGCCGAGTCCTGGCTCTATTTTGAGAGAGGGAGCAGAGCAGGCGGGCGAGGGGGCGCATCCGCTGCCAGGTTTACCCTCTTTTTACTGGGCGTGGCCGAGATTTACAGCGTCGGGACCCCTGTGTGTGTGTGTGTGTGTGTGTGTGTGTGTGTGTGTGTGTGTGTGTGTGTGTGTGTGTGTGTGCATGTGTGTGTGTGTATGTGCTTGCATGTAAGTATTCATTCCAGTTTGAAGGTCATTCCAGCTAACTATAAGTTGTCTAAGCCTCAGGTTCCTGAATAATGTGTCGGGACCCACCGGTGGGTCCCAAGAGGGGTTTGAGGTGAGTGAAGAGGCATATATGAAAAATATGTTCTACCCCAATCATAAACCTTCACATTAATAAAACTAAACCTACATGAATATGCATGTTTAATGCCATGCCATCCTTTTGTAATTCCATATTTGAACCTATGTCATGCAGCATTTTAATAAAGCATGGGTCACAGGGAATGCATTTAAGTGGGTTTGGGGTTCAGAGAGTTTTGGGGTCCCCCACACTAAGCAGTACTGGCAGAGGCTACTGTTGAGGGACTTAAGGTCCTTTAGCTGTGGTTCATTTCAGGCCGTGCTGACGAGTCTCATTCCAGATTCCCTCTGACTCATTCCGCTGCTCTGTGTCTTTTCATTATCAGCTGAACGATACTCATTAAAGGCCTGATCCACCTGCCAAAAAGGGGACACGCCTGCGCTCCACCTCACCAGAAGGAGGTGCTGTGACACCGAATCTGCCCGGGAACGGCGGCTACGCCCTGTCTATCGATCGCCTGTTTATCGATCACTCGCTTCTGCTCCACAGGGACGCCTGTCAGAGGCGCGTCTGCGTTTCCGTCAGCCGCTCGAATGAAGGAGAGCTCGGCACCGGGCCCACAGAAAGGCTCTCCTTTCAGACTGTGGCAGGGCCCCGGGGGGAGAATAGGCCCTGCTTTCTTCCCCGACAGCTAGCGCGAGCAGCGTCGATCAAACGCTCCACGCCAGACAAAGCTGCAGGATGCGAGTCTCGCCATCAGACAGCGTTTGCAGTGCAGCAAACTGGCGCTGCATGTGTGACCTCACTGAGGAGAACCGAGACCGTCACCCTTTCAGTAATGAGCGGCTTAGAAGCCAGACAGACATAAACTAAGGCTACTGGAATCTTCTCTTTGCAGTTTATTTTTTGGGATAATTGGGGGGGAACACTGATACTCAGGAGATGTGAAATGACTAAAAGAGTGTTTCTTTGGGGTATTCCAGAATCCTGCTTCTGTGGGTGGCCAGGTGACATACAGGTATCGCCTGCCTTGACAATGTGCCCGGTACTCAAAATAATCCGGGCCACTCAGTACCGTGTGCCTGTGCTCTCCTGTGGTACAGGCGGCTTGTCCTAAGTGTAGTCCCCAGCTGCTGAGGCTCTCATTTTCTTTAATGACCTCACGGGGTTCACCACCTGATACCAGGGCGTGACCAGGTCGGCACGACATGTTCCACTGAAGGAGTCCAAAGACCTTTGAGCGCAAGCATCAGCCCCTGCCTCGACACGGACTTTAAATAGCCCCCCCACCTCCCAGGGTCCGCTCTCTGCTCACAACACGGGAGGCTGAATATGGACATAACACCAGGACTATTTATACAGTGAGGAGTCCTTGAGTCGGGGGGATCGCAGTTCCACGCCCTCACCCCTAGATGGCAGCACAGAGCCACAACGGAGACCTGGCACGCCCACTGCCGAATGCCGCACGGAGCGCTGCGCTTCACCAGTTATGCGAAGTTGAAACCACGCGCTAATTCTCTGTATGGTATGCAGCGACAGCACTTGCATTCTGACTTACACCCTGCAGAGCTAGAACACGGCATGCCACTACGAACCTGGACAATTACCTTTCCAAAGGACCCCAACTGGCAGCAAATAGGTTGCGAGTGTAAAGTTGTGAGTGTGAGGGTTAACTCAGCTTTAAGCATCGCCTGAAGTTTTGCGTCATACGGGACTGGAGCATATGAAGACTGATGGTGGGAAACGGTGTTATGTAATGGGTGTTACAGGCGACGCACAGCAACAGAGCCGACTTACCTCCGGCAAAGGCAGGGTCGCAGTGATACCCTCCATTGGTTGTGGAGCAGTTCGACCAGAGATCTGAGCTGCTGGTTGACCCTACTGTCCAGGCCTATGAGAACACACAGCAAACACTTTTAACACCAGCAGCTGCAAACCAGCTTTATGCTTTACTGCTTTTAGAATACAGTGATCAAAAAATACAAAGGCAAGACACAAATGTTTCTGACCAAATAAGAAAAAAATACAAGGCTTAACTGCAGTTCAGACCTCTTGTTGTTAGACAACAGATTCAGCATGTTGATGTAAAAGCTGGAACCGTAGGACATTGCTTCCCACAAATGAATATAAACCATTAAACTAAATGGCAAAAAGAAAATACTCACGCTGACAATAGTTGATACAAAGAGGAGAACCAGAGCAGCAAGGTGCAGGATAATGATTCCAAGTAGTAGGAGCAGCATTTTTCAGGCAGATCTAAACAGATGAGGAGAAATAAACACGTTCAGCTTCAGAGCCAGTTGCGCTGTCAGTGCGCCTCGGCTGAGTTTCCAGCAGGCTGGTTGCGAATAGAATGGGTGTGTCGCTCCGCGTCTGCAGTACCAGCTCCGAACGCGGGGCCGCGCCCTTTCCGAACTTTATTTTTACCGTGGAATGTTTATTTCTGTTTAAGGGGCGAAAATGTTCACGTTAAAGCTTGTGTTCTACCCTTTCTTTCAGCGCATGTCCAGACAGACTACACAGGTTCTAAAATGATTTCGACATTTTTCCAATGTGCAAAACATATTCGTCAAATGCCAATTAACTTCTAAAAATGCCAGTGGTTATTACTGTTATAATGGTTATGACTTGCCCCAGACGCAATCATTTCATATGTAAAGTGCAACCATTATACTGTTTTATTTTTCTGCAATTTCATTCAACTAAAAACATAAATAATACGTCTGAAAGATTCCGTTAAAACAGTCACATATTCATATCTAGACGTAAGATATCAGTGCGAATAAATCAAAAACAAATTAAGCAGACGAATGGAAAAATCCACCTCTGCGTAGTCAGAGCGCTGACCGTTACTCTGTCACAAAGCAGCCATTCAGCCAAGACTGCAGTGACTTTTAAAACTTTTAAGCTCCACCAGACCCGTCCGACTGCGTTGTAAGCAATTATTTGATTTACCAAAACTAAACCATGCATAAACCTTATTGTTACGCAAGATGCACATAACTTATCTGCGAACGCGATTTCAGAGGTAAACGCAGAATTATTACCTACGTTAAGAAAGCTAAAAGAAGAGAAATGATGCATCACAAAACATATTTGCTCATTCTTTTAATAGCAAGAACTAAAGGTAATCCTTCGTTAGCCTAATCGTAGATAAGATTTTCGTTGCTTCTGTGAAAGCTAATTATACACAAAATAATGTAAATTTGCATCTTCAGATTAAAAAATTTAAAAGCCCATGAATATCTGCTCAGTTGTATCAGTATTATATTACGATAGCTCTCTGCTGATTCCCCTGTGCGTTTATGAACTAGTTAACTACTTCAAGCGAAGGCGAAAATGCCGTTCTCAGGTTCATATTCAATAAGAAGTTAGAGGTATTGTATTATATTAGTTTTAGCGCAGTGACAAAAATTTAGAAATAACGGACCGCATGTCCAACTTACTCAAAGCCAGGTGAAACAATTCCACAAAAAATTGGGCAGCAGAAGCCAGATGCAGTGCAACCTTCCCCCAAAGTCCGGTAAAACGGTAGTCCCTCAGTCCACAGTCGCTCCTCGCTTTATGACTAGATTGATGCCAGAAGCAGAGCCGCAGTTATAAAGTGTCTCATTATGGCAAAACAACGCCCCGCGTACGTCCTTACGTCAGGGCGCGCCCTTCTCTGACAGCTTGGTTCCCAGTATATCCCACAGAACACAATGCGTAATAGCGCAGGAAAACCGCTTGGAAGTTACTCACACACAGCGTGTATACAAGTTCATTTATAGAACGTTGTTTGGTTCTCATGGTAACCAGAAAACACAAAGAACCTTTGCGCTTGAAGAGTTTATCATTTGTCTCTGTTTGTTTCCATTTGCTTAAAAAAAAAAAAAAAAAAACTGGTGGCTATTTGCCAAGTTTTTTAAACTGTGAAGATCAGATTTTTTTCTTTATTAGAGAAAATTTATTTAATTTATTTTGGCTCATGCATTATTCGTGATTCTTCAGTCCACAACACATATTTGTTAAATATACATTTTCAACACAACAGAGCTTAACTTTATAATTATTTTTTTATTATCCACTGATTTTTACGTTGTAACGGTTTGCGGTAATTTGCATCTCATGGATTTTTTGCATTTTTGACTGCTGGGCAGTGTCCGTAGATGGCGTTCTGTAGGCATTTTGATCCATCTCAACCAAATATATTCTAGCAGCTCAGACTCAACCCCACGGTGGAGGTCTGAGATCAGAATTAAGTCACATCCGTAACGTGTACCGCTACATTGTTCCGAGCCGGCTGAATAACTGCATGAATGTCTCTGTCCGCACCGCTATCCATCCTGGCGTTGTCCTGGGAATGAAGTACATAAACACGTGGGTCCCGGGTTCTCTTTCCGCCGCTGCGGTCCGCGTGACTCACCACATGTGTGAAAGTGTGGACGGGAATGCCCGGCGCCTAGCCTCTGGGAGGCCCCCTGGTATGCGCAGAATGCCACAGGATAAAGAAACACCCCTTTTTTTTTACTCATGCGAAGAGAGGATGTCAAATAAAGGCAGGGTGGGAGAGGGGAGGGAGTGTCAGAGCGCACGCGGGAAGTCACGTCGATGTCACTCACATCCGTATCACAGACTGCAGCTTCCTTTCGCTACGTACAGAATACCTCATCTGGCACCAGAATCCGAGGGCGCACACCAGCTCTTGCGTTATCGCGTTGCCTCTGTGACAGTGGTTAAGTTCTGTGGAAATCCATTAAATGCATTGTTAAAGGATGTCAACAGGATTAATCAGATGTGCAGTTTAAACAACTGTGGAAATACCCTCTTGAAAAACATGGAAAAAACTGCATAAACTGTGTTTTATTTATCACTTTAATGATATATTTACAGTTTTTAGTGATGGCAGTATGGTTAACATAATGTGATAAAAAAATACAGGTAAATATCAATGTAGACTACATTACTAAAAGAAATCTCTGTACCTGTCAAACCATTAATGGTTACTCATACAATAAACCATTTGCATGCTGTTATTTGTATGAAACACCTAATACACATCAGTTAGCAATTCTTGTACTGTTTTGAACTGAATCGCTTCCAGCTTTTTTGACACAGAGCAGAAAGTCGACTCTTTGACCGAACCTCTTACGCCGCATAAGTTCCATGAATCCCCTTCAAAGCGAACAGTCTTATCTGTATTGTCTTTGGACAATCCTTGCACAGCTGAGGCCCAGGCCTGGTCACCAACACCCCTTAAATGTGGGAACATTCCGGCAGTTGAACGCACAAAGCCAAGAACGGCGGCACTTTGTAAGGACGTCGCGAGACCCTTAACACCCAGCGGCTCAATCACACAAATTGATTATGATTTATGCGTCCCCCGTGTCCTGAGACACAATGTCAGACTAATACGCTAATAAATTTAGCCATTTAGTTAAAGCCACACTTTGTTTGGCTTGGTCGGTCTTCTCCTCATTTGGCTCCCCTGTTTCCTTGTGGCCATTCCCAGGAACGAGCAGTCCAGTGGTGGGAACGGGCTGTCACTTGGTTGGCTGTTAGAGAGAGATCAGTGACACTGAACAGCACAGTCTGTCATTGGAGTGGTCTCGCCCTGCTGTTCCCCGCACGTCCGACCTGAAGCCTGAAACATTTGGTTCGCTTCCAGGACATTGTGTTACTATGAAGCTGCGCTCCCTGTTTCTTTCCCTTGAATACGTATTCTTTTTCAGGTGAGATGAAATGATGTGGTCTTCATATGTGTGCAGTGATGTGTATGTGCAGTCAACATGCAGGGCTGAGCTTGGACAGTCAGAACAAATCACTGACAAGGTGTAACTGTTACATTGCATTATATTATTGGCATTTAGCAGATACTCTTATCCAGAACGGCTTACACTGGTTACAGTTTTTGCGTGGATATTTACCGAGGTAATTGTGGGGTGTGTACCTTGTCTTGTACCTAATCTTTCAGTTACAAGCCCTGCTTCTTACCGCTATGCTACACTACTGCCCATTTTCATCCACTTCCAGCCTCTAAACATTCCCAACGTTACCTTTACTCTGGGTGGTGTCAGGTGAAGAACATGTTTGGAAAATCACTGAGAAGCCCGTGGCTCTCTGTGATGGCCTTATGAGTGTACATGAGTGCATGGCTAAACAGGAGGGGCATAAGCCCACTTTTTGGAAGCGGGTCGGGGGACATAGAAAGCCGAAAGCTCTGTTCTGGTGCATGTTTCTAATCTGGAGCAGCCTCACGGCTGGCGTGGCCAGATAACCCTGGTCAGCCTCTGTTCCCGCTCTCTTCCCACACGGCTCACGCTTCCCAGAATGCGTCTGTGAGAACAGACAGCGTTTCCACGGGCTCGTCACCGCTGCTTATCGGCGCGGACTCGGACGGCGAGGGAATGTCCCCGCGGCGCACTGGGTCACGTGACACTGAGAAGGCGTGCTGCGGTGGAAGGATAAGCCAGCCTTTTTACTCGTTACAGAGATGACGTTATCAACTTTGTGAATTAGTCTGCTGGAATATTCTGTGTATTCATCCACTTCTTGTGGCTCTGCATCAGAGCCAGGTCCAGACAGGGTGTGCGTGTGTGTGTGTGTGTGTACATCTGTGTACATATGTGTACATATACATATACACATACATAATGTACATATAAAAACAGGAAAATCCATTTTATGGCAGATTTTCATCCTAGACTAGGCATGGAGGCCTGCACAAATCATTTTGGGTTTGTAGACATGTTGAGTTGTTGTGGTTATTTTTTTCATTACGGAGTTCTGCAGTTGTCTGTCACAACAGCTCACATAACCAGCTGAGAAATCAATCTCTCTTTACACATGTCTGGCAGCCTTTGTACAGACTCTGTCCCTGCGGGGAATTGTAGAGAATGCCCTGACGTGATTGGCCTTGGGCGCGGACCCTCTGACCCTGCCCCGCTCCCCCAGATGGTCGAGCTCCGTGTGTAGGAGGAGGAGAAGGAGGAGGCCACTGCCTTGGGGTGAGACTCGGTCTGCTGAAGGTCATCTCAGTTTACTGCAGGTCTCTCCAACGTGAAGCCGTCCACCGGGAGAATGAGAACAGCTGAAGCCTTTAACCCATTAAAGCACGGATTTAGAGACAGCGCCTGTGTTTGCCCTCAAATGAAAATAAATTTGTACGTGTAAGACATCTGGGCTCAGGGTGTCCTGTTGAGATAGGCATTGAAAAAGACACACCCCCTGGTGATGCATAAGCACTTAAATTATTATTATTAGCATGGTTTGTTTGCGTAACAGGTGCTGCATACTCCACTTATATAGCAGGAGGGGCACTGAGGCAATTCAGGTCACGTACATTGCACAAGTCAGATTTCCCAACCTCTAAGCCACATTATAGTAAAGTAGATAATCAGAATGTAGTTTGAGTGCGTGAGTGAATGCAGAACATTCAATGAGTCTCAAGCACTATCTGGAGGTATGTCAGCTCTGAGTTTGTTTCTGAATTGATTGCATGGGTTTCCATGTGGTACTGATAGGTTGGTTTCGAAACCACTCTCATACAGCAATGCATTTTCTGCTCGCAGCACGTTATGACATCACTGTCTCACTGCAAGAGTCCTGCACACATTGGAATGCATTCTGGAATTTGACCTAATGATGTCATAAAGGATTTACATCAATTTCAGAATGACTGGAGATGCTATGTCTGATTTATGTATTTTGTAAAGTGCCTCCATTAAAACAGAGGGGGGTTAGATATTAATATTTAACCCAAATATTGAGAGAGTGCTGAGCAGAATTTGAAAACCCTTGCTACTCAGAATGAGATCAGAATAATGGAGTTCAATAAGAGCTAACACTCCAAAAAATCAATTGAACGCATAACTACGTTTGTGTAAACACGCTTCCATTGTAAGTTTAAGATAGTGATCACTAATAGATCAGCAGTTACAGCAGAAAAATACTGGGGCAAAACATATAACTATGTTACATGATTCTTTTATCTTATCACTCAGAGGACACTGTTTGTCTTCCTTTCCTGGGTCGTTCATAGGTGATGGCATAGGTTATGATGGCAGTACTCACCAGTGCGGATTAGTGCTGTGTGTCTGCATACCATGTGTGTCACGATAAAATTGTCACTGTATGATGTCTGTCATGATATGGTGAATATCACAAAATGATGCACACCGTGATAGTCTTTTTCATGGTATTTCCTCTGGCATGTGGTTTCTAAATGCCTGGAGGCAAACCTCACTCTGCAGCTACAGCTCAAGGTTGTGATTGGCAGATTGTCTCAGGCATCTGCTCTTTAGCCAGAGAGAAACACAGACATAACAGCTTGAATCATTTAGATATAATGGCTGATAATGATGAGGGTCAGCCTGTACCTTCCGTTTTAAATGATGAAATACGCGGTTGCTCAGACAATATCGATGTGGTAAAAAATAATGAAACAAAACCATGATACTCAGTAAAAGTGACAGATTCCAACAGCCCGAGCAGGGATCTACTTTGACGGACCCAAAAAATGTGCTGCCTGATAGTGTTTGTGAGACAGAGACCAATGCATAGAGAGAAATGGGTGGAGAGAGAGACACACAGGGAGATATGGGAGAGAGAGAGACAGAGAGAAAGAGAGAGATAGACAGAGGTGTGGGAGAGAGTCATAGACAGAGGAACAGAGAGACATGGAAAGAGAGACAGATAGAGGTGTGGCTGAGAGGCACGTAGAGAGAGAGAAATAGGGAAAGCTGGGGAGAGTGAGGTAGATAGGTAGAGAGAGAGACAGACAAAGAAAGAAACAGGTAGAGGTGTAGGATAAAGATACAGATGGAGAGAGAGAAAGAAATAAGGAGAGATGAGGTGAGAGAGAGTGATAGATGGATAGGTGGAGAGAGAGAGGTATTGAGGGAGGAGACAGCGTGGTATGGATGCCCCGCGGCTCAAAGGCCCAGGGGCACGTGAGAGGCCTCGGCGTATTCGGAGAGGGGCGGCCATAGCAGCCCCTTATATGCCAATGTTTGTGAAAGACCTCGCCGGGAGGGGGGCTAGGGGGGGGGGCATTCCGCCGGCACGAGAGTGTTAAATTTACTCTATCTGACGGGTGTGTGTGGGGGGGGGCAGACCAGCTGAGAGCGGGGTTTGAAACACCAGCCGACCCTCCCGGCCTTACATTGCGCTACGGTCATTGACGTCATGTGATTTATGTCTGTCAGTTAGCACACAGACGGCGCGAGCATGAGCGGGAGAAACAGGATTAGGACAATGTGTCTGCATCTGTAGGGCCCACTGCAGTACAAAGCATTACATTAAATTACAGGCGATGTTACAATGTTATCCATTTATACAGCTGGATATTTACTGAGGCAGTTGTGGGTTAAGTACCTTGCCCAATGGTAGAGCAGCAGTGCCCCAGCTGGGAATCAAACCGTCAACTTTTCAGTTACAAGTCCTGCTCCTTAACCACCATGCTACACTGTCGCCAGCCAATCAGAACGAATTATGTCTGTTTGTAATTACTGCTCTGTGGGAGCCTCTGTAACACCTCCGGGTAATGTTAGCTTGTCTGTCTCCTGTCCGTCCCAAATGAGCAAGTTCACGTGCTGGAAATGTACTACTACGTCCCCATGCCCCCATGAATCAAAACTCACACCACTGGCTTTCACCTGAGACTGAGGTTTAGATGGCTGAGTCAGCGATGGTTGTTACATAGGCACAAGACCCATGAATGAGCTCATGGAACTTCCTTTGAAAGTCTGGAAATGAATCAGCGTCCACATCTGCCCGGTGTACAGTATACGCCACTTTCTTCTTAGAAACATGAAACTGTGAGTGGCGTTCTCCAGCCAATGAAAAAGCAGCAGTAATCAGTCAAATGTGTAACATATATTATCTGTTGTTGTAAAAGAGTGTAGTGATGTTGAGAGCAGACCTTAAATCTACAGGTCTTCCGTAACTTATTATTATTATTTATTATTATTAATCTTGGTCTTGTGTCTCCCCGACATTGTGAGATTATGCCTCTTACCATTAATTTCCTAACAATGGTGATAATGTCCTGCTGAGATAACATTATGATAGCGCTAAGTGCAACATTTTCCCAACGTTACATTTACATTGCCATTTTACTTTTTCAGCTTTGGCCCCACCTATACAGCAGCGGGATTTAATCAATTAAGATTTGAACGTTTGGAAAGATTTGTCCGAAACTTTTTTTTTTTTTACAATGCTCAGCAGTCAATCAATATTTTTTATGGGCAAACTATCATTCCTTTCATGGATTCATTTGACTCTCTTGTAATTACAGCTGTCTTGAACCAAGTGAAGATAATTCCATGCCTATAAACCCAGTGTCTGTCATGAAACAGGGAACCCGCTAATTTAAGCTGTATCACAATTGTTAGCTGAGGAAGAAAGAAATAAGCACAGCTGTCCTGGAGACTTTTTTTGGTCCTGCGTTCCTCAGCCACATGCAAATACATGTTAAAAGAAAACATTGTATGTGTTTTACACACACCGGCCTCACACATCTGAACATTCTTGAGCTGCATGACATGCCTCTCGTAAGATGGTCCATACACTTCAAACAAGATTAATATTAGAAATAGAACAATACGTCTGTCCACGAGCCTAAAGTGAATCTTCACCCTAGTCTTATGGTGTCAGTACAAAAATAACTGTTTAAATATATGTCTGTAAGCATTAGTGAAAGTAGCATCATGTCCTTTCACCATGTGGTGAGAGATTAAAAAAAACAGTAGTGATTGTATCCATGATAAATACGCATAGTTTTTCATTACGTGACAGTCAGGATTGTTGCGTTGTTATCTTGTGACAGTGATTAGAACAGGATTCCAAGGCATCGTCACATTGATTGCATGGTGCAACGTGGTCATAATGTTGCAATAGTGGCATGCTTGCTACCGTTCTGCAGAGCTCATCGAGGGCATTCCTTTTCATAAATCCTGACAGCGTTTAGACGACTCCACACATTTTAAATGTCACAGTCTTAGGGTACAGCATGGCCAAAACAGCACGGCATGAAACTACAGTTATTGCATTGCGCAAGAGCCTCATCAATGGTGCTCTTTCACCGCAATCTGAAATTTCCACACCGCCGATAAATTTCCACACTGTAAAACTGTAGCACGCCATGTCCAAACTGCAGCTTTTCCACCCTGTCGTAGACTGTTGTTGCCATAAAACGTGTTGCCTTGGACACAAACCTGTTAAGCAACGTTTTCTTGGATCACGTATTATCAGCGCCGGACAATCCAAAGCACATGAAAGGAAGACATGTGTGTTTCTCTTGTTGTGTGAAGTCCTGCGCTGTCATGCATACGACAACGCAACATATGGCCTGGATGAAGTCAGCGTTTGCCTCCCAGAAGTCCTTAAAAAAAAATGAATGTAACACTTACAGTTGCGCTTTTGAAGGTCAGCTTGGCTGTAATTCTCATTGGAGTTACTAAGTGGAGAAGGGGGGTGGTCTGGGATAAAGGAGCAATCCAGAGAGAGAGAGAAGAGGTGTGTCCCTGTGACTGTGTGAAGCTGTCCGAATGTGAAGGGCCCTATCAGCCGGTTCAGCCCCTCTGCTGCTAAGATGTGTCACTTTGGTCTGCTCAGGTCCCACCCAGGGCTCCCTCCTCGCCCCAGACACAGTCGCCCAAGAGAGACAAAGGCTTGAGGTTAGGCTTAGCTTAGGAGCCAAGTGTAGGGTGAGGTACAGGGTAGAGAGGGTGTTTATTTGGGAACGACAGCCTTGCGTGATGTACCACCGGAAGCACATTTGCAGAGGACGGGTCTCTGTGTTTGTGTGTTTGTGTGAGTGTGTGTATCTGTGTGTCTGTGTGTGCATTTTGCACATTTGTGAGAGTGAGTGTACGTGTGTATGTGTATCTTTGTGTGCGTGTGTGCATGCATGTGGGTATCTGTGTGTGTGTGTGTGTGTGTGTGTGTGTGTGTGTGTGTGTGTGTGTGCGTGTGCATGTATGTGCGTGTGTGCATGAATCCACGCATGCATTTTGTATGTGTGTAAAAAGCCTGTCATCGTGCTTTAATCACTCTCAGCCCTCAGACAGAGACAGAGTGTAACGCGATGAAAAGCTGCCAAGCAAACACTGCCCATCCCCGTCTGCTCTAATATAATAAGAGTACAGGGCCAGACAGGAAATGCACTGTCATTCCCTGCGTGCTCAGATCATCTTACCTCCTTAAAAGAACATCAGTAAGAGAGGCTCCTGACTCCCTCCTTCCCTAACGCAGTTATTCCTGAAAACACAGGTATACTGGTAAGCACAGCTGAGACAGGTTCTGAGATATCTTGCCAGACAAACTTGCAAGAAGTTGTTTCAGGTGGCTTTTGGTTTCATTTTGACGTTGGAAGTAGTGTCAGTGAGGTGTCAAATCTGTCAATGGGTCCTTTTTTTCAACGTTTCATTAGAAAATTCAGTGTTGTTCAGTGTTGCGTGCAAGTATCTTCCAACAGGAGTAGCAGTGCGGTGTGGTGGGTTGGGCTCTTGACCTGTGACCAGAAGTTTGCCAGTACCAATCCCAGTTGTGGGAATGGTTTTGTGTCCTTGAACCAGTGTCTAAACCTGAATTTTCCCAATGACCATACAGCAATGGGAATTAAGGATGTGAGCTATGTCAGTCATCCTGGAAAAAGAAAGACATCTGCTGACCAAATAAACGGTGTAATGTAATAAAGTCCAGAGGTGTTTTGTCATCTGGATCTCCTTGCGTGATCGATTGAAACCCTGCTCCCCTTATCTCTCTCCGCCCGTTCCTTTTTTTTTATAAGTGCTGAGCTTCCTGTTGTTTCCCTGGAGACCGTTTCATAAATAAATGAGAAAAAAATGCAGAAGAGTAAGCTTTCGATTCGTCCCACGCTGTGAATCAGCAGGAGGACATGAGCTGGCTGCGGTCCTGCGAAGCCTCTGACTGGCAGAGACCGGACGGACGGACCACATCGCCGGGCGTCCCCCTCCAAAGCTCTGTTTAACGCCCCCACAGAGGCGCTGCGAGATTCCAGCGCTCGGTCAGGAGTGACTCAGCGTCAGCGGATTGTAGGAGGTTTTTTCAGTGAGACGTTTTTCCTCTCGCGCTTGTGTCACGCTCGTTTTTTGGGGGTGTTAGGCCGGCGAGAGCACCGCACAGGACGGTCTCATGCGGCCGTCTCCCCAGAAACCGTTGCAATGGGAAACGGGCCGCAGAGGAAAGATGCCTTATCGCACATGGACAGATTTCCTTTCTGCTCCAGTTCGCTGCTGTACGCAGTGTGTGTCAGGGCGTAAGGGCAGAGGACATCATATTAGGGAAATGCAAGAATGTATGGGACATCACAGTTATGCTCTATGATAATCTATAATAACATTATTATTATTGTTATATTGTTGTTATAGTAATATTAATAATACTAATTTTTTCACTTCACCAGCGGAACTGGTTCCCAGGGTTTTCACTGACAGGGTGTGATTTGACAGAGCTGGTAGCAAACTGTTTGACCAGGTATTGTGACTAGGCTTTTATGTACAGTCTCATTGAGAGCTGTCAGGCACTGCCCTCCTAACAGTGTGCTGACTGGCTGCAGGCATGTCTCTTCTCTTTGCCCTTGGGTGGAGCTAGGCCCGGGGGAGGGAGGGGTTGACTGGGCTCTGGAGGCTCGGCAAATGTCCCTCTGTGCTTGTTTCGTGGTTTGCCACAATAGACCCCCTGTGAGAGGCGGATCAAAGGAGGGCTTGCTTAGTGGGGAGGGAGGTCTGGATGGCTCCTCTTTCACTCGTCCATTCTCCGCACTGGAGAGGCGGCATTTTCTTGCATTGTCTCGGCTCGTCAGACACGCTCTCACCCGGTAATCCCCTCTTTGTCCAGGCAAAGCCGTCTGGAGTGCACCGCCTCCTTTGTTGCCACCATCACGATCGCCTTGATTGATGTTGTCATCATAATCCTCATCATCATCCTAACCATCATCATCTTCATCTGTTTTATAGCTGGACTGCATAACAGTCAGCACCATCATGATCGCCTTTATCGATATTATTACATTACATTGTTTTCATTTACCAGACACTCGTATCCAGAGCAACTTACATAGGTTGCAGTTTTTACATGTTATCCATTTATACCGCAGAGGCAATTTGGGTTAGGTACCTTGCCTGAGGGTACAGCAGCAGCGCCCCAGCAGGGAATCGACCCAGCAACCTTTTGGTTATGAGCCATGCTACTTACCACTATGCTACACTGCCACCCCTACGCTATTATTGCCATTACAATCGTTATCATCATCCTAACCATCCTCATTCTCATCTGCGTTAAGGCTTAACTGCATAGCGGTCGCCACCGTCACGATCGATGATCATCGTTATCACCCCTCATCATCAGCCTCACGATCTTCATCTTCGTTCGACTTTTATGGCTTGACTGCATGCTGGTACTGGATTTTCCCAAGGCAGATTTATAGACAACGCTCTGACAGTTTCCACGACTTAAAGACAGTGTTCAGGGCACTCAAACCCTTCAAAGCAGACACTATCTCTGGGTGGGTTTTTACTATTTTCCTGGCAAGTGCCTCTCAGTCGCAGGCATTACAGAGTTTGATCGGATTTTGACAAATAGCAACCCCGGGGGAAAATATTCTAGTGGACTTATCTGGTGTGTCTTGTGAGAAAAAGGATATAACGTGACATGATGCTAAGTGAAGTACTTTCCACTGGTACTAGTATCAGGGCTGACAGAATGGCGGTATGGCTAAGTGGAGTATTGATTTAAAACAAGGAAATGTAACATAAATAACGTGCTGCACATGAGTTTGTTGAGGTGCTGCAGTGTAGCACAGACAGCTCCTGGACAATGTTTCCCCTGCTGGGTGTGGCCTTGATATTCTCGGCTCCCCAGGGGCGTGTTCATAAATTAAAGCCGAATGCCATCTGATCTATAGTGAGAGCTGATGACAAAATAAACTGTCAATATGTGAGGGCTGTGTGGACCATTCCTGAGTGCATTTCCAGTGGAGGTGGTGGAGGGGGGTTGGGGGGCTATTCCTGTCCAGTGTATCATTCTTGTTCGGTATAAGAGAGGGAGCGGGACAGGGAGAGATAGATTCATGTCCCGTACAGGACTTGAGGCCTCTGAGATTTTGTATTTATGCAGAGAGAGAGAGAGAGAGAGAGAGAGAGAGAGAGAGAGAGAGAGAGGAGCGAACATGACAGAGGGAGGGAGAGATACAGAGGGAGGGAAAGAAAACTGAGACCCTTTTCTTGCACTACAAATCTCTTCATCAGGCACGGACACTTCCCTAAATTCACTGCAGAGGGGAATCCATTTCTACATCTATCAGATTCCAAGTACATAAAAATGCTTTTAGGCTAAAAGGCTAACACTATGGAGTCGGTAGTTCAATATCTCTGTGCTTGCCATATTCTGAGAGAGGAAATGGACTTCTGTTTACACATTAAGCATTAAAGTTCAGGCATCCATGCATTCTTGGACTTGGACTATTTGTTCAGACTCTTGTTTTCACATTTTTTTATGCTCTGTGCCATCATTTAAGTGTTCCTGCTTCAGCGATATGTTTTCTTGTCATGCAAGTCATACATAGTTGAATTTAAGGGGGTAGAGAGAGATACAGAGACAGACAGAAAACCCTTGACTCTGTGCTGTCCCTCAGTAAGCCTGATTATCTAGTGACGAAAGATGGTCTGGGTCCCGTGACTGAGGGAAAACAATGGGGGCCTGTCTCTTTAACGAAGAGGCCGGGGGAATGTGTCCTGGGTTTGGGAGAGGGGCTCCGGTTTGGGGGTGGAGAGGCAAGGCCGCGGTGGACCCTCCCTCTCTGTTAGCTCCTGATGGTCGCAGGCAGGCGCAACGCTGTTTAAAGAGCAAACTGGAGCACAGAGCATCTTGCTGGCACTTGCGACTTTGAGAAAATGTTGCAGCGGTCATAAAACACTCACACCTGGGTGACAGCGTGCGTGACACACAGGTACTGCCGCACCATAAAATCCTTATCTCCTAAAAGACCCTTCCCCCCTACCCCCACCCCACCCCACCCCACCCCTCCGGGGCGGAGGGGACTCGCTCCCTGGTCCTCATTTGCTCTAGTGGTGATGTCACCGAGAAAATGCAGCGTGAAATCTCAAGGAATTAGGAGAGGAGGGGGAACAGGTTTTCTCAATGGATTATGGGTAAACCCCTGCCCACTGAGCTCAGGGTTTGTGTCAGAGACTCTTTATTTGGACAGGATATTTGTGTGGCTAAGCCCAAATCAGACACAGCCTGCCAGCGGTTATCGGGGAGGAATTCCTGGAAGACGGCAGGCTTTGGGTTTTGGAGAGGAGTGAAACAAAGAGGTGTGAGACCTGGCCCCGTTTCCAGGAAAAGACCTCATTATAAAAAACAAGGCTCACCACAAGCAGTTTCACCTGGTTTTATTTTAAAATTACTCTTTATCACCAGCAATTTCTTTAAGGGATACCTTTCGGGGGGGTTGAGTTCCACTCACAGGCAAAAGATCACCCTGAATCAACCACTTTACCGAGCTCGGGGAGAGGTGGGGTGAGGCATGGGAGGGCGGGGGTTACCATGACGAGACCAGACACCAACAAAAGCTGCACAATGCCATAACGTGCTTTGACTTCACTCCAAGTCCCTTTAAAACAATCAGGCAGTGCAAGTGACCTGAGCTAAGCTAGACTACCGTGGCAAACACAAGGTCAAGATGGGGAGTGGTGGAACTGGGGCGAGTGTTCTCTGGCATAAACAGTGTGGGCGTAGATTTAAAATCAACACTCCCTGCACCTTGCAAGACCCTGGACTTCAGCGTGCCGAGTAAGCACCAATCACAGGATAGCTGTGCCCACCGTGGGCCCACAAAGAGCTCACAGAGATGGGTGGGGAGGGCTGTGAGTAACTCCGGAGTTATCTTAACTGCTCTGTATACAGGTGTGGTCTACAGTAGCTTGTCCTTTATACTCAGAAGTAAAATTATTGTAAACCTAATCACTGCTATCAAAAACTGCTATCAGCCGAGGGACAATGCCCTCATCATTCTTCTAAGCGTTATCATTTTCTTTGGGCAATAACGCAATAAGTGACAGGTACAGGGAACAGCACCCATGCCATGGTCTTACATCCTGAGATTTATTTCACTCTGAATCTACACCATCAGGCAACACATGCATTTTTTGGGGCGTACAGTTGGGGTTTTAAAACACACTGGGTGGCAAAATGAAATCAGTTTGGAAACGATTGGAGATACCTAGTGTTTTATCAATAAGCCTTGTGGATTCACGGAACTAACAGAGCTTGAATTGATCTGCCCTCTGTAGGACATCAAGAGAAGACCTGCCATGTTTGCCAGGGCCTTTCTACATCTCAATGATCTTTCACCAGTCTGTGAGCGAATAGGCTGCTTTAAGAGTATTAACTCTTAATTTAACCTGTATTAACCTGTGGGTGGTCCCACCTGAAGCACTCAAAAATGCTCAATCAGAACACTTAAATTCAAGTTAGTGAAAATAAAAGCATACAATGTTACAGTTTTTCTATACAGGCATTCAGTATTGCACGGGAATAGCTAAGAAGGTCATGGTACTGTGCACATTTTTAGCCAGCATGAAGTCATGTCGATGATATATATATGATCCATATGTATGCCCTCAGACCTAGGGAAACACTTAAAGTATGGTTATAATAAAGAAAGTGGTAAAGTGTATCAGTGTAAATGTATGGAGCAGTAAATCTTCAGGGAAAGTAGGACATTACATCATTTTAACTGGCACAGCGGCTCAGCTTATGTGTCTTCGAAGCGTATGTCTTCTATATGTCTTTTCACATCATTCAACCCTTTGCTTTCAGACCTAAAATATCATTAACTAAAAAAATGTAATAATGATGATAACCATGATGCTGTTATTATAACTGTGTCACTTGGCTTGCCATCATGTTCTCTAGAAAAATGTAAACCTAACAAATTTCCACTCTTTGGAATTCAGAAGTTGTTTCTCTTTTTTGTGAGAAAGTCCCCATATGTCTCACTCCCTGTCCAGGCCTCAGCAGATTCATCCCAGCTGAGTGCAGAAGGGCTGGTTACTTGTGTGTGTGTGTGTGTGTGTGTGTGTGTGTGTGTGTGTGTGTGTGTGTGTGGTACGTACGATGAAACATTCTGATTGAGATTTACTTCTCTTTAAAAAAAATGCTGAGTCACTTTTTCCACTGCCTGCATGCAGTTCATTTCAATCTCTGATCAGATACACAATAAACTACCAGTAGTAAAATGAGCCATTTGCCATTATGTTTGTGAGCGTTCTCGTCTTCCACGAGGACCAGCTGATCCTTACACTTGGAGAGACATCTGCTCCCCACTCATGTTTGCGTCTCAGAGAGCTGCGAAAGGACGGTCCTATCAGAGGCAAACACAAACTGATGGTTCGGATCTTTGACCCACTGTAGCCGCAAGCCAAACAAATGTCACACCCGTGTTAACGACATCAGCATGGAACCGTTACAAACAGGGGGAAATGAGTGAGCTGGCCTCACACTGGACAGCATCACCAAAAAAGTACATTAAACCCTAACAGAGAGCTCAAATTAAAATCTTTGTAATAAGTATATATATACTTTATACATACACTTATTATATATTATACCTATATACTTATTATTACAGTATTAATTAATCAAACATATTAATAAGTATATAAGTATGTACATAAGTTATATACACTTTTATATATTGAATATAATATATAAAACTTATATAATATATAAGTTAATATATTACTAATATAAATTACTAATATATTACTTATATAAATTATAAGTATTATTATACTTATTATTTATGCTTATTATTTATACTTTTACAATATATTTATACATATTTTACTTGTTTTCCTTTTTTATACAGCTTATGCAATGCTTGCTATGGAGTCTTTGACCCCGGATGAATGTTCCTTTTTCACCTATGCAATCCCACCCAAGAGAAAATGGAATGTGACTCAGTTATCCAATAACACTCAGTGTTGAGAAATCACTTTCTGGCACAAAATTTTTGCCTCCACAAATCATGACCTGTTGTTGCTACTCACTGACTAAATGTGATTGGGTAAACGGTGACGACAAATGTTTGTGTTTTTTTCTTTTAAAGCAGATGACTCATGAATGCATTTTATTATTATTACTGTTTTACAATATATAAATAACAGACATCAATGCAGACAGAATCAATTCAGTTAAATGCTTTGGATAAAAGCATTGGATCTACAGTTGCTTCTGTGGATTACAACCTGAGGTCAAAGGTTAGAGACACCTTTTTTTCTTCCTGGTGAGCTGGTGAAGCATGGTGCTTCTGTGTGAACTCCCACCAATGCTCAGCCCGCTAAAACATTTTCAGAGCTGTTCACAAACCTACAAAAGCCTTGATATGAAAAATTACATGCAGCGAGATTTTATGTTAGAACAAAAGCAAAGTTCCTGCTATTTCTAGATTCTAGTCTTAGTAGTACTTCAAACACACAACTGTGGTAAGGACTTTTCTTGAAATTACTATTTTAAAGGAGAAGGGAAGGATCTGGGGTGGGGGGTCAGGAAATGTCTTCCCCAGGTCTGAGTTCAAATGCAATTGTACATCCATTCACAACCTAAGGTGCCAGGCAAAGAAGCAAGTGAAAGCAACATGCTGGAATGCCTTCACACTGTCTGATGCTCCCAAATGTGCAATTCTCTTGAAGGACAGACAAGCAAACATCTTACTTGTTGTCCATGAGGAAATGTTGTCTTGTATGTTCTGAAGTTTGGGAGTGTCAGCCAGTAAGTGGAAAGCCCCATATGACCCTGCCTTATACTACCTCTCCTGTGTTACTCTCCCATGTATACATCTCCCAACCTGCATTAGGCTTCTGTGTATTACTCTGCTCCACTCATACCCTACCTTGTATTTTCCCCCATGAGTTACACCAACTTTACGTGCACCACGCCCTCTGTATGGCTTATGTGTGTGACTTCTTTACGTATTCAACTCGAACATTAAGCCATTGTGGGTTACTCTAGCTTTATGTATCTCCCACCCTGCATAAAACCATTGCGTGTTACTCCAGCTCTTTCTGTACCCTACCCTTATGTTAGCTCCTCATGTTACTCCTGCTTATCATGTCCCCATCCTGTATTAGGCCTCACTGGGTTACTCCAGCTATACGTGTACCCCAACCTGTAGCCCTCCAGGTGTTACTCTTCCTCTATGTGTACCACCTTGTATTAGGCCATCATGAATTAGTGCAGTTCTACAAATAGCCCACCCAGTAGTAATAGCCCCCGTTTGTTAACTTCATCTCTATTTTTACACCACCCAGTAGTAGCCCCCATGTGTTACTACCCCTCAAAGTGTACCCCACCCTGTAGTAGCCCCCACACGTTACTGCTCCTCTACGTGTACCCCACCAGGCGGGGGGCGCTGGGGAAACTCCTCCTCATGCCCATGCATTTCTCCTGATCCAGGAACAGGGAGTTGGCCTTGACGGACAGGTCGTGCTCCAGGGTCACCTTGGTCTTGACCAGAGTCTGCAGGGCGCTCTCCGCCTCCAGCAGCCTCTCCCTCAGCTTCTGGATGGTGTCCTCGATCTCCCTGACCTCGCTGATGAGCCTGCAAGGGGGGAGCGCACACAGAACGACTGCACCGACTGGAGGACAGCGGTGAGGCCGGTCACTTCCAGGCGAGGACTTTCTACTGGTGATTGAATCCCTGAACTAAATGGGTTTTTTTTTTATTTCATTCAGAACTTTAGCAAGTGACCTGCACTGATCAAGCACTGATCAAGCGCTGAAAGCCTGATGTGAAGGTTACGTTGTGTTCCATATGGCAATGTTCCCCACATGTAGTTGTTAAAATTCCAACAATCAGGCCACAATGTTCACAACTCTGTGAGAACATAATTGCATGTGTCGTCTTGGTTCAAGTAAAACCGTAATTAAGACTCCTGGGCCCACAAAAGATGCTTGAGGACAGATGGATTTGTGGTAGATTTCAATAGCACTATTGAGTGAATAAATACCAAACTTTCATCAGTCCAGACTAATGTTAGTCAGACAGAAACAGGTCTGGTGGTACAATGTATGTACACTCAGTTGAGTATTAGCAGGAGGTATAATCTAAATCTGACTCCTGTCTTGTACTTGTAGCTCTCTTACCTAGGTAGTATAGCGGTACTTTATTGTCCCTGTGATTGTATTTGATATGTAATCCTACTTCAGATTAGTTGGCTCGCGTCACTGACCTTGCGCTCAGCTTCAGCACTATCTGCATTGTATGATCTGTACACATCTTGCTCTTGTGCCTGTTGTTTGCCCACTATTTGCACCTTTGAATGGTGCTTTGGATAAAAGCGTCTGCTAAATGAATAAATGTAAATGTAAAATGTAGATATTATTCAGGCACTCTCGTGGCACCACATGGGGGTCCTACCTGTGGTGGGGGTTGTCACGGCAGAGCTCCACATTGGGCCTGCGAGTTCTTTCCTCCAGCCGGGTCTGGGCCACCTTCAGTGGGTTCTCCTTGTCCCGGATGGCCTTCTTAAGGGCTTCGATAAGCATCTCGGTTTGGAAGATCTCTTGGAGGGTCTGAAGAAGGAGGACAGCACGGAGTACAAGGTTCAGAGGGACAAGAAGAAGCTGGGGTGTTTTGACAGTCACTGCAAGGTCACAGGAAGTATTTTTAGCCACAGTGTAATTCAGTGTAATTCTGTCTAACTGGCTGTGGTGGTGCAGTTTATTTTAAATACTTTTATTACATCACAGCTATTTTAAGCAAAAAAAAGGAACCTTAAGTACAACACACTGGTGACTACAATAGTTTTTCTCTGTTTTTAAATTTCCAGCAAATGATAACGAAATTGACAGCAAATGAAAGGAAAGCAAAAAAAAGCAACAACCAAACAAAGAAAAAACCATTGCAATGCTGTTCATTTCACAGTCAATAATTCAATAAACAAATGGAAACAAGATGTGGACCCACAGCTCACAGCTCTAGGCCCTTTCTGGTCGTTTTGTAACTCATTTACTCACAAATAAATCTTCGTTTTTTGTCCAATGTGATTTATCACAAGGTTTTCAGCATATCTTCTCCATTAATCAAATTTCATTCACTGTGCATTACAGTGTCTTACCATCCATAGATTTTGGTACAAGCACTGTAGGTTTTGATCATTCTGTGATGCTGTTATTATGTGTGTATGTATGTGTGTGTGTGTGCAGAATTTTCTACCTCCTCATGAGAGCCTCTGTGTGAAATCATCAAATTAATTCAATTTTCTCACTATTCCATGTGACATTAAGTTTATAAAGACTGTATAATTCTTAGCCTGGAGGACATTCTTCCCAGTGACGTAAGCATATGAGTTTTTACAGTCATCTAACATTTGGGCTGACATAATTCTGGCGAATCACAGCTGGCGCCATATGAAAAAATGGTACAGGCTCTGCAACACTGAGCCAAATACTTACTTTGGCAACAGTGTTAAAGCTTAATTAACATGAGAACCAATGCGTATGATGCAGAGCTGCCAGCCAGCCGAGATACGAGACATTCTCCAAAACTGAACAAACTGAGTAATGCAACTCGTAAACCAGTTTAACTCTGCCTTCCCCTGACAGCGTACGTGATGTAATCACATTCCCCAGAATGATGATTTCTCACACATCCACACAGCGGCCGCTTATTGAAAACGGGGTGTGGCGCATAAGCGATATTGGGACAGCTGGCCTCTGTGGCACACGCCGCAGCCTCCAATTACGCGAGGACAAGGGTCCAGTCTTCGCTGTGTGTGAATGTGTGTGGGGGGGGGGGGATGCAGGCCCCTCAGGAATGAAAGGCCTGCTCTATTTCTGGCCACCTTTCCCGCCAGCGGGGCCAATTCTCGGGCCATTTGCCTGCAAATTCGGTTTGCAAGTTTGCGTGCCTTTCGATTTACGCAATTACGGTGTGGGAGGACTCGCATTTACCCTTTGCGTTGAGGACGGCGTGAGAGGCCGTGGCCGGGCGGGGGAGACGGCTCCACGCTCACATGCTCTTGAACGCCCGGCCCCTCTCATTAAACCCGAAACCTCATTAGTCGTATTCCCGGATGAGAGGAGAAAGAGGGTCCTTCTCTTTCCCGTTAGCGCTCGAAGCTACAGTATGCGATATCCTCCGTAAGAGCTGCTCGATGTCTCCAGACTTATATTTCACATCACAGCCACCCAAGAAAATTGCTGCAATTGCGATTGGTCTCTCTTGGCGTGTTTTCATACCGCTGGTTAAAATAAAAGAAACAGACAGTAAATTAGCCGTATCCCACAATGCATTGCCCTGGAGGGTGCTCAGTGCTGTGCGCTGTCTGCTCTTACATTCTTAGGGGGGAACAATATCCATTTCCCTTTGGAGGGGGCTCGAGGCTGCAGTCAATCTCAGTGTTGACATAGCCATTAATAATACATTACAAACCCAATACCATTAGCGGTTTAGGTTTTGTGTAGGCATGTTTGCTTCACCCGCTTCATAAGGAATGATTAGTTGAAGATTCGAGTATTGATTGAATTCTGACACCAAGATTGTTAAACCTAACTTAATCTTGCAGATTTGGGCAGTGCTGTTCTGAACCTCTCTTCCCATCTCCCCCTGCTGTCATGATGGTTAAATAGCCTATTAATGCACAGATCATTTATAACCAACAACTCCATTGTAGACAACAGCACTTTACTCCTTCCTGAGTGAAGACGATTGCATTGTGTTGCATTACATCTGCAATACAGATAGAAGGCAGATTTTTTTGCTGGTGTTGTATTCCTGTATTCTATATTTGAATGGTGTTGAGACTACTGAAATGAAGCACTGAAAAACAAGCAAAATCTGATGGATGTATCAGTTTTTCTCTGAGTGACAACAAGTTTTCACAATTTGACCCTTGGACTACTTACTGCATCCCCTACTGCGAGTCATTCAATGACCAAACAGATCATCACCATGGAGGCTGACTATAGTGCAACATGTGCCAAGAACAAGGCGTAGGGGGAAATTGTGGTCAATGCTTAAATTTAGAGATTTTTTTAAATTCCTGATCTGATTCGTAAACTAACACTGGGATGGACTGTTCCATCCAAAAACAGAACAGTTCCAACGTGAACGTCCCAGAAACGGTGATGAAATAAGAGGCTTGAATTTAATCTGTTTTGATGTGAACCGAAGTTTCAGGAATTCAGAGCGGGATTTAACAGAACGGAGAGAGAGATGGCCACGGAGCCCTGGGGGTGTCTCACCTTGGCCAGGTGGGTCTGCAGGTTGTTCTTGGCGTCGGCGGTCTCGGACATGCGGTTGGTGAAGGCCACGTTGACGGCGTTGAACTGGTTCCACATCTCGTTGGAGGTGGTGTTGAGGAGGATCTCGATCTCCTCGCGGAGCTTCTGGGATGCAGCGCGCTCACTCTGGGAGTGAAGGATGTTGGTGTCCGTGAATCTGGACCATGACTCAGGAAGAGAGACCCTTCGCACAGGACGACAAAAGACACATTGACACAAGAGGAGTCATTTCAGACAAAAAACATTTGTTCCTATTTCTCCTCAGCATACCTTGTGAGGGGCATTGTTACAATATTTCATGGTTCTGTTTTTTGATCAAGAAATAGTGGTTAAAACTGTTGCTCAGATTTGTACTCTGTAAGAAGGCTTGTTTCAATCAGTAACATTTATTTCCCCCAAAACAAACTTCCACGGTTAAGTTCAGTTAATGTATGTGGCAAATTTAGTAAAGTAAGAATATCTTGCAGAAAAACACAGTCTCTGGGGAGGCATTCAATCGAAATATTTTGTAATAAAAAAAACTTTTCATAGTTCCATAGCACACATATAAAGAAACACAGGCTGTAAATAACTATATCAGAGGTAAAGGAATTTTAATTC
>CM032875.1:11663869-11681369 GCA_019176425.1 Megalops atlanticus | reverse complement strand
ACGCAAACACAATGACACCTTACAATTTACTATGAAATGCTGCTGCCAGTTTGCAGTATCAAATGTATGAAGCCATGGGTGGCTGAAAAAAAACACAATTTTAAATGTATGACTCCATTCCATATCGTTACAGTGTACACATATAGTACCCCCAGGGGAAAAAAAACCTTTCAGAAATACGTTTCATGTCCAACAATTTAACCTCTACGACACAGCTAATATGGATACAACGCAATCTCTCATGAAAAATGAAGAGTTTAAATGTAAAGCTCTTTATGGTTAAGCACACTGACGCATGGTTTTTAGCCGTCAAGCGTCTCTGAAATCCCTCGCTGCTGATTCGTGCTTTTTAATTAAGCGTGTTGCGGTTAAACAATAGGCGGTTTGGCATGGACGCAGAAGCCTGGTTGTGTTTTCCGCCCGCGTTTGTGTTAGCGACACTCGAGCGCGGGCAGGTCACGGGGTGCAGAACTTCTTTAAAACTCCACCGCGCCGAAACTTCGAGGTGGCCTCCGCCGTAACGCAGTGAAGAAGACGCGCTGGGGTAATCACCCGTTAAAGCAAAAGTGAACCACAGCTGCGGATTGGCTCTGGGTACCCTCTTTAAATGTACTGTAAGAATGTATTGAGTTCCCTAAGTGGTAGTTTCTTTTTTACTGTCTCAGTACTGTCTGTACTGTTTTTTTTTTTGTTTGTTTTTTTTTTTAACTGTCTCAGGGGTCAGTCTAAGGTACTGTAAATGCACTTTGTATCTGATACCACCCCCTTAAAGTTGTCTCAGGGACAGCGTGTAATGGATGAATTTGAGCTCTGGAATCTGCACCTGGTCGTTTGAATTGAAGGTGGGACCCCAGTTCAAGTGAGAAAAGCATCTCCCTTGCTGAAGAAGAATAGGAAAAATTGTGTGTTAAATCACGGCAGATATGGGTGCAACTCAAAGATATAACATGTTGCTTTTGAAGTGCCTAATTCTCAACAAAGTTTTCTGAAACGCACATTCAAAATGCTTGAGACGTTAATTAAAAAAATTCCTTTTTCATGCCTGTGGTGTGATTTTCAGTAGAAAATGCCAGCCAGAAGAAGCACTGTAACAAGAATGCCAGCCAGAAGAAGCCCTGTAGCCTGTCTTTTGTAATATCAAGTCAATAGTAGTGTTTTTGATTGATATCCCTTATCCCTTCTGACCTCACTCCTAGCGCTGCAGAAACCATGTCTGAGATGAATGAACCACTGACCCTGTCTTTTTTCAGAGGTCTTGACCTTTTAGAAGGTCCACTTGTTGTGTGGGCAGACAGAGGCCATTTTTGGGAGGGGTCTGCTGTCATCCTGAAGTCTGACCACCAAACGTTGCTTTGGCGGAATGTTGTGGCAGGATTTCTTTCAGGAACAACCTCCATTGTCCTTTCTTCCATGTAACAAGGTAATATTGGTGCTGTGGTTCCTGAGAGGGCAAGACTTTTGCTGCATGCAGATCCCTAACTCAGATGATTACCAACAGAGGAGAGACAATGATTGGCTAAATAAGTCTGGAGACTAAGTGTTCTGTACGGGAAGGGAAACCTGATGATACAGCACACGCCCCTGACCTTTAATATGGGATCAAGGGGGAAAAAAATATGTCAGACAGCCCTCTTATTCAGCCCAAGAGTAAGGAACCGCTGAGAGGTGAAACTGAATACCTGCATCAGGGCTTAAGTATCGGGGTGGTGTCTGCCATATCACGAAAGCTGAATCGCGGCACCTGGGTCCATGATCCTCGCATGACGCTTTCAGCCTGGTTTGTTTGAGCTCACTCACGGGGCAGCTGGGGACGTTGCCATGGGTTTCACTTCCAGGCCTGGAAGTAGTTAATGGAGTTTAAAAAAATGCGGGGGTGTTATTTTGTGATGCTGGACATGAACTTCATTTGTCAGGGTGTGGCACGTCTGGCAAACGCAGCTGGACACTGAGGTATGAATCACAGGAACCCACTCCCCCCTTCCAAAACTTCACAGCTGTGCACACTAGCAAATCCTAAAACACCCCTGCCCACCCCGTCCCTCCACCCCTCCCTCAGTGCTCCTGCCAGAGATGAGAGGAAATGGAAACCTGTCACTGGTGCTGCTGAAATCCCTTGACATGCATGGGGAACCTCCCTTCAGGAATGCACTGGGTTAAAAAAAAAAAAAAACTGAACGGACATCTGCAAGCTGCTCTAGCGTGGAAATGCCTGAATCAGGTAAAGGATAATGCTGAAAGATTGGGTTCCTGCATGGTTTTATCGCTTCCTGCATCACACTGATTGGAGTGGCTCTCTGTCCCTGAAATCGAGGATTTGGATGAGTGGATTTGTGGGTAGTGATAATCAGGGACTAGAGTCAGTTCCCTTTAACGTGGAATGCACTGTGAAAGATATGCACTGTAGTGCTGACCTAACTAATCTAAGTGGCGTGTTTATTTATACATGCATGGAAAAACATAGCACTCGCCAAAAGGAATGCTTACATTATAGATCATCTCATGAGCATTTAAGTGGTTCAGGGTGCGGGAGAGACATAGCAACTATTCTGTCGTGTCCACACATTTTTCTAAGAATTCAGATTATTGTACTCCGAAAAAACTACGGTTCAGCACATCACACTGCTCCTGTCTGATTTGAGAGCTCCCAGAATGCACTGCTTTACCACCCAGTTCCCTGCATGCTGTAACTTGTCCCGAGCCAGGCCCGGGTGGAGGTCAGACCCACAGGGAGCTGGTTTATTTACCGCAGTCACCCATCTGAATCCTCTCCAGGGTAAACTCAGATTCGGCGGGTCATTCCGTCCAATGCAATTACGGGCGTGGTGAATGTGTGAGTGCAGTCAGTTAAATCAACGCAATACTTAAGTGGTCCTCTGTGCTCCAAAGTGGAGAAATACATTACACTACCTGTTGGGGACTTCTTGGATTAACAAATCTTGACACAATGATCTGTTACTTTTTCAAAGCACCACAACCTAGCAAACCCAAGCATCATTTGTTGGCATTCAGTAGCATCCGTGTTGAAAACCCCACATGCCTCATACACACCAGAAACCCCCCGACAATGTACAACCTGGCAGCCGTCATAGCCAGACACTGGCAACACTGGGCAACCAAGGGGTTGCTAGGTTGTGGTGCTTCAGGTTGCTAGGTTCTGGTGCTTAAGTTACCAGTGTGCCATGCAGAACATTGCCAGTGTTTGCATATGCAACAAGAATGTACATGCTCCACACACATATATAACAATACCAAGGATTCTATCAATCTTATATCAATCTTATATTATATATAATGCACTTTGCTCATGTAGCACAAGCTGAAAGCAGCCAGCAGCTAGTGTGCTGTCTGTGATCTTCCAGTTAACAGTCATCTTGTCAAGCTTTAGTATTTACGTTGTTTGAGTTTGTTTGGATTGGTTTAATTAGCCAAAGAAGGATGGTTGCAGTGATGGACACTTGCAGCAGGGACATCAGATTACCTCCAAAGTTGCCAGCTGATGGAGAGGTATTCTTGTGTGTCCAGACCTACCAAGTATTTTGTATTTACGCTTAATATCCGCCATGGTGTCTTGTTAATTATTTAAAGCAGCACATTCTCTCTGCTTCTGTGTCTGGTATGTTTATGGTTTCATAACATTCCATGTGCTTCTGTGCTTATTTTACAATCCCAGCTGGCACTGCACTGCATGCAGTCACTGGCAGCTTTATAGATGGGGGGCGCCGAAACTCAAGCCTGGGCTGCTGGAGGAGGCAAGACGCGGCCGCGCAGAATCAGACCGCCCTCTCTTTTTGAGGTAACTACCTTCCGCCATATAGGTTACAGCCTCCTGGTAAAAGATTCATGCCACAGGAAGAGGCCACAGAAGGCCATTTAACGCACGATAATAATCCGCATCTCTCGTTACGGCGGGGAGCGGAGCGGGATCCTTTACACTAATCTGAGCAGGGGCCCGAGCGAAAACAATGCCTCCCTCCCGTTCGCTGGGCTTTGCCTCCGTTTGTTCCCCCGATGCGAGCGATGACACGTCCTGTCGCGGGGCGCGGAGCAAATCGTTTCGGGTGGCGGTGGGCCAGCGCCTCCGCTGGGTCGGGCGCCCCGAGAGGCCTGGGGACCGGCGGACCAGGGGAGCAGGAAAAGAACGAAAACTGACCCGGATGTCACGAGTGCCGGGGGAACCACTAATACCAGGACCACCATGAGTACCAGTGCTACTATGACCTCGTCTTGTGTCATAAAACTCATAATCATTGAGGCCCTGTTCAGACCCAAACTCCTGAGCGAGTTACGTCAGGTGGGTCAATGGCATTGAAAGATTCATGGCCCGCGGTGTCCTTAGGTGTTATGTCACTGGGGTGGAGCTACCTAAGGTTGCAACTCTGTCACGTAAGAGTTTCTTTGTGTCTGCGGGATTATAAAGAACACATTTTGAACACTGTGCTCTTGTATATGCGAAGGAGGCCAGGTGTGTGCTTGAGGAGGACTATGAGTTCTTATTATTTATTAAAGGGTTTGGCATAAGCCTATATCTTTGTGTCACTGGGGAATTTTTTGCTGATATGCACTATATACAAACTCCCTGTGGTTTTGATATAGGGGGGTGATTCCATGGTGCACAGTCAATGCTGACATCAGAAGGACACCCCAAAGAGTACAAACAAAAGTGCAGCTGAGGAACTTGGCTTGCAGCCAAACTGTTGCCAGTTGGATTCCTTAGTGGGGTAAAGTACCTTGTCTGAACTGCTTCATTAAGTACCCTCATAACCAAAAGGTTGCTGGTTCGATTGCCCACTGAGGGCGCTGGTGCTGTACCTTTGAACAAGGTACTTAACCCAGAATGGCCTCAGTAAATATCCAGCGGTATATATGGATAACATGTAAAAAATTTGACCCATGTAAGTCGCTCTGGATGGGAGCGTCTGCTAAATAACAATAATGTAATGTAATATAACAGTCCCCTGTGCAGCTACTGGAAGGCAAAGTGGATGCTAGATGCTGACGGGTCTGGCAGCTGCCGATGGCATTTCTCTGTAGTAGAGCTCCTGCACGCTGGACTGGCATCTCCAGCCAAACGTGCGCCCCTTTGTCCTGCCATGACGTAAATCCCTTGTTGTTATTCTGCTGCGACAGGCTTCCTGGGGGCCTCTCCTGGTCCTTAAAACAACACGCCGTCACTGGCTGTCCACTTGGCGGGCCCCTGGGGCACACCAACGAGCTCCAACCACGTTCTTGTCACGGTCGGGCCGCATTCATGGGACGAACCAAACCCAGAGGCGGGGGGGGGTGGATCAGTAACAGACAGAGTTTGGTGTTCCTTCAGGGAAATACCTGTAACACAAACATGAGGTGTGTGTGTGTGTGTGGGGGGGGGTGGGGGGATGCAGCTTCCGCTATTCTTTTTCAGCTGCTTGAAATGTCAGCCTCCCGGGGAAACACTAAACTCTTAATGAAATGGCCTTAGTGGTGTCGTACCCGCCGATCAGAGAGGGGCCTGGCTCTTTAGCCAACCGGTGTCACCTTCTCGGTCCGGATCTCCAGAAATAAGCAAATACGTACGCAGACAAATCCCAGAGGAGTTTAGCCAGGCCTTGCTGGAATAACCTGATCCCCTCCCCCCTCTCCTGAATATGCACCCCCGCCCCAGCCCACTGTGCAGATCTTGTGGGCCTTCCTCATGAGACGGTGATCGATTCCCCCCACGCTACACGACACTGTTATGTTTCGCCACTCTGCAGCTCTCTGGTGGTAAACAGGGGCGATGCTGGGCACCCTCCCTGGGGGGGGGGCAATCCATGCATTCTGTTTATAGTTCCCGGAGAGCCATTGTCATAAACAGGACTGTATTTAGCACGCCGGGCATCTGGCATTGGGGGCATGCCCCCCCAACCTCCCTGCCTGAGTGACCCAGGCCAGCAGCACGCTTAACATGGCCAGGTTTGAACGCCAGGACTCCGGCCCACTGACTTCACCCGCTATAAATATGCCCCGTAATGCACGAAAACCAAGCCCCCTCCCCCCTCTCCGCCCCCCCCCATCACATTCCTCCTGGCAGATTAAGTTCTGCTTGCCCTCTAGAAAGCCTGCGCTCACCCCTGCCCGGGCAGGACTCGGCTGGACCGGCTGGACCGAAACACTATAGGGGCCTAAATATACGTAAGCCTCATGCATGCCTTTAGTGAGGGGGGGGGTGACAGCGTGTGCAGCCGTTGGGCCCAAGCGTTCATGGTAAGGGGGGGGTTTGGGGGTTGGGGGGCGGTGCGTGGCGAGACAGCGAGTCGTAGTTAAGATGAAAAATGACGCCACATTCCAGGGGCTGCAAAACACTGTAACGCTACACTCCAGAGAGGGTCGCAATTAAGCCCTGCGTCGGGGCCCGCTGCCAGATGAAGATCTGAAAATGAGCTGGAGGGAGCCAGGCGAATAAACAGGGGCAATCTGCTTTTCTACATTGCATTACATTACATTATTGTCATTTAGCAGACGGTCTCATCCAGAGTGACTTACAGAGGTTGAAAGTTTTTCATGTTATCCATTTGTATAGCTGGATGCTTACTGAGGCAATTGTGGGTTGAGTACCTTGCCCAAGGGTACAGCAGCAGTGCCCCATCATGGAACTACGAGCTACGGCTACGAGCCCTGCTCCTTACCACTATGCCACACTGCCACTTCTCTCGCTGCCTCAGAGTTTTCTATAGACAGAAGACATTTTTGAAAAGCGGTAGCACATCTCTGCAGGTGGAACACCGTTGAAGCGCACCTGAAATGACGTGCGGACGTGTGCGGTGATCTGTTGCCAGTCGGGTTTTTTTAGGTGCGGGCAGGTGAGCGAGGCAGGTAAACAGGCACATATCTGACAGCCCTTGGCGGCTGGATTGTGAATCAATGCCCACCCCCCGGGGTGTGGAATCGCAGGGCTTTGTTGTGTGCGCTCCGCAGCGCTGGTATGAGATTTGATCCAGTGCAGCGTTTCCCGGCACACAATGGCGGGCGGCAGTGGAGCGGACACCCGAGCACCCGGATGACGGCAGGGAGAGTCGGGTTTCAACGAGCTGGAGGTGCGACAGCGGCCGGGGACAGGTGCTGATGGACAAGATGCCCCCCCAAATACCTGCACACACACATTTACACACACACACACACACACACACATTTACACACACATGCTACACCACGCACACACACACGCGCACACACACACAGATGTGTTACACTACACATATATGCACAGACACACACACACACACACACACACACACACACACACACACACACACACACATTTACACACACACGCTACACCATGCACACACACACAGATGTGTTACACTACACATGCACACACACACACACACACACAGATGTGTTACACTATACATACACACACACACACACAGATACACTCACAGATGTGCTACACTACACATACACGTTTGCACACACACACACACACACACACACACACACAGATGTGTTGCACTACACATACACACATACACACACACACATACACACACACACACACACACACACACATGTGCAGGCACACAGTCACACACACGCACATCACATACATGCACACATAGGGACACATCACACATACACACACACATACATGTGAACACAACCCCTATACAGACGCACGTAACACCTAACACTCATATAACACATACATGGTGGTTACAAGCTCATCAGGAAAGCACAGACAGGGCGAAGGAAGTCCGAGTCGCTCTCTAAACACACGCTGGATCCAGCAAATACAGACCCCCATCCCCTCTTCTCGTCCCGTCTGGGACGTGTCTGTGTTTTCCCTCAGTTTTACTGCTTCTGTAATAAATCACTTAAGCTTCCTGTTTCGCAGAACAAACACCTATAGGAGCTTCCGCAGCCTGTTCTGCTCCGGTGCCTGGGATCAGTGATTGGACCCCCACCTGCCCCCCCCCCAGCCGGCAGCCTGTGTAAGGGAATCTGCTGCCCGTTAATATTGCATGGCACTTCCCCTGCTTCCCAGCAGCAGGCTGCCACGGCCAGCCCCGTGCAGGAAGTAACCCAACCGTAAAGCCTCACATCCTGATTAGATCCGCCCTGCGAAGACCGCGGTGCGAGCCCCGCTGGGGGAGAAATCGGCGAGCCCTGCTGGACACGGCGGGGAGAGGTCGCCCCCACTTTCCTCCTCACGGTTCATAAACCGACAGCGGGGGCGGCGGGGGTTCACGAAAAAGGCTTAGAAGCGCAGCTTGGGGCCAGCCGTTGTCTTCCTCCCGTCCCGCCGAGTTTCGCGGTGCAGGCTGTTTACGTGACCCGTTCAGTTCAGCGCGGGTCGGGCTGAACACGTTTGCAGAAGAGGCTCAGCTTTAGGGCTTTACCTCTTTCCCGAAGACAGCAGCAGGGAGCTATTTTGGATTCAAACCTGCTTTCTTCTGCTCAAAAGTTGTTTCCTAAGCAAGGCACCGGCTTCCAGTCCCCTGGATTTTTCTTTAACGTAAGGCCTCTTGTCAGGAAGACTGAGGGTTCTTCTCGTTGATTCTATAAGTATTAAGTGCACGGAAGTGCATGGATTGGCCTATTGTGTAGAATTTGAGTGCTGGCCATGTCCAATGACAAGGTGTCTTGTGGATGTGTGTGTGACAGGAAGCCAAACTCGATTTTATGATTGAAGGAGTCCAACTTACATTCATAGAGGCCTTGTTGTTCCT
This sequence comes from Megalops atlanticus, assembly GCA_019176425.1. Lineage (NCBI taxonomy): Eukaryota > Metazoa > Chordata > Actinopteri > Elopiformes > Megalopidae > Megalops > Megalops atlanticus. The sequence continues at coordinate 11,672,679 of CM032875.1, read as the reverse complement.
CACTCTCGAGCATTTTGCTCTGTGAGACTCAATATGACAGTGGGATATGTGTCAGATAGCTGCCAGCTTGTTAGCAATGGGGGACCTAAAATCAATTAAACCCATGATGGTATTCCACGACCTCGTGCTTTTGGCACAGAGGCTCTTGTCTTCGTCGAACTCTCACAGACCTCCTGGTCTTTCTGTATGGAAAGGTATTATGGGAAACTTTTGCGGTGACATAGGAAATAGGAATGGCGTGCCCTGTTTCCGCAAAGGTTTGCAGTCCGACGCAGGCCAGACTCAAGTTTCTCACAGAGAGAAAACTGCCGACAGCCTCAGGAACGGAACCATCTGCCCCGTTCCCAGCCCAGCAAAGCATGAAAGAGGAATGTGACAAAAACACAGTGCTTGTGTTCCCCTTCATTTTACCCAGTCTCTCAGGTATTGAGAGAGTGCCAGCGAGACCCAACACATGTCAAGCAATTATACACAGTGAGGCAATGTGTAGGTGATACATGGGTAATTATACAAAGTGAGGCAACGTGTGTGTGTGTGTTATACACAGGCAATTATATAAAGCGAGACAACGTGTGTTATACAGCATGAGACCATTATGTACTGTAAGGCAGTGTGTGTGTCCCACAGCTGGTAGCAAAAACGAGCACTGACACTGAGATAGAGACAGAAGAAAACTAGAGACAGTGCAAAGATGCAAAGATGTCTGTTTTGATTGTTTGTTTCAGTTGTTTTTTTTAGATGCCCTGGAGGCATTTTTCAGCCTTGACAGGTCAAGGAGTCTGTGTTACTTCTGATTGCTATGGCTTTTGTACCACTGACTGCAATGGAATGTGATTTTTTTTAAAACACGTTTTTTTGTGCGGAACATACGTCAAGGTTTTGTTCTTACCACCCAGTCTAAACAGACCTTCTTGGCCCTTTCATCCGTAACATTATTTGCTGACCTTAGTTTCATTTTTGACACTCCTTTGTAACTTCAGGATTTTATTCTCAGCTCTTCTTCCTTGCCTTCAAGTTTTATTCTTAACACTCCCTTTTTTATTCTTTTGGCATGGTGGATGACATAGGTTTATGGATTCCCGATCCTGATACCTCTGTGAGCCAAAGAGTGTGGAAACAATTACAGTGCCTCCAAGCTTCCTGCTCTGTGGGATGAAAGAGCCAGAACGATTCCCACCGGCAGATTGAGCCCACTCAGCGAATCAGCCTGGGGGGAGCTTGTGGTGAGTGAGTGAGTGAGTGAGTGAGTGAGTGAGTGAGTGAGTGAACAAGTGAATGAGTGAGTGAACAAGTGAATGAGTGAGTCATTGAGTGAGCAAGTGAGTGAGTGAGGAAACAAGTGAATGAGTGAGTGAGTGGCTGAGTGAGTGAGTGAGTGAGTGAACAAACAAGTGGGTGAATGAGGAAACAAGTGAATGAGCAAGTAAACAAGTGAATGAGTGAATAAGTGAACAAGCGAATGAGTGAGTCAGTGAACAAGCAAATGAGTGAGTGAGGAAACAAGTGAATGAGTGAACAAGTGCATTAGTGAGTGAGTAAGTGAATGAACAAGTGATTGAGTGAGTGAACACCTGAGTCAGTGAGTGAGTGCATGAGTGAACAAGTAAGCAACTGAGTCAGTGAGTGAGTGAAAGAGTGGGTGAGTGAGTGAGTAAACAAGTGAGAGAGAGGAATTATCTGCCTTACAGCGTGTTTGTGTTGTGAGAGATAATCTGACTGGTAAAGGCACCACAAAAGAAGGATGGTAGTAAGTGAATGCTTTTAGGCCAGCCCTCCCCCATCTCTGCTCCCGAGTGAACCCCAGTGGATCTACCCCTCAGCCCCTACTTTGTCTCAACAGAGTGACCAGATGGAACAGCTAAAAATCAGGACAGAAGGGGGTGTCTCCTTATCACACCAACATGGGCCTATGGAACATGTTTAATTCTCTTAGTTTTAAGAGTTTTAAACACTTAAATAAAAAAAAGATATCCAGTAGTATTTTTCCACACTGCATGTGGCACCTGAATTGCTAGTTTAGTTAGTTTATTACAACATGTACGTACATGGCTCATTCCCTTAAATAAATGCGCTAAATCTTGACAGAAGCAGCATTCCGTTCACGCCTTTATTGAAACGGACAAATTATTACGTTACAGCACCGTCGCGTTTAATTTTTCCTGAGACACCCAGTCATCCCGTCCAAGATGGCACCCTCCTCAGCCATGTCCCCGAATGAACCGTTCCCTCCTCATGCCTGTGGGAGAAAGGCCCTGTTCCCCCTGTCCCAGCCCCTGCTTCTGATCCAGGGTAAAGCATTTGACAAGTCCTTTGGCTGAGAAGTACTCTGAGCGGAGATTAGGGCCAAAAGAAGGAGGGGCGCTTTTGGAGGGTGGGGGGGAGGCGGGCGCACAGAACACATGTTGAACAGCGTCGGGGCGGGGCGGACCGCGCCACGCCGCCAGCAGAGAGCAGAGAAGTCCCGGACCCCGCCGGGGACCCGTGAATGTTGGCTTTGTTCGGCGCACAATCGGCGCATTCCTCCGAAGCCACCGCCACGCTCGGCAGCAGACAGGCGGAGAGGAGAGCCCACGGGCTGCCGGTGATGGACGAGGCCTCACCGCATTGCGGACAGTGCCCCCCGTCCCGTCCCGTCCCGTCCCGTTCGGCCCTGATGCTGTCCAGGGGGCACCCCGAAAAAAAACCCGATGGCTTCCCCTCGCGCGCCCCCGAGGAATGAGGAGAACGCGGAGGCCCGTCCAAATTCTGCCGCTGTCTGCCGGTGGCATTCTCTGCCAGCGCAAAATGCACACAGCCCGGCGCAGGCATTCAAGAAATGTCCTTAGTTAAGGAATTTCACTCGCAGCGCAGCTGACAACCACTGTCCGTGCAGAATGCTTTAGCTCAAAAGGGGCAGCTGTGTGCTGCAGCGGTAAGCAGCAGGGCTAGTAACCGAAAGGATGCTGGTTTGATTCCCCAACTGGGGCACTGCTGTTGTGCCCTTGACCCACAATTGCCTCAGTAAATATCCAGCTGAATAAATGGATAAAGTCGTAGCCTATGTAAGTCGCTCTGGATAAGAGCATCTGCTAAACAACATCAATGTAATGGAAAGACCAGGCACTAGGTATTTATTGACTGCACCAGTGTTATCAGAGAGTGAATTAAAGCAAGAGAGACATGCAGTTTTTTTTTACCTGGCACTCCTTATTGCTCAAGCTTTTGTATAATACTTTAATGATGTATAATACAACAGTGCTGAGGTTCATCTACCAAGGTCAGGTCATCTTCCTCGTAGCTGCCAGGCCTGGTGTATGCTCTCAGGAAGTGCTTTACACATTTCCTGCCCATTGTATTACTGGATGATGACACTGCTTTTGTGGAACAAACCATCTAATTTTGGGCCCTGGACTCCACCTCTGATATGAACTCGTCCCATCACTGAACCCCACAGCGGGGAAGGGGGTGGGGTTGTTAAAAAAGAGGAGTGGAACTTTTGATGGAACCTCTGGCACTGTTTGTGGGCAACTCAGGGCAACTGTTATGGTTGGCCACCACGCATGTTATTTTGCATTCCAGATGACCGGATGACCAGACAGATAACTTGTACACTCATTTAGTCCTGTTAGCATGTCTCATAGTATCCTCCCCCGCTGAACCCTCGAACCATGAACCCTGCCCTGTGAAGCTTTTGCACTGTCGAAGCACAGAAAGCTGTCACTGCTTTCTCATCATGAAGGAGAATGAGCCAAGAGGAAAAGGAAGAGGAAGAGCGGTCATCACTTCACAGCTTCAGGGAGGTGTTATCATCGGACCACAGTGTCTGGGAATGGCCAAAGGGGGATTTTGGGAAGGATTAAAGCTCTAAAGGTATGTAAAAAAAAACTTAAATGGCACAGCTTGAGTTGTCACAGCACTTCAGTAACTCTGGCCTGTTCACCTGTTCGCTTTCCTGGCTGTCATCTCGCCTTACCTGTGGGATGGGACATGGAGGAGCGCCCTCCCGGGAGAGCTGGAGGAACTGCAAGGGGCGTTTGGCCCGGGTCGTGCTCAGCCGGTTGCAGTAATGGTGTGCTTCATGTTTTAATCTCTCTCTGAGTCCCAGCCAGCGGTGGAAGAGAGTGGAAGGTATGAGTCATTCGCTTCAGTGCTACACTCTCACACACACACACTCACACTCGCTTCGCGCACACACACACACACTCACACACACACACAGACACACACACACACACACACACACACACACACTTGGGACTCGCGCTGGCTAGAGGTTCTCTGGTAAAGAAGGAGAAGTATGGAATTCATGCCTTTTTTGTAGAGTGTTTGATTGTCAATGTTTTTTTTTGTTAGTGGGGTGAGCTGGTTCTCAGGTTACAGTCATGTCCTCCTCCATTAGACTTTGATCACTGTCAGTGCCCTGTTTATATAAGGCTTTCAGCGCCACATCTTCTCCCGTAAGGTTTTTCTTTTCATTTATATTCCTTGTTATCTAAACTAAGTTTTCCTGTTTCCCCTATATATAAATATCTGTGTGCATGTGTGTGTGAGTGTGTGCACAGCGACATCCCGGCTCTGGGCGTTAAAATGTCAGCGGCGGGTGGGGACACATCGATTACAAGCCTCTCCCACCCTCAACCCCCCCGCGCCCCTGGAATGCGGTGTGTCCAAGTTGTGATCTCCAGCTGCGGGTCCGTCCGTGGGCGTGGCCCGAGGGGTCTGGCGTGAGTGAGAGCGTGAGCATGCGGGGCGGGGATGGGGTGATGACCAGAGCGAAGCCCTGCCACTGATCTCAGAGTGACTCAAGCCCTGGGATAGCTCCGGTCTTAGTAACTCGGAAAAATAAGTCACATTTTTTTCCCCTTTATTTTTTCAGTGGGTGGAGGACCGCAGAGAGGTATTTCTGAGCAAGGCTCGGGGTGCGGAGTCACTGGACTGGGGGCGCTTGATGAGTAAGATTTATAAAGACAGGAAATTGAGGAGTGGGTGATGGACCCCCACACACACACACACACACACACACACACACACACACACACACACACACACACACACACACACACCGGTCCGTGTTGGTCTTGACAATGAGCGGTCTGTGAGAGCTGGAGGAGGGCTGCGTGCGGCTGTTTTCCCTGTCACAGATGGCTCCGGTCGGTGCCAGCTCTCAGGGCTTCTTAAAGGGCCGCTGACGTCACCACTCTGGGGCTTGTCATCGCTGGAGTGAGTGGGGCCTGCTGTTTGGAACGCACTCCCCCCCCCCCAAAGCAGCGAGCTTCAGAGCTCTCAGGTTCAGCTGCGTGGCCGGTTATCGGCAGCTCAGGGTCCACAGTGCTCTGATTGGACGCTGTCTGGGGGTCGACCCAATGGGTGGGCGGGATGTGGTGTGGGGCAGGTGCAGTGAGAGGGGCTGCAATCAGAAATCAGGTTCCCTTCTTCCAGTATACTCTTTCTGCTCCACCTTCTCTTGGAAGGCTCTGATTGTTAGTATTTTTTATTATTGTTATTTTTTTCATTTAATTTGATTTTTATGCTACATGCTCCGGCTGTGCAATTCATTTCACTGAGTAAAATAATGAAATCGTCAACCCCTGGGTGTTCTATACAGCGTACTCTAAACAGTGTATTCTGAACACTGTGTGTGTGTGTTAGCATTGCACCAGTCTGCAAAATGTGTGTATTAGGTCCTGTTGAATGCTGCAGTGTCACATGCAGGGCCAGTCATTCCAACGTCCTTCCACGTCTGCTCATAGAGTCAGTTGTATCTGCAGCCTAGACGTTTGAGGTCTGCTGCATTCAGTCTAGTGTGTTAGGTACTGTACCTGTCTGCTTAGCTTTTGTTAGGTACTGTAGTATTCAGGCTTGGTGCCCAGTTGCTGTGGAACAGTATGCCAGTTTGAGGTAAGCAAGTAGAGAGTAATAAAGCTGTGAATTATCATTTTGTATTCTACACGCACAGGTCCATCTAGGCAGAGGCCTGGAAGGCAGCCCAGACCAATCGCTCATGATCACACAGGTTGTCGTCTCCTCTCACACTAATCCTGCACAGCCAGCTTGGAAGGGCGGGTCTGTCTACCCCCTGTCTCTCCCACACACACACACACACACACACACACACACACACACATTACAGATCATGCACAGCTGTAGCTTGCTCTATCTTGATAAAGGTCAGAGGGCATCACTCTTCAGAGTATCAGATGTGTATATGACCACAGTCTTATGCTAAGCATCCAGACACACCCTGGTACGATTACCCACAGTTATTTCACACTATCAATAACCGCTAATGTGAAAATCTTGATAAATTTAATACTTCGCTTTCTCCTTGTTCTGAAAGTTAAGCTTCACTTTGTTCCAAGTTTTTGGAACAGGATCTGGTGACAGTGTTGTTTGAATTTGGAGGATATTTCATGATCGGATGGCAGATTCCACTACAGTCAGTGACTACCTTTATCTGTCTGTCTGTGTGTTCAGCCACTCACAGATAAGAGTGCATTTCTTTAATGCATTGGGTTTGCCAGCACCTCAGTGCAGTGCACTTTCTCACCCAATGAACAACAGGAAGAAGCTTATTTTTAGCATTTGTCATTAACAAGGACACAGAGTCTAATTGTCAGAAAATAGTATCTTTAATGTCAAACGTTGCATTTCTGGACTCCTTTTTTCATGCATTCCTAATACTGGATTCATTGTCCTTGAAAACTTTGAGCATATGAATTAAAAAAAAAAAAACCTAAAAGAGAGAACGGCTGTCTGTTGAGAAAGAAGCGTGTGTTCTGGGGCACCAATCTCTGGAAATGCCAAGGGAGTCTGGTAGGGGAGCACTCTTTGGGGGCTGCCAAATTGTTCTCCTTCGCCCGGCCCTGTCCTTTTCAGAGAAGAAAAGAACGATTCTCCTGCGACAGGAACAGACACGCGGGGAGAAACAAAAATGAGACTGATGGTGGGAGATCGGGAAAAGAGAGAGAGAGAGAGAGAGAGAGAGAGAGAGAGAGAGAGAGAGAGAGAGAGAGTGGGACGATCATCCAGTCAGAGGGTCCGATCTGCCATATTTAGAAGATGAGTTTTTAATGGCCAGCCCGTTTTTTTTTCTTTTTTTTTCTCTCGCCCTTAATGGCCGTTTTGGTTTTAGCTGAGCTGAGGGATCTGTGGGTCGCTGGTATGCCACCCGTCCCCTGGAGATGCCAGGGCAGAGGGCGGAGGTATGTGACAAAAATGGGCAACGCGGCGCCTGTAAGTTTGTTTTAAGGCAGAGGGCACGGGCACGGGCACACGCACACACACACACACACACGCGCGCGCGCGCACACACACACACACACACACCCGACGGGGGGAGGAAAGTGTTCTCTTGCCCATTTTGTATTTTTACACCGGAAGGTGGGCAGGCACATATTGGGGAAAGAACAGGCCATTTGGATTTGCCCTCCACCACAAGCCTACCCTGCACGTCCTCTTTAAAAACGGGCAAATGACCCAGTGTTATATAGTGCTCAAAGCTTCAGGGAGTGAAGGAAACCCATATCCACCTGTCTCATGCCAATTCTAATGATGATTTTTCAAGTGAAGTACATGACTCAGAGTGAGTCAGCCCCCAGAATTACACAGCATTGACCAGGTAGTGCCCTGAGTAACCTCTACAGAGACTCACTGTTGCTGTGCGTTCAGTGTAGCAGTAAATCTCTGTTGAAATTCATGATTGCGCTGCGTAACCAGATTCTTTAGGGACTCCTGGTTACTGTTTGTTCCGTTTAGCAGTGAAACTGTTTAGCAGGAATCTGTGCATGTTTGCGTGTTTGTCCCGAGTAGCCTGGAGGCTCTGCTTGCGAGAGTGTTAGCGGGAACTCTCCAGCACTCGCGTAGGAGGGCCCATGGGAGAGGCTGTGATGTCAGCCGCATGCTTTATTTGGGCGTTTACGGGGGTACGCTCGAGGGATTTTCGAAGGGCGCTGTTCTGTTAACCCCCCCACACACACACACACACACACACTCCTCCCACCCCCTCCCACCACCACCACCACCACCACCCCCCACCTACAACTGGAGTCGAGGGAGCGCCCTCCAGCCCTGATTCCGGCCAATCACGGGCCACGCCTGTGGGAAGATCTGCTCCCGGTTCACAAGGACTCACAGGGCTCTCAGCTTCAAGGCAGCTTCAGGCCATAAATGCAACACAGATGTTTGTTATGAAGTTATTTGAGATTATGCAATATTCATTAAGGCCCGGGAAGATTAGATGCAGCCCTCACACGAGACGTCACAGGGCCCGTCGCAGATGCTTTATATAAAATGTAGGCGACAGGAATGCGTCCAAGCCCGGGCGTCTCCACCGCAGAGACACATTAACGGCTTCAGCTGGATCTGCCTGCGTGTGTGTGTCTGCGTCTTTAGGAACAGTGCCATATGTGTCTGAGTAGTATATGTGCGGTGCACATTCATAGACAGTATGCCATGAGTGAGTGTGTGAGTAAATACATGTGATGCTCGTGGTCAGTGTGTCAAGTGTGTGTGTGTGTGTGTGGATTGTGAAGTATGATTGTATCTGGATGATATAGTCTGGTGTGTGTGTGTGTGTTTGTGTGTGTGTGTGTGTGTGTGTGTGTCTTTAGGAACAGTGCCATATGTGTCTGAGTAGTATATGTGTGGTGCACATTCATAGACAGTATGCCGTGAGTGAACGTATGAGTTATTTAGTACTTTCATGGGATACCCGTGTTCAGTGAAGTGTGCATGTGTGTTTGTGGGTTGTGAAGTGTGATTTTTCTGGGTGATAAAGTGGTGTGTGTATTTGTAGAAGGTGAACCGCGCCGGCCATGCGAGTGGTATTAAGG
>CM032875.1:11518869-11656369 GCA_019176425.1 Megalops atlanticus | reverse complement strand
TCTGTGGTATGCTTAGAATGTATCACACCACAATAGGCTAAGTAACCATGGATAAGAGCATCTTCTAAATAAATAAATACATTTGATGATGATAATGATGATGATGATGATGATGATGATAGCAATGTAAGCAGTTTTTTTTTTTAGTTTTAGTCACATTGAGCATTGTACTCTGTAGGCTACATACATTCATGAGACCACATGACTTTCACTACAACGTTTAGTGTGAACACTCAGCAGAAGCTGCTGCCTGGTCTGACTCACGAGGCTTGCGTTACACATCCACACAGGGCGAACACAGGGGCAAATCAGGTGAAGCCCGACCACAGAACTGCACTGACGAGTTGCGCTCATGAAGCTAAAGCCAGGGCGCCTGCGGCCAAACCACAGCTCCACGCCGCGGCCCACCTCAAAGAAATGACAAGCTAGCAGATAAGCGAGTCTTGTGTCGGGCGTCTGGGTCTGTTTGTCCCCCTGCTTCAGCGTCTGGCTGTGTTTTGGGGTGGAGGGAACGAGGGATGCAGCAGCGGGATCTGGATCTGCTCATAGTGTCTTTGGTGCTGTTAGATTCCAGCTCCTGTCATTGCTGCGGCAGAATGAGGAGGTCACACAGGAACTCCCTGAGTCCCCATCTCAGACGGCATGGAACTGCCATGCCATGTGCCTGCCAATGGGTTTCACACTGGGAGCAGCCTTACAATGACAAACACACACACGCACACACACACACACACACACACACACACACCCATAACCAAACACGCGCACACACACACACACACACCCATAACCAAACACACGCACACATACACACACAGCCATAACCAAACACGCGCACGCACACACACACACACACACACCCATAACCAAACACGTGCACACACACACACACACACACACACACACACACACCCACAACCACACTTGCACACACACACACACACAAATGCTCAAAGTGACACATGCACACACATGGCCTCAGTGATGCATAAACATACACAAGCACACATTACATTACATCACATTATTGTCATTCAGCAGATGCTCTTATACAGAACAACTTAGAAAGGTTACAGTCTTATCCATTTATACAGCAGGATATTTACTGAAGCAATTATGGGTTAAGTTCCTTGCCCAAGGATACAAGCAGAGAAACGTGCCCCAACAGGAAATCAAACCAGAGCCCTGCTTCTTACCGCTACTCCACACTGTTGCCCCACACACACACACACACACACACACACACACACACACACACACACACACACACACACACACACACACACACACACACACATACGCACGCACACACACACACACGCATACACATGCATACACATATAAACACATGCATGCACGTACACACATGTACACACACACACACACACACACGCATACACATGCATACACATATAAACACATGCATGCACGCACACACATGTACACACACACACACACAAACACACACACGACATGTAAACTCCAGAGGAACTGGTACGTATGGATGATGTCAGAGCGGAGCAGGAAATCAAGTGAGACCGGGGTGCTTGTGTTACCTGCCCCGTCATTAGAGCAGTAATCAGGAGCAGAGAGAGAGCGGCCTGCAGCATCTCGCAGGACCCTCCATCTGGAACAAGCCAGCCATTGTCTCACCCCACTCCCCACAGCCCGTCTCCTACCAGGTGTCTCCTCATTAATGTGGGCCATGACGGAACCAGCTTCGGATCGCTCTGGCACTATGGAGGAAGCCATCTCAAGGGCACCGAAACAGACTCTCATGTTCAGGCATTCCTGATCCAGATCAGACCCCCTTTTCCTGTCAGCTGCCCTTAATGACTGGATTCCTGCTCACAAGAACAGACTGATCGGAGAGCGTGAAAGCTCAAAATCTGAACCATGGCCTAGGACAAACTTTGGCCAAGTGGACATTTGCCAGCAGTACCCATGATGCCTCTTGGGATCTTCCCTTGGGAATTCCTGAGGTGCGCTCACCCAGAAACCGTTAAACATGAGACTGTTAGCCCTGGGTTCCTTACACCCCCCATACTTCTGTCTGTATGACGTTCTGATTTGTAGCAGCTTTGATGCAGTCGGTGTGGGTGTTTGAGCTATAAATGTCAAAATGACAGCTGATTGGATTAGAGTCTTAATCACATCATTAAACTTTTCTATGTTCAGTAAATAGAGTAGCAAAGAAGCAAACAGTTGGGAACCTTCTCTGACAAAGTAAAACTTTCTTTTTATTTGCTGTGTGCCTGCCTTTAAAGTTTGCTAAAAATAAGTTTTTTATTGTTGATCTGCTACACCTTTATCCAGGATGATTCTTTGCCATTAACCTTCATTATTTTGCACATTCCCCACTTGTATAAAGATTCAGTACATTGCTTAAGAATACCACAGCATTGCCCCAACTGGGGTCTGAGCCTACAGCCTTGTGGTTAGGAGTTAAATCCCTGAAACTGTCATGCCAAACAGCCCAGCATATCAACCCATAACGCAATGTCCCTCGGGTCGCTAGGTCTTTGCAACCCGACACCCTGACCCCCTCACAATCTAGAAAGTCTGCGGCGGGGGGTTTGGGGGTGCATTTTAGCCATAGACACATGCTGCAGTCCTATCAGCAGTTTGTAGCAGAGCATGCCAGGGATGGGATGTATGGGCACAGGAACGGGCGTCATGCGTGCCGTATGAGGAAACGCAGAGCGGGGGTCTGGGAACCCGGCCTCTTTTATAGTGCCCCTTGCATGTGGCTTACAGGCCGCACAAATGCCTAACACTAACGCAGAACACGGCACCAGCCAGCTCTTATTTTGGATTTCACGGGAGGCCCCCTCTACCCCCCGCCCTTCTCGCGGGGGCCATGGGTTCAAAGCACAAGAACAGCATTGAGGAAAGGCGCAGAAGTTTTTTTTTTTTTTTTTTTTTCAACATCTCACTTCCTCATACAGGAGAGTGGTTCAACCGACTCCACAACCGTCCACATAAAGTATTTTGTCAAAAAGGGGAAGTAGGTGTGCCCCCCGGGCTCCAGGAGAGACTAAAGGCGCTCTCACCAACTTACAGATAAGACACGCGAACATAGTGTACACTTACCTGTAAACACATACACACATGCACAGTCTACAATTATGTGGATACAGATGCATGCACATGCATACATTCACACAAACGCACATATATACACATACACGCACATACACAAAAATATACACAAGGTGTACAGACATGTCCATAAGCATGCACATGCAAACAAATACACATACACGCATGTACACACAGACTGTACAAACACACATACAGGTACTGTACACCCTGTGCATGCAAACGCGCACACAAACACTCACTAAAAATTAAATTGCTCAGTTAATGTTTACAGCACAAGCAGGCAGCTAATCCTTATTGGATGATTTCCTCCCGTAAACCTGTAAATCCACGCCGGCGTTTTCCTGAAAGCTCTCGGCTCTCCGGAGCCTAGGTTCACAACAGCTCGTTTCATAGAGGACATTCCTGCAGTGGGGAGCACAGAGTGCTGTTCTCCTCAGAGAGAGCTGCACCTCAACCCGGCTGCCCTGCTGGTGTCCCCACCCTCAGAGCCGTCCCTGCCCTATGAACCGCAGGGGAGAAAGCAAAGACACGTAAATTACATTAGAAGACTGTCATTTCATAGATGCCCTTATCCAGAGCAACTGCCATATGTTACGATTTCATCAATTTATACAGCTGGATATTTGCTGAGGCAATTGTGGTTTAAGTACCTCGCCCCAGGGTACAACAGCCGTGCCAAAGCCGGGATTTGAACCAGCAACCTTTCGATCTGAAGGATGCGGCACGAGGGAAGTAAAAACAACATAGACTGCACTTCAGTTGAAATAATAGGTGAATATACAAAGGGCTTTTTTGTGTTGTTCAAGACAAAAAGCAAAACAACAGCAAAAAAAAACCCAAGTACATTTGCCAGTTGTTTCCTTTCTGAACATGTGTACAGCCATCAGAAATGACTTTCAACAAAGGTTGTGCTCAGCCATGCCTTTCAACCAAGTCCTTTGCTATGAGAGCGGCAAAAAAAAAAAACTTTAAACCAGCAACTTGATGAGATGCTTGAGATCTGTCTCCTACAGAGATCCAGAAATTAAAGAGATGCTTCAGGTCCTTTGTATGACGGACTTTCTCTCTTTCTCTCTTTAAAGTGAGTTGTGTTGTGCACTCTTGCCAATAAATGTAGAATATGACCTTTTTTGAACAGATGTAGCACAGCATCACCCTGTAGCTCTGCATTCTTTTTCAACATTAGACCAATATGTCATAAAACCAGAATATCATATGGATGATTAAACTTTTCAGACATTATAGCTTAGGGATTGTTACCCTGTAACAAAGCTGCTCGGTTGAGACTGTGATTTTGATAAGAATCAAAAATCAAACATATCATTTTTTGTTGTTAATCCGTTTTTTTTTTTTTTTAAACATCTGCATCACCATATGAGACCAGTGACCCTGCTGGGTTCATGTAACAGGGACTGCCGAGACACATTTACAAACATACCCAGAGAACACCATGGGAAGCATCATATTCTCTCTGCCTGCTCCCTTTTCTCACCCAAACCTCTCCTCTTTGCCTCTCATGCTTTTCTTTTTTCTCTTTTTTTTTTTTTACAATCCTCAGTCCACTCTCTCTCTCTTTGTTTCCCTTCTCTCTTCGTTTCCATCTGCTTTGTCTCTTCCCTTAATTCCCTCTTCCTCTTGCCAAATTCCTAAATTCAATTCATGTTTCTTTATTAGCAATGAAAATTAGAAATGTAAGCAATGAATTTTATGTGTGTGTGTGTGTGTGTGTGTGTGTGTGTGTGTGTGTGTGTGTGTGTGTGTGTGTGTGTGTTGCACATTTTCTTAATTTCTTAAATTCTCTCTTCTTGTAACAGTAATAGAGGTTTTTGAATGTCAGGAAGGCTTGTGATTAGTGGGCAGATCTTATTTATTTTGGGAAAGTAATTTTGTTGTGTCTCTGTATTTTTTACACAAGTGGTTACAAAATGCAGCTCAGTTTCAACAATTTGAAGTCAACAGTATTTACAGAGGGCTAATATCTTTCTATCACTGTCTTCTCTCAAAAGATCACCTCTGTTTCCCTCCTCACATTTAATCTATCACTCCCTCTCCTGCCCCTAATTTTCTGTTTTGTCAAGCTGATATTTACATTCAAATACACTTTACTTGGTGACCAAATAACTTGTGTTGCCTAAGCATGAAATGTATAGATGATAACACATAACAGACTGATTGTTTTAGAATCTCTTCCCACTCTGTCTCTCTCTTTCACTCTGTCTCTCTCTTTCTTTGTCTCTCATTCTTTTGGTGCCCCTCCTCAGGGCTTCCCACTCTCATCTCTCTCTCTCTCTCTCTCTCTCTCTCTCTCTCTCTCTCTCCCTCTCCGGACCCTCCCGCGAGCGCTCTCCCTTCCCTCTCCCAGACCTCGGAGGTCTTCTTCTCACGAGAGAACAGCGAGCTGAAGACAGGCCTGTTCCTTCTCCCTCGTCTCTCCTTGGCAGGAGCTGATCCCCTGGGCCCTATATCTGGAGCGACTTCCTGCCTGCGCGCAGTCCACTCGTTAAATATCTTGCAGTCTGCAGAGCCCTGCTCCAGTCAGCAGGACACTGGGCCACTGGCAGAGGGATACGTTCAACTGCTGAACGCCAGCACAGGTCAAACACAGCGGAGATAGCACAGGGAGACAGCAGTACAGGTGGTGGGGGCATTTTCGGACACACCTTATCTTGACTTATGTTAGTCCCCTCTAGACCGATCTTTCTGTCATATGGAGAGCAGTAACACAAAGTTGTGATAACTTGTATGTGAGACGAGTTAGCAGAGCTGCTGCCTCCAGCTCACAGTCTGAGTCTTGAGGTGTTTTGAGGCTACCGAGAATCTTTGTCTGAGTCATTTTCCTTAAAGCAAACTGCCATCCTGAAGCGCGGTCAAAATGATGAAATCACAATGAACAGATTCATTTTTTTCTGTTTTGTTAGGTTTAGAAACGCCAAGGGGCATAAACTGATAGTTTTTGCGTTATTATGAACATAAGCTCCAAAAGTGAAACGGAAACTGAAATATAAAAGTGAAACTTAAATATCTTCATAAATATACAGTCTTTGGACCTGTGTCACATCAATGGATTATTTTGATGTTGCATGCCCGTGGCAAACCAGTGAGAGCCATGGGGGGGAAGTCCACTGGTTAAATAAGGACATTCAATGTGCTGGTCAAGTGCTATATTGGTGAGACGTTTTGCAGGACGGAAAGTCTTTGGGTACCAGTGTAACATGTCCCGGTTTTCACCTCTGATGGGAATGCTGGAATCATTAACACATACTCCAGCTCTCTCTCTGCGTGGTAACACCGTGCCAGCTGTACATAGCACTCCGGAGCGCAGGACTCCGAATATCATAAGCCATAGTACACTGAACAGCGTATATAATTATCCGCATAACTATCTTCAGTGGGTCCCTGTTAGAGTGTGGGCCCTTCATTATCCCTGCTGAGATTACAGAAAACAGACCACGGAAGTTTGGATTGGGCTCTCCTGTGATTTGAAGGCATTTGCCAAACTAATTGGAAACAGGGCTTGTTTTTGTTTGAATTTTTCCAGGGGTAAAGTTACCCCTTTTTTTTTTTAAACAATCACCTAGGTTCTCATTATGGGCCGCCCAGCTGAAATCCTATCTCTCTCACCAGGCTGTTAGAAGGCCAGTCTCCTGGCAGTCTTCATGTGATTAAACTGGATTTAATAACAACATGTGCATCTCTACCTACTTCCCCCCTCCCTCCCCCCACCCACTCTAGCCAAAGCTCCGCCTCCCACGCCCCATGTCATAATGTAGACTAAGCGTAGGATTCCGTGCTTTGATTCCTTATTATCTTTGGGCTCCTCTGTATTTTGCTCTGATTGTCTGCTCAGGATTTATACACTGAGAACCGTGCTCTCTCCAGACCTCTGTCTTGTGTTTGGACTGCTTTCTCTCTTCTTTTTTTTCCGTGCTGTTTTGCGAGGTGGTTTCAGGTTCTCCTTCTCCTGAATTAGAGCGGTACTCTCCAGCAGAATCGGGGGCTAAAAATACGCAGGCCTAACTCGAATTCATCTGAGACAGAGATGGGAGAATGGAAAGCAAGCGCGGAGTGCCATGCCGTAGCTCAATCTGTTTCACATCTCAGAGAGGGCTGACGATCTTAATCGCTGCTCTTGTGAGAGATGGCCTGTTACCCAGTCCCACTCCCATCCCCAAAAAGGAGATTTTTTTATTTTTATTATTATTAAATTAAATCCCTTAAGATGACTTAGGAGGTCTGATTGAATCCGAGGTGAGTAACTGTCTGTGCAGGAAGACTTAGCTGTAGGATTAAAATAGTTTAATCTCCAAGCATGACAATAACATCAATTTATTTGAGCCAGAGGATCCTAATTATCTAAAACCCATTGCATTACATTATTGTCATTTAGCAGACACTCTTATCCAAAGCATACATAGATTACAATTTTAAAATTTTTACATGTTATCCATTTATACAGCTGGATATTTACTGAGGCATTTGTGGGTTAAGTACCATGCTCAAGAGTAGAGCAGCAGGGCACCAGAGGGGAATCATACCGCAACCTTTTGGTCACAAACCCAGCTCCTTACCACTATGCTACACCACCACCCCTAAACCCCTCTAAAGAAATCAATAGTCTCTTTTGCAGAAAATCTCCTGAGCGATAAGTGATGGGTAGATGGACAGGTGAGAGGCCTTCACCGCGTGGCCGGGCAGCAGAGACGGGCATCCAGAGGCTGGAGGCTGGTATGCGCTTGGCCTTTTGTTGCCGTTCTGGTAACACCCGAGGCATCCGCGGCACGCAAGGCCAGAGGGGGCTGCGTATTATAAATACACCCATGCCTGTCTGCATGCGGTCCATCAGGGCAACGCGAAGCGTTCGCCTTCTTCGCCGCTGAGGGTTTCCCTTGGTTTGTCGGCAGTCGTCGCTTCTCCTGCACCCGGGGGCATGGAGCTTTCGAAAACAGGGTTGGGTGTCTGAGTCAGGGTCGAAATGTCCAAGGTTAAGAGAGAGGGGTTTAAACACTGTCAGCCTGGATCACAGATCACAGAGCTGTCCTCCCCACTGAGTAAAAAAAATGGAGCTCCTGCTCCAGATCATATGCATGTTTTCCGTAACTCTTCAGTGACGTTTTCAGGATGAATCTAAACTGTTGAATTGCGATGTTTATTTCAATGATCAAATTCCTGCAAAACTGGGCTACATTGAAAATGGATGAGCAGAGCGAAATTCTTTTTGAGACGCGTTACTCTGAAAAGGGTTTGTCGTTCATGCAGACACACGCTTGTCATTGCTGTTGGCAGTGAATACCAGTTTTCAATTACTCCTTGTAACAGGCATGCTGAGCAAGCCAATGAGCTAGCCAAATTGCTGGAAATATCAACACGCTGAGATGGCTAGACTTGACAATAAAAGACACCAAGCTATTGAGTTGGCATATAAAAATATAGTTGTATTTTGCCTGCTATAAGAGAATAACAAGTTCAACAAATTAACTTCCCTTAAGTTTTTTCAAATTAACTTAATTTCACAATTTTTTTTCCCACAACTTTTTAAGGAAAGTGAGATAGTTGACCACTTTTTATGACTTTTTCATGACTTTCAAGAATGACAATATTCTGAAGCATATTCAAGGATTCAAGGACTGCAACGACTCTTGAAAGAAACCTTAGAAGGACTGCTGTGAACTGTGGACTGTATATGTGGACTGTTACGTATGTTTGAGACCTGGCTGCTCTGTGTCTAGAGGGGGGTACAAGCTGAAATCTTTGGGGCAGAGGGGGACTGGAAAGGAGTCTTTTGGGAAAAACATGATCTCACAGATTTGGAGACCCACAGTACAGCTGTGACCCATTCCCTACCCAAGGTCACCTCTTAAATGGGGCCAATTCTCTGCTCTGCAGGTGTGCATGGAGTTTCTGTCAGAGTGGGCTGATTTTGTTTGACTTTTATGCCTAGGAACTTTTTTCCTATCCTAACCCCCTTCCCTCAGCACATCCCAGGGGTTAGATAACCCATCCTCGCACACCCAAAAGATTGGAGACCCCCCCTCCATTTCCACTCCCAGTACACCCCAAAGTTTGGATAACCCACCCCCACCTCCACTCCCACAACCCCCTAATGGCTGGATAACTGCCTAACCCACCCCAGTACACCACGCAGATTTGAACCCCCCAAGTACATCCTGAAGAACAGAGGAGAGAGAGGTTGTTGCTCCATTCCCGAAAGTAAGGTAAAGTAAAACTCTGCCCGATCGGTAATCTGGAAGAATTGCACACCCGCTACACTCAGATGCAGAGAATCTGTGTTCAAAACAAACCCCCAAACTCCCACACTCATCAACCCACACTCATCAGTCAGGAATGTGCCATCACAGTGAGTCCAGGGGTCAGCAACTTCCACCTCTCTCCCTCTCTCTCTCTCCCTCCCTTGTTCTCTCTCCCTTTTCTCTTTCATTCAGTTTTAGCCAGTTTATCGATAACTGTTCACAGATTTGCCTTTGTCTTGGTATAATGTGATTCTGTAGTTATCGCTATGATGGAAAGGACATTACCTCATATCTAATAACATTGGTTTTTTTGGGGCCTCCCCACAGGAACAATGTCGGCCCTACTCAGGGCCATGACCCATTCAGCAGCCCAAGAAACATCTTACTCTTTTGTCTCTGGCCACTCCGTCTGGAACATCACTAATCAATAAGTACAGGGAAAAAAAAGAAAGACCTGCAAAACATTTTCACCCCACTTTCACTGCATCGGAGTATAGCTAGGACAGCACATTCTGTGGAAGGGACGGGAATATGGGATTTCTCTAATTCCCGCAAAACAAAAAGACGGCGCGACGTTCCGTGCCAGGTGGATTTGGCGGGGAGAGAGACGCCCGGCTTCGGCTTTCTCTCTGCACCGTTCCCCCTGCGTGCCTGGCAGGGTGCTGGTGCAACCGGGTCTCATGAAAGGCAGAGGTGAATACTGTCAGAGGAGGCACTGGTTTGCCGTCAGTCAGCTGGGCAGTGCGTTTCACACAGCACGTGTGTGTGTGTGTGTGTGTGTGTGTGTGTGTGTGTGTGTGTGTATGTGTGTGTGTGTGTGTGTGTGTGTGCACGGGTGTGTATATGTGTGTGTGGGAGTTTTGTATGTGCATGTGTGTCTGTGTGTATGTTTGAGCACATCTGCATTTGTGTGAGTGTGTGTGTGTGTGTGTGTGTGTGTGTGTGTGTTTCTGTGTGTGTCTGAACTTTAGCCTGGGGCTTGGCACATCTGTGTGTCCATTACTGTTAGATTTGGTTTTGTTTGTGTGTTCTCGCTCTACCCCAGAAATAGCCACATATTCTCCTCACCCTGTTAACTGATGCTGATTCCCTGCCTATAAGTGTCATTCTGTCTCAGCTGGCCACAGCTCTGAATAGCACAGTCAACAGCGTGCAACATGTGGGCTTCGTATACCAGTAACCCTGTCAGGTCTCTCTCTAGCTCTCTGATAGCAATTACGGTATTGATGATATGAACTCATTTTGAACATTTTGTGGTCACAAACTGCATGTCTTCAGTCACCGTATCTTTGATCATCCTGAGGTAAAGCAAGCAAAGCAGTTTTGCAGTCCTCATTCTGAGAGGTCCTCCTCTCTCATGCAAAGCTCGGGGGGGAAACCTCTTTGGCGTAACTGTGCTCTGCATTTCACATACCGCAGAAACCCAGGACAGGACTACAATGGGGCGGGGGGGTAAGAGCGCTGAAACACGACACCGAGCTGGTCAAACGGTAAAACCGAGGCAATCTCCGCCGACCTCATCCGCGGGTCAATCCGAACGCGTGCGAGTTTGAGCTGAGGCGAAACCGGACGGGCTCAAGAAAAGAGGGAAAAAGAAAAGAAAAAATCTGTAACAACAAATCCCCTCTCTGTCTGCGGGCTGCATGGTGCAGCCACGTAAATAAACCCTTCCAAACGCGCAGAAAGTGTGGCTTTCTGTGTGTGGTCCGTCTGCTAGTTTCTGCACCCCTTCCTCCCCCACTCTCACCATGGCGGTTTGCATTGGAGTCCACAGCTAAGTCCTGCAAGAGCAGCTTGCTGGTTTCCAGCGGTTGGCTCTGCTCTGTTGCGTCTCACCAGGCGATTGTTATCCCAGCCGATGTTGTTTCATCACACCAATAATGAGACACACACGCAATTTCTGCTGGATTTGTTATTGTTATTCTAGATCTAAAGTTTCTCATTTGTGCATGACTGCTTTGGAGGCCTTCCCAGCAAAACTGTGCAAAGTCTCCACCGAAACCTTTCTCACTTTCTAAGCACTGTCAAAAGGGATAGAACGACTACAGACTCAGTGCAGTGTAGTTATGCTTGAAATTATGCTGTGAAGCACACACGTACATGCATTGCATACATATGCACACCCATCACACACACACACACACAGACACACACACACAGGCTTCACAGACATCTACACGCACACACACACCTTGTGTGTACTCGTTCACACTGGACTAGACACCTCAGTGTCTCAGACAGGGTGCAAATGTAAAGAAATGTGGACTGCACGGTCTCAGAGAGAGCTCCACAGATATATCACAACCCCTTGCCAACTGCGCATGCCGCACACACGCCCAGCTGGTAAATAACGCTCCGCATAGAAGCATGTTGATCGGGCCTTATTCTTAGCCCGCTCTGATATGCGAGGCTCACAGTCTGCAATCTTATCCGTGTGCCTTATGCAAGTGTATGGATTGGCACAGCAGGTTTTGAGGTAGCCTGTTCTCCCAGGTTTCAGTTCACCTTCAATTTAGATTACGTCACCTTACATTACCTTACATTACATTACGTTGCATTTGTTTAGCAGATGCTCTTATCCAGAGTGACTTCCAGCACAAACGGACAGAAGTGTATCCATTCAAGCTGAATGGGCAACAGTGTCATTTACCTCCATTTTCACCAATCAAATGTACTCATTAGTAAACTTTACTAGCAAACAGGAAATATGTCAAGTGCTTCATCTTAGAAAAATGTGTGGGCTGTTTTTGTTTTTTAGACTTTGGAGCCCTCAGAAAGTGATGCCTTTTGACAGATGAGGTTTGGAGAGTGCTAGCTTATAATGAGGCACTATGCTGCCTACATTTTTACAAGGAAATGAAGCAAGCACCTTTACGAAAGCCAAAATCCCTCCATGCGTCTTTTTTGGCCTTTGTGTTCACAATTAACCGGTTGGACAGTTCACTCACCTTCTCTGTGGTGGTGGGCATCGCTCGGTGGAGGCCCCTCCTCCATCCTAGTCAGGGTGGTAAAAACATGGCTCTGGGAAGGTTCCAGGAGCTCCCTGAAGAAGGCTTCCATGCTGGGATTAAACGATCAGCAGAGGAGGTCCTCCTTTTATCCAGCGCTCCTTGTCCACTCTAACTCACCCTGCTCAAGCTCTGAGTGTTGTGGCTCATAAAAAGATTTCCCACTGACCCACTCGACTCCCCCCGTTGCCATGGCGAAGTTACACTACAACCGGCCTCGCCGCTGTTGACTCGTGACCCCCGGGGGTGGGCCCGGCGTTTGCGAGCGGCCGAGTAAACAGGCCATTAACGGGCCCGCGGCTGCAGCCCCCTGTCAGTCAGGTTTGCTGAGTAAAGGCTAGAGGTGAGGGATTAAGCCAACAGAGCAGTCGCAAAAAGGGGTCTGCCAGCTGCCTGGTACTACGGAGGGGGGACAGAAGTGCAAGCTGGGTAAACACTGTGCGCTTGTGTCCTCGCTGTGGAAACCGCCCCCATTTCCCCCTCCCTCTTTCACTTGGCCACACTTTGGCATGACGCTCAAAAGCAAAGCCAGGCTGTTCCCACCTGAAACTGCTGGATTCAATGGAGCCAAATACGAGTGTCATAGTTCCACATTACTCATGGAAACAGAATGAACATTTATAAAATCCTCTGTCTATGTGTCTATATATTTGTTGATCTGCCAATTCGTTTATCCATCTATCGACCTATTAAATAATTTATTTTCACATAAATACCTATACAGCTAAGTCCATGGAGACTGTCAAGCTTGCTATGGAATATCATGTCTTACAGTACAGTGTGCATGTTAATACACAGTGTGTAGGAGGAGAATACAGATAAAAATGACAATCCAACCCAAAGATCTGCAGAGATCCAATCATTCATCCATATCCATACATCACAACTGTGATGGAGGAAAAAATCTTATAGAGGGAAGACTGAGCTAGCAGTTTGGTGTAGTTAACAAAAAAATTGGCTTTGAACTATGAGGTTGCAAGTTTGATTCCTAGGGTGGGGCACTTGACAATGTGCTCGAATTGCTTTGGAAGGTTTTCCTCTGTTGACGGATGGTGAGCAAGCAAACTTGGACAAGGGCATCTGCTAAAAAACTGAGTAACAACAGCTGGTTCTCTTTGGTAAGGCAAACTGTGATGAAATTTCGAGAAAAGAATCAATTGTGCTTGCAGTCTTGGATTGGGTTCTTTCACTCTTGCCAAAGATGGCTTGAGAGAGTCTGAATGCCTTCACATCTCTGGAGGATCCTCTGTAATGTGTGTGCTTGTTTTAATTTTCTTTTTTCTTTTTTTCTGAATGTTTGTGTTTGTTTTAAAAGAACACCCCATGTAAGTGGAAATTAACATGGTGTCTATAGTTGATCCAGCATTCAGAGCTCAAAGGCACCACGTATTACCCAGACTCCATGTGGAAAACAATTATCCACTCATGTGCTTGTGGTGAAACTAGGGCATTTCAATTTAAAGTTTAAAAAAAAAAACTAATAAATCCACTTGTCAGTGGCACCAGGGCAGGGTTTTCTGCTAGAAGGCTGAGGGCTTTAAAGCGTGTTGTGCTCCGAGCTCTCGGTCATAAACAGCGCGGGAACATCGCGTGTTTACCCTGCTGTGGGCCGGCCTGACCTCATCGCTGGAACTGCCCTGCCTGGCCTACGCCTAACCGCCCCCCCCACAAACACACACATACACACCAACTTTCCATGTCCCTCCTTAGGTAGGCGTCCCATTCAGAGACGAGGAAAATAAACAGGGAGGGAGGAAAGAGCAGGGAATGATGGACTGTCGATGTATCCGACCGTCCGTTTCCCGTGCGGCTTTTCCACTTCCGCAACCCCCACCTCCCCAACCCCCACACACGAACAAACCAGCGAGAGGGTGTCTCCAAACGCTGGCTTCATTTTTCGTAAACAGCAGTGCTGCCTACTGCAGGCCACCCCCCTCATACCGCCCTCCTTCTCCACCCCAGGAAGGAAGCTGAGCCCCCCTGTGCCCCCCCAGCACACACACACACACACACACACACACACCCTGGTGGGGTCAAGGACAGTGGGGGCGGGTGTGTGTGTGTGTGTGGGGAGGGGGGGGGAGAGCTGGCAATACGGCAACAGACAGGAAGATCAGTAGAGACAGGGGAGAGGAATGAGATGGCAGGCCGGCCCACGTGTGCTACACTACAAACAGGAAGCTCAGGACAGACAGGGAGGCCCAGTGAGATGGCGGACAGATCCACGCAACTCCTCCGCTAAAGACAGGAAGCTCAGGAGAGACAGAGGAGAGGGAGTTCGGCCTACGCGTGCCACTGTTCCCTGGACACCGGCAGGAAATCCACCCTGATCCTCCCGCCCCTCCCCAGGGCCACGTGAGCCAAAGATCCCTTGGTCCAGGGGAAACGGCGGTCACCCCACCAGCTCCCAGACCGTCGGCCCCACACACCGTTTCCTCTCTGAGACAATTGACAATTTGTCTGAGAGTTACACTACGGAGGTCAAAAGTGCAGTACATTTACATGTGTCACACTTGGGTTACAGACATGTGGCGCACACTTGGGTACGTACTGTATAAGTGCACATAATGAGACGACCTGAAAGGAGCGCTTACAGAAGTGTCAGACCGCATCTGAAGACGCGTCAGTCCATTACACACTGCTACAATAACCAGTGCCATGCTGAACACATTAACTGCTACGACAATTAAACCTTTCCACAACTAGCGTCAAAGTGCAATACCGACCTAAAACAACATGTACAAACAACGCTATAAATATCTGTGCTATGACACTTTTACACTTTGTACAATAAAGCTCCATTTTCACACCTTTTGCCAACGCATAACTCAAAAGTGATGTTCTATTCGCACACCTTTATGGATGAATAACCTTTCAAAAATAATGCTTCATTTTGGCACCTTCTTACCAATACGTGTTCCAGAACCAATGTTTCATTTTGACACATTTATAGGTGTATGACCTTTTGAAAGTAAGCTTTTATTTTGACACCCTTTACAAATGCATGACCTCTAACCAATTTACACTGACCACAGCAGTCATGTGACTCAGGGGCTCCAATCAGATTGCTCAGACTTCAGTGCTCAATGATAACTGCATTCCATGCGATGACATCATCACTCTCACTGACTCCATCCTTTGCACACCCTCCGTTTTGGGATCCCCAGTTCCCCGGAGTCTGCGTCTCCACCCTGTATGTGTGAAATCAGACAGCAAGCGATTGCCAAAATCCACCCCCCCCCCCTTTCCTCCTCCTCAACCCTTGGTCTGAACTCACTCTCACACAGGACCTCTACGCCCTGACTGGCCTCTGGAAAGCCATCTCTTTTTACAGCTCTGTTCTAACCGAAAACAGCAGAGCTATCAAACTGCTGAGCCATTATTATCCCCCTCCATGCCAGGAGACATTCATTATTCCAGGAATTATAACTGCAGCTTTTTGGCTCATTCCACTGTAACCCCCCATCCCCCCACCCCCCTTCTACCCCCCTCTCTCGTCCCTCCCATCCCCGAACATAAAGCTACTTCCGAAGCCTCGCACAGTGGAGTTGAAGTAACAGGCGCCAGGTAGGAGAGGTATCACCAGACTCCCCAGCCAACATCAATTCACCCATTTACCTCTAATACCCTGGGCCCCAAGTCCCCCCTCACGCTCTCAGTCCTGCTCGGATTATATCACTGAGACTCATTCATAAAACAGGGGCTCAACCTGCATTCACCATTGGTTCATTCCGAGCCGACACCGTTGAAGAAGTAGGAAAATGTCATGTCAGGTACCGAGGGCGCTGGTTCATGAGAAACATTTTTTACATTTATTAACTTTGAGCTTTTAGTCGGTTTCTCCGTTACGAAAACGGTGGCTGACGTCGGTCGAGCTGACCATGTAATAAAATGTTAAAGGAGGAAAATCTAACGTGACTGCAACGTTTTCCAAACGCATGTCCTCCAACCCTGTCGCACCCGCAGCAGACAGATCCCACGCAGAGGGTTAACCATTCCTCAAAACTGTTATTTCAGCTCCAACCACTATTGTACAGTCGTTGTCTGCGTCTTGTGAAGCCTCTGGAATATATCTCATTAACCATGTCATGGGTTTTCTCTCTTTTTGAACTGCCATTATCCAAGCAGTGTGCCCTCATTGGCTAGCAGGGGGCTAGAATCCAATCACCATCCAATCAGACTCAGCCCCGGCAACAAAAACTCACATGTACAGCTCCCTGCCCACAGCTCCCAGCTCCAGAAACTCTTACTGACCGCAGGTCCTTTGAAGGAACATTTCAGAGACTGCTTCCCCCTTGTCTGTGTGTTTTATATATTTTTTTTTCCCGTTTCTGTTGTATTCCTCTGAGGGAAGCTGGGGCTCCATGATTTTTTTTTTCTTGGGGTCTGTTTCAAATCCGCCTGTTTCTTTGAGAGCCCACGTCAGCGTGTCAATCAAAAGAAAACAAACGCAGATGCAGGCAGAGGGCAGGAGTTGAGCTCCGGGGGGTTTTTGCAGGCTTACGTTGCACACCCTTCTCCCTTCCACCCCACCCCCCTCCCAAAGCCAGGAGCGAGGGGCCGCCAACCACAAGGCAACATCTGCTTGCGTCCTCCACAGCTGGATCAGCGCTTGATATTATCTGTATTTGTTTTCTTTGCTGATGGTCTTATTCCGAGCGTGCCTCTTATTTGACGGCTTGCATGTATATTTTCACAGATTGAGTTTTGCTCAAGCGTTTCCACAAGTAAAGCTTTAGTGCTCAAGGGCACTAATAGCAGTGACTCAGTCAACACGCCCAAGCTTAGCTTAGCACCAGTACGGGCCTCAGAGGGCCATAGATTTCTGCAGGTGTATGTGTCGGCAAATGTATAAATACACAAACCGCCTTGTTTAACTAACCGTAATCCTGACCGAGTATTTTTATGAAGACTTCATCTATCATTTAGCAGGCATGGCTGATGAATTAAGAGAGAGGGAGGAATGGAGAGAGAGCATGAGAGAGAGAGAAAGAGAGTGAGGGGGAGAGAGAGAGATACACGTATGAATGTATTTCCCATTTGTGAGTTTACTGTCAAACAAGTTGTAAAGTCATGCCAACCAAACAAACTGAATATGAGACAGAGATAGGGAAACAGAGTGAGAGAGTGAGAGAGATACATAGCCAGAGAAATAAAGATAGGAGAGGGAGTGTGATTAAGAGAGTGGCTAGTTGGGGGGGATACGATCCCAGGCCTAGCGCTGCCTCTTTCAGCCCTGCTGTCTGGAAGCTGCCAGCTCTGATTTGCTCTGCTCATTTTACGTCTCCTGGCCAGCAGAGAGGGTCGATTTGTATCTATTACAGCTGAAAGAGAGCCAGAGCCTCCTGTCTTTTTTCCTCTCAGAAAACCTTTTTCGCTCCTGGCTCCCGGTGGAGAAACACCAGCCCGGGGGGAGAAGGTTAACTAACGAAACAGCGGGGGAACGGTGAGAAAATGTCCACCACAGCGCAGCGTACATTACATCTCTTTGCACAATGTGTGAAGGGAGTTTCCATTGTGTGGGGCATGTCCCTTCTTTAACATCTCTGCAGCACCAAGTCTGATAATAAAAAGGGACACAAACTATGAATAGAAAATTGGAATAGACATAATAGACATGTTTTTTCTCCACTTGAAAGTGAATGTAATTCTGCTCTCACAGGCTTCTCTTTCCCAATATTTATGTTGATTTGCTTTGCTGTGTCATTGCTGTGGGTTCTTTGAGTGGTCTGCACTGTTAGTTATGTGGACACTGTGCACTCTTTAAAATCCTTGAGTTGAATCCATTCTGATAGCACTCCCTCAGTCTGTAAGGGCGGCTTTCAGCTTTACCAGATTTCATTGTGTTCAATTGCAGTAGAGGACTGTGGGATTGAAAACCAGGGGAGGAGTCCAAATCCACCAAATGTGTTTGCCCAGAAACCTGTGAAATAGATGGAATAGATAGAAGAGGGGCGGCAGTGTAGCATAGTGGTTAAGGAGTAGAACTTGTAACCGAAAGGTTGCCAGTTCAATTACCCGCTGGGACACTGCTGCTGCACCCTTGGGCAAGGTACTTAACCCACGATTGCCTTAGTAAATATCCAGCTATATACATGGATAACATTGTAGAAAAGCCTGTCATTGATGTAAGTCGGTCTGGATAAGAGCGTCTCCTAAATGCCGATAATGTAATAATGTAGATGTGACAGTGAGAGGTACAGACAGCTCATACATGAAGGAAAGCTCTGGAAACAAGCTCAGACGGAGTAGGAAAATACAGAGAGGTTTCAGTAGCTGTGAGAATGGCATTTAAGTGAGGTAACTCAGACATAATGAAGTTAAATTTTCTCTACAATGGGACCCTCTGCACCCAGCTCACTGTTACCGCCACTCCCTCACTTCCATTTCACAGTCTCCTCGGCACTGTAAAACTCGCACTTAACGGCCGTGTTATACAATCCCAAAACCAGCTGCCAGAAGAGCAAATAGAGGAAACTGCTTTAATTGATCCAAAACCTCCCCTTTTTTGTTAAAACATGATTGAGAATGTTCGCAAGTTCTAAAAAAGAACAACTTCTCGGCTCTTTGTTCTGTCAGAGTGTTTGTTTCTCTGGGCACCCCCTCTCCAAATAAAACTGGTCCTTCCCGCCCTCCGCTCCCCCTGCTGAAATTTAATGTGGGCCCAAAGGAAGTCACCCCTGGTGAACTCACGTTCCCCCTGCCTGAGCCCCCACACCCCTCCTCCCTTCCCCTCTCCCCCAGACAGCCCCATCGGCACATGTGCCGTGCATGGACAATGTATACCAGACGGGAGGACATTATGCTGGGTAGGGTGGTGCTCGGTCAGGCCCATCCTGGCCCAGAATGCAATGCTTCCCTGATGGGTCAGACCCAGTGTTCTTCCAGGGCTAGGCCCAGTTTCTGCAGTGGGAGTGGAGTCAGCATCCCTCCCGGCTCAAGGGGGTGCGGTCCCCCCTTTAGGCCCGATGCCGAGGTCCCACCGGCCCGCTCACCAGCAGAACCGGATCTCCCTCCGTTCTGTGTCACCCCCCCACCCAAGACAGAGACAGATCCCAGAATCCTCTAAGAGGGCCCGGAGACAGCATCTCATTGCCTTGTTCGGAGCGCTCTGGCACCCAGACGTCTGCTCTTGGCAGGCCCGCTCTGGATGAAGTGGATGGGGGTAATAAAATCAGGGCTTCCTCTGTGTGGAAGGAGAGGAGAGCTTCGCTCCGCAGTCCCAACATCTGGGAGACACCCACCCACCCCTCCCGCCACCACCGCTGTCTTCCGCTGCATCCTTGACATCCAGGAGCTGCAGCCAGGGCACGCTCCAGCAAAACGGTGAAAGCCACAATCTTTACAGCGCATTAACACCCACCCAGACACGTTATAAAGCCCTGCCGTCCAGGCACCCGAGGGCCGTGCACTGCCAGGGCGAGAGAGAGCAAGCGATCCTTGATTACGAGAGGAAAATCGTAATAAAACTCCAGAATTAGCCGTGCACGTAGACCCCCGTCGGACGCCCCCGAATCAGAAACTCAGCTCCACGGCACGGCTGGCGGTTGATCCAGGCCCAGCGGAGCGAGGGAAGGCGAGGCCCGTCTGTTAGCGAGGAACTGGCTTGGACCGAACCGGCACGCCACACGCTGTCCAACCGAGCGGAGCAGTTGTCTGGAACGGTGAGGACTCATTACACTGTATGAGTCAGTGTTTGGAGTCCTCTGCGATTTATGCCTGGGAAGTAAGCTATGGAGGGATAAGCCTGTCATATTTACCGACACCACTCCTCGCTGACGGCTCCCTGCCTTTTCCGATCACTTGTTCCCCGAGGCTTTTGTTCTTTCTCTGGGAACTTCTGTAAGATCACAACAGGGGCGCTGAAGGAAGGTGTCGCTGCACGAGCAGAGCTAAAAGAAACTGCGTACAGATGACACACTCCCCCCACCCGCTGGCACAGCGCCGAAGGTAGAACGAGGGAGGGAGAATGAAGCCGTCCGAAGTCCGCTGTCTTCGGCGAGGACTTTTGTTTCGTAAGTCACCCCTACGAAGAATCCAAGGAACTGCACAGGTCGAATTGCGACCGCCGTTGTGTCACCTCTGCGCCGTGATCGATGAGCCTCGATCCCTCGGTAGCGTCGTGCTTCCGCGGACAAATATAGCCCAACACTGAATACCCTCTCTGATGAATGGTGGGCGGGGTCAAAGGTCAAGGCTGTCTCTGGAATGTTTAGACTTCACAGCCCTGTTAACATCTCTGTGTAGACCTTGATCTACACACTCTTTAACTAGGACATCTCTGCTCACACACCTGGAAGGAAACCCAAAGGATCGTTTGTTTTGTTGAAATAAGCTTTTTCCACTCGTGTTTGTGCCTGGCGCTGGAGAGAAATTAAAGGCAGTCCGGTTTAGATCAACCTTAAAGGCATCACACCCTCAGCTTAAGCCCAAGTTTGGTCAAACCACACAATAAATGCGCAGTCATCAGATTTCCTGCTCTTGAATTCCAGGCAATGCCCGAATGAATCAACGTCACCGACGCGGAGGTCCTGCTCGGAAACTTAGTGGATGGAATAAGTCGTAATCGTAACCATGAGGGCCACAATTCACTGAAAAGCACAGAGCGCAGAAAAAAATAGTGTAATGTTATGATGAACTCAATTTTTACACATGATCAGATTCCGCACAAGTAAGAAACAAGCAAAGGGAAATGGGTAAAATCTGCAAGATTTGTTCGTTTTGCTGTTGTTCCATTCTCCTCTTCAGTTGGGAAATAATGAGGTCACCAGCTGGACAGGGTCATCTTAAACAAACACGTTGTTGGCCATCCCTGCATGGCCACACGTAGGCATTCGCTCAGCGCAGAGCATCATGGGAGAGGGGCCCCTTTGGAGGTGGTCCAAGTTTCTGTTCTCTATAACAGGATCTTAATCTTTGATTCTGAAGAAGTTAGGTGTGGCACACACCTCGCCCAGCTTCCTCCTGGTGGAACTAGCAGGCCGCACCCTGGGGGATCCCCACGCCCCACAAGCTGAGCTAGCAGTGAGGGGGCCCCTGTGTTCAAGGTGGGGCCAGGGGTCAAAGGTCATGGGCTGCGGGGTGGGGACTGGGCAGAATTCTGGGGTGGGGGGGGTTGAGATGGTGGAGGGGCCCCCCTTCCTGTTTCCAGGCAGACGTGGGGTCAGGAGAGAGGCAAGTCGAGGAGAGGGGGGAAAGAAAGATAAAGAAAAAGAAACGATCTTGGCCCAGGCCGACTTCCAGCCAGCCGGGGGCCCAAAACAAGAAGTCAGCAGCTCCCTGCAGCCCGTGGGCAGCCAGGCTTCCTCTGCGGGGCTTCGGCACGAATTCACAGTGTGTTTAAAAGGAGTGGGTCCTGGGGTTTACATGTAAAGGGGCACTCCTGTTTTTCATTCCCGGGGTGCCTTTCATCTGAACCCCGTGTTTTTCACTCGCGGGGTGTCTGTCGCCCTGGTGCTTTTCCATTCCTTTTTTCCTCTCCTTTTTTTAACTCAGTCCTGGCCTTGTGGAGCTTGTTTCCAGCACGGGCGGCTACGCTTCCTTGAACAATGGTCCCCATTCATAATTTTACAGGTCACACCTGGCACTCTTCCACTCTTGGGTTTTCAGAGAGAGGAGCTCTTTACGGGGCTAAAGCGAACCCTTTGCTTGGATCTGTTTTGCACACATGCCGTTCATCCTTCTGTGCTCAGCTTATTGGGTTTTTCTGCCCATGTGGTTTAACCTAAAGCTCACTTTGCATTTGTTGGATATTTCAAGCTTATTTGAAGTTGAATTCAAATGTGCACGGTTAGCAGAAACAGGTACATCCAACAGTGAGGACACACTATAGGAAAAAATCAAGCTAGAGCTTCTGATTACATCTACAATAGAGTCCAGGAAACATGTGGCTTTAAGCCTCTAAATCACAATATCATGTGAAGTATCTAGGCAGTTCATTTGATTAAAGAGCACACCAAGTCTATGAGCAATGTTGCAGCTTCCTTCATTACATTCCCTAGCATATTTCTTAACCATCCCTGTTTGATCATTTATCATGTTAAACATTCTGCAACCCATTTATTTAGCTGAATGGTTTGTGTGAGCATGGAGTTTGTGTGTGTCTGTGTGTGTGTGTGCATGCGTGAGTAGGATGTGTGTCTATGTATGGCTAAGTGTGTGCAGTGTGTGTGTGTGTGTGTGTGCGTGCGCGCCAGTACGTGTGTGCGCGTGTGTGCGTGCCAGTGCGTGTGTGCGTGTGTGCGCGCGCCAGTGCGTGTGTGTGTGTGCGCGCACCAGTGCGTGTGTGTGTGTGTGCGCGCCAGTGCGTGTGTTCGTGTGTGTGTGTGTGTGTGTGGCGCGCCAGTGCGTGTGTGCGCGCGCCAGTGCGTGTGTGTGTATGCGCGCCAGTGTGTGTGTGTGCGCGTGTGTGTGTGTGTGTGTGTGCGCACCAGTGCGTATGTGTGTGCGCGCGCCAGTGCGTGTGTGTGTGTGTGTGTGTATGCTGATTAGATCCATTGAGAAATTGGGCTGCAGCTTGGGATGGATGCCATTCAGGCACCAGGCCCATTAGGAGTCCTGTGAAAAGCCAGACTGTTTTCCATCTGATTGGGTCTTGATATTCAGCCTCTTAATGGACCCATAGTCAGGACACACTCCACAGTTTAGGAATGATTCAACAGTATCATTATCTGAGCATGTAAAGCACAGTGCTTTGTCTCTAGTAATTACCTTTTTAACAATGGACGCAGTTGTGAACCATAGTGAAGGATGACTACAGGAAAAAAATTGTAGAGATAGACAAGAAGTTTGGAGACATGGAGATATTCAGAAAGCCTGGCTGGCAATATACCAGAATGGAAAAAAACAAGGCCAAAATAGACTATGACAGATGTGTCCCTCACAAAATCTGGTTAGCTTTTTTTTATTTTATTTTGTCTTGGATAGTCATAGTGTTTCTTTTCTAATGAGATCAAACCAATTACATTAGGAGAATGCTTACTGCTGCATTTCTGTACAGATGGATGGGTCTGCTTGGGTTTTTGTCTGGACTGAAGACAACTAAGTATGTGTTTGCTTATTCATATCTGTGCATTTGTGCATGTGTGTGTCTGTACGTGCATGTGTCTCTATATGTATGTGTGTGTGCGAACGCATGTGTGCATACGTATGTGTGTACGTGTGCGTGTGTGTTTGTATGTATGTGTGTGTCTGTGTGTGCATGTATTTGTATACGTGTGTGTACGCATGTTTTGCGTTTGTGTGTGCGTGCATGTGTGTTTTGTGTGTAAGTGTGTGTCTGTGTGTGCATGTATTTGAATATGCGTGTGTATGTATGTTTTGCGTTTACGTGTGCACGTTTATGTGCGTGTGCGTGTGCACGTCTGTGAGCGTTCATCTGTGTATGTGTTGACATGCCTATTTGTGTGCCCGTTTGCGTGTGTGAGTGTGTGTAAAGGGTTTCACCACAGCTGTGTGAGTGGGGGTCTCCTCCCAAGCTGTCCAGTTGGCAGCACACTGAGTCCCGAACACGCTCTGGAATCCTCGTTCAGCCCGTGCGAGGCTGTCACCCCTCCCACTCTCCAGCCCCTCCCCAACCCCCACAACCCCTGATCTACTGGGGGCTACGCACACCCGGGGGACTCCAGGCATGCCCTGCGAGAGCACCCAATAACTCCTTCCCGCATCGGGATAATCCTACTCATTCTTCACTTATTCTCCCAGATAAGTTTTACACTGCAGTTTAGCTTAGTGAGCTCACGCCCTGCTAGCATAACTCTCTCTCTCTCCCTTTCACTGTCTGTATATTTCTCTCCTTCCCTCTCCCGTTTTGCACGGCTCATTATTCTGCGGCCCTGCCTGCTCGGTCTGTTTGGCCGCAGCCTCGTTTGCGACGATCAATCACCAGGCTTTGTTTGACTAAATATTTACGCGCTTCAAGCGGACGGGGTCTATTTTAAACCCCCACCTTGGCGCTGTGATGGTGTTTGTTTTTCTTCAGCCCACACGGCGATCACTCCGTGACCACGAGGGCTCCTGGAGGATGCGCGGGCGTGTCTTGGACCTCTGCACACGTGGAGCTCCCGAAGGAAGACAGAAAAGCCAGCACTCACAATGCCCCCACCCCAAAAAAAAGCCTTTTTAACTCACATGGACTTCCTTCACTTAGGTAATCGTCATTTGATAATCAGCTTTTCGGCATATTGCAGAAACTCATGAAAGCCCCTGAGAACAGGACAAAGTAAGCAATTGTTTTGTGAATGGAGGGTGCCAGGGTTTTGTTCCTTGCTTCGTGATGAATCATGTGGCTTCAGCACCAAACAAGGTTCACCTCAGTTCAACTTTTTTGCCCGTTCAGCACATTTTTAAGCTTTACATGTAGAGGTTCTCCCAGGGCCCGCACTCTGAATGTAATGACCCTTCCAGTCCACTGACCATGGGTATGCTCTCTCATTGTAATGACTCTTACGGTATACAGGCCGTGGGCGTGCTACAGAAATGCAGAGCCTGTACAATAAATAATCACACACACACAACCACATACACACACACACACACGCACACAACCACACACACACACACACACACACACACACACTTAAAGTAATAGAAGAAACCCAGCATATTAACTTGGTCAAGGTGCCAAGAATTACCTTGGGGTCATGTTATCATTATTTTTTACAAATTAAAGTTTATTACAATCTACTAGATTCCTCTCCCAAAGACAGTACAAAATTTTCATTAAAATATCTATGCATACTTTATTAGATTTTACTTTATTTATAAATAATAATAAATTTAAATAAATAAAGTTAAATAAATTTAAATAAAATGAATTTGTGGTGTTTATTAAATTTAATAAACACCACAAATTCATAACAAGCCCGGTAAGTTCATGAAGAACTGCACATCCATAACAGTGTTCAGCCTGCTAACAGCAGGAATGGACTGTCCAATCTACAATGATAGTGCCATTATGATTTGGCACCTACAACAAGCCTCTCAGGGGGGCCCTTATACACATTTGAGCGCATCAGAGCAACTGCAGTAAAAGGCTCCACTGTCTCTGCAATAGGGCTCTCAAGCCCAAAGACCCTCCAAGGTCTGAGCTTGAGTCCAAAGCCCCTCTGTGGTGCTCAGCTCCTCCTGTACTAATGCTTCGGGGGGGAGCAAATTGGGCTAAGCATCTCCACAACCTAAGCACCAGGTGTAGATAAGGCGTTCCAGAACTCTCCTTGCCCACACGGGAAAAAAAGCCCTTCCCCTTATGTAAGCACTTTACAGCGAAGGGAGGGTGACCCACCTCATTCTCCACTAACGTGAAGCCCCCACTTGGGTGATACACATCAGCCATTTTGCGCCAGAACGCTGTACACTACCCGCTCACATTACATTGCATTCATTTAGCAGATGCTCTCATCCAGAGCGACTTCCAGCGCAGAAGAGCAGAAGTGTTTCCACTCAGGATGAATGAGCAACAGTGTCAGGCCAGTGTCAGGATACTCACTACATATCGGCTGAGGTGGAGAGGGAGAAAATTGTTGCACCGATTAGCTTGGGGGATTGTTAGGTGGCCATATTGAAAAGGCATGATTGGAATTTAGCCAGGACAATGGGGAAACCCCCTGCTCTCTACCAGAAGTGTCATGGGATCTTTAATGACCACACAGAGTCACATAAAAGTTGGTTTAACGTCTCATCTGAAAGACCTGTGTGTGTGTGTGTGTGTGTGTGTGTGTGTGTGTGTGTGTGCGTGTGTGTGTGTGTGTGTGTGTGTGTGTTACAGATTTCTGCTAACTAAATACCATTCTGTCACCTATTGAGTATCCTGCAGCAGTGACCTATAGCAGCCTCTCAAGCATGCCAAAAGCAAACAAGGTGAGGTAACTGCAAACCCACCCTAACAAATACACACGCGCACACACACACACACACACACACACACACACACACACACTGCCCCATTGTACACACATTCCGGCGGCAGTTTAACCACACGAGACCTGAAGGAGTAGCTCCAAACATTCCGACAGCCGTGAGAGGGGAACCATCACACTCAGCAGTTAAAAACACACACAGAGAAGGCTATCTATTAATAGGACATACAGCGGGGCGGGTGATGCAATGGCTTTCGACTGTGTGATTGTTATCACGATACTCTTTTGCTTTCTGGTTCTCAGATCTGTGCGTGTGCTTTTGACTGGCATGGACTGGCATTGACTGTCAAACCATCCCTATCTGTGTTGATTGGGCGTGGCTGTGCAGCTGCGGTGTGGGGAGGCAGTGTAGCACAGCGGTGAGGACTAGGGCTCGTAACCAAAAGGTTGCTGGTTCGACACTGCTGAACCCAGAACTGCCTCAGTAAACATCCAGCTGTATAAATCGATAACATGTAAAAAATTGTCACCTATTTCAGTCGCTCTGGATAAGAGCGTCTGCTAAATGACAAGAATGCAAGGTGATGTAATGCTTCTGAGGTGTCCCAGATCAGAACTTTTTCATACCATGCTGCTGGCTCCAGTAATCTCCAGCTCTATGGTAGATTTGACAGTAGCCTAACAGCCGAACAGAGGGTGAAGCTCTGTAATACTAGTGTGTGAAACTGACTCATATGTAGACCCACGTAAATTCCTTTTTTTTCTATGACGGATGGAAAATTGGTCCGTCCGTCGTAAATCGCCCTTTGAGCAGTCCCCGCTCCTCCGTCCTTCTTAAAGGGGTCGTCAGCATGATACAGCAGGCGTTCAAAGCTCAGCCAGGGGTCGAAACAAATTCACAGCTGGCTGTAGGAACCACACAAGCTCCGCTCCGTGCGGAAAGAAGACCTCCCGCGTCAAAGAACAATTTGTTGACAAGGCCCTCTCTCTGTTAGCCTCCACGCTCAGTTAGGGGCGGTCAGGTTGGCTGTAAATAAAGGGTATATATCAGCAGCTGGGCCACCGCAATCTCCATCCCCTCTACCGCTCCTCCAGCTGCAACTGTAACCGCCGTCATCCGGTCGAGAGAATTTCAACTCTTCCCCCGCCGGGAGAAACGGTTTGTTTATCCCCTTAATGTCCATTTATGGATGCGCCACGGTCAGGCCGTTCTGCAAAGGAGGTGAGCGTTTAAACCTGGAGAGTTTATCTCAGGCATGTAAGGCGCACGACGCAGCCTCTGGGTTTCAGATGCCAATGTGTTTCCACACCGCTCCATAAAACTGCACTCCATACCATTATCTCTTGTGCACGGCACACACCCTTATCGGGGGCCAAGTTGCATAGCTTTCATTTTTACGTATTACTCACTTCTACAGCTGGATATTCTCTGAAGCACGCCAGATTAAATAAACTTGTCAAGGGTGAAACAACCACACCTGAAAAGGATCTGCAATAATTCTAATCAATTGCACAGCACTGATATAGAATGATAATGATAAACTGTCCTAGAAGCTTATAAATAAAGGCACGAAAAAGGAAACAGGAAACCTGCCGGGTTTTCATCTAGCTGATGGGGTCATATCATCTTCTACCAGCATCCTGATATTTGTTTGTGCATTTAAGATTATGTGTTATGACGTTACAGGTAACTATTGAGCCAAAGTGGAGTGAGTGGCCCATCTTTGTTACTTTACTTTGCTGCAATGGTGCAGGTATTCATTTTGGCTCGTTTCATCAAAGAAAAGGTACCATAAGCCTTTGAATCTACACAGTATGACTGGCAACAGTAAAGGTAATGGCAGAGGTTTCATAATTCTTAAAACAATAAAGGCACATTATATAAAATCCTACTTTGCACAGGACTGTATGTGTGACCCAAGAAAAACAAGCAGGGTTTTCTACATGGATGTAGAAATCTGCAAAAGACAAAGAAAAGCTAAAAAAAATGTGTCGACGACGTGGGGGATGGGGGTGGGTGGGAAGCAGAGTTTTGGGGGAGTTTTGGGGGAGGGGTTGTAGGGCACTAAACAGAGACACACTTTCTGCCCCTGTTTGAACCCCCTCCCAATATCCCCCCCCCCCACTCTGAGCGCTACATGTGCTTTCCACTGGCAGGTTGTTTAATGCCTTCCAGATTTCTTCATTACCCCTTGGACGGAATACAAGCCCAGTCATGGAATTTGGCGGGAAGTGCCAGAGAGGTCCAAGAGCTCCCTCTACTGGCTAAAATGGTGAACAACAAGAGAGGGAAAAAAAATTTACCAATGCCAATAACAACAACTGCGTGCAAAAGAGTAAAAACAACCCAACGGTTAGGTCACTAATAAAAACAGACTGTGACGAGGTTTTATCTGAAAGACGCTGTCTGGCGGCGTGTTTGAGGTGAGTGACGCACACGGTGCACATTGTCCAGGGGTGAGGTCAGAGACGCTGTACCATGAAGGTTTCTGACCCAACTTCACCTGTGTCACTGCTTACTGTTTGTTTCAGGATAATTATGTAATCAGAATTTACATAATTTCTCCTCTTCAGGAAAAAAACACAATGTAATTTTGTACAGATTTTGATCTGCACCACCCCACAGTGCCACAGTGCAACCCACCAGTCAGGGCCCCGGCGTCTCCTAGGATCAAGACGTCATGCAGACTGTGGTTTGACGCTTTGGGGGACGGCGGTCGCTATGGCTTGCATTTTGTGGTGGTAAACTTTTGTGGCAAAAAAAAGTTGTGTGTGTGTGTGTGTGTGTGTGTTTGTGTGTGTGTGTGCATGTTTGTGTGTGTGTGTGTGTGTGTGTGAGGTAAGGCGGGAGGAGCGTGTGTTTGTGAGTGTGTTCGCGAGGCTCCGCCAGCCTGCTTCCAGCTCTTTCCTCTAGATGCAGATGATGTCACCTCGCGGTGGGAAACTCCTGGCTGATTGGTCAGTTTCTCAGGGAGGGAAACCCATGAGTCACATCTGTGCGTGTGTGTATGGGTGTGTGTGTGTGTGTGTGTGTGTGTGTGTGTGTGAGTGTGAGAATATGTTATTCTCATCATGATGCAGGGTTTCTGCCTCTCTGAAAAACTGCTGTGCACAGGCTCGTCCCCCTGCTTTGGTAACGGGAAACATTTGTGGGCAGCGAATGAAGGGAGACTATCGCTGTGATGTCACCTCGTTCCCCTCCCAGTTTGGAAAAAGGAAGAATGATATTCTCTAACACAGAACATCTGGAGAGGGAGAGTTATGTGCTGTCAAATGTCACAGGCTTAAAGATGCAAGCGGGCCACTAAATGTATCCTGGCTATCTATGTCATTATGGGCAAAAGTGTCAAAATAATAAATAAATAAATAAATAAATAAAGTAAGAAGAATTCCCAACCTGTTGACATAATGGTTCCATGTCTTGAAGATGTAAAATGGAAAAGAATCTGACAAAATAAACAAATAAATGAATGCGCATTACACGGTGTATCCTGACTTGAAAAGTACTTTGCATTTCCAGGAACCAGGAACAGAGGTCTGCTGACTTGGCAGTTTTATCACACTGCAAGCAGTTGCTGAGACGTGATTGGCAGAAGTAGGTGAAGCAGCACGATCTCCAGTGCGCTTCACAGTGTGTTTGTTAAAACAACTGTCTGTCCTCAGGACATGGGGTTTGAGAGCACAGCTGGTATGAATGCTGGCAGAGAAACACAACGCACCTTACCTGAGGCACGTTTCTCACTCAGATTGATCAGTGTTTTACCGGTGACTGGTAAAGTTATACCAAGCAATGATGACCTGGTATTACATACTGTCAAAATCCTTACATGATAAAAAACACTTTCCTATTAACTGACATATTTTTATTAACCAGTTTTTGACAGGAACAAAAAGCTGCCGACTAATTAAAAAAGACACAAACAGGAATATATGAATACTGTGGTTTGTAAATGTGCTGCACAATTTATACTGTAATTCACCCGACAGGAACACGGCCATGGCTCTCATCTGTAGTGTGTTCCAAACTAGCACCTCTGGGCTCGAAACAAACATCATTTACCTGAGGCTCTTATCTAGAGCAACTGTCATAGGTTACAGTTTCATCCATTTATACAGCTGGATATTTACTGAGGCAATTGTGGGTTAAGGACCTTACCCACTGGTACAACAGAGGTGCCCCAGAAGGAAACTGAACTGAACCAACAACCTTTCATTTACGAGCCCTGCTCCTTACCACTATGCCACACTGCCACCTGGCTACAAATAGCAAATAGTGTAGTAATAGTGTGACGTAGTAATAGCCTAATTGTGCGCTGTGTGTCAGTGTATGAAAACAAACAAACCCAAAACCTGGCACGAGGCAACCTCCCAGACTGATGAAGCACAGATGAACTCACCAAAACCTGAAACCATCTCTAGGGCCAGCTCTCTCTCCTGGACAGCCAGCAGAGCCACAGCTATGGGTCATCTGACATTTAGTTAGCTTCAGTCTTGTGAGTTCCAGCCAAACAGAGCAGCATAGCAAAGCAACCTACTGCTACAGTTGCTCAGTTGCTGTAGGCCCCCAACAAACAAATCTACCGGTATCCCTGCAGAGACAAACAGGGTTTGCACTTGATTTAAATCACTGTAAGCCCCTACAAATGCTGACTGCCAACCTTCCCATCCAAGCTGCACCAAACTAGCCACCAGCAACTCCAGTTCTCAGTTTGCCACCATGGATTTGTATTTTGTTGTTATTTTGTTTCTCTCCTCTACTTCCACTCACCTTTTCATGCTCACCTGGAAGGGAGGCTGCCTCAAGCAGCATGATGTCATCATGTGAAAGAAACAATACAAAAGGTGTGCACGTGTGGTGTGTCTCCGACCCATTCCTGACAAATGACAACGTATTGTTTCACAGTTTGGGATGCCTCTGTTCTGTGACTCACAGAGACTGACTCATTTCAAAGCACCACTGCAGCATTCAAGATGTGAGGTGAGTGACACCTGTTACATTGCTGCATCGCCTGTCCTGCCCTCTGACTTGATTACAAGCAGTCGCAGGTGTCGAAGGGTGTATTTAAGCATCAATAATGGATGATGGCAGAGGATGATGGCTCCACTTGGCTCATCAGTTCATCTCACGTGCCAATGGATGTAATACTTTTAAAAATGTATTGTAACATACTGGTACTGTTAAAGCTAGCAAGCAGTTTTTGAGGATGTTTATTTTAGTTTGTTTTGTTTTCGTTTTTGCATACCTAGGTGTGGGGGAACTTGTGGTCGGCCTTCCCATTGTGGAGAGGCCTGGGTTCCTCTCTTGTTCTCTTTTCTGCTATCACTGGAAGTAAACTGGCATGCAAAATAAAATAACACTGGTGGTGGTAACCTATGTGCTGAATTCTGTTTGTTTGTATTGGGTTTTATTGTCAGCCTGCCTGTTTCCAGACTTGCTACGTTACAGCTAGTGGATTAACCTTTAG
The DNA here is from genome assembly GCA_019176425.1 of Megalops atlanticus. Classification (NCBI taxonomy): domain Eukaryota; kingdom Metazoa; phylum Chordata; class Actinopteri; order Elopiformes; family Megalopidae; genus Megalops; species Megalops atlanticus. Next base: position 11,624,687 of record CM032875.1, on the reverse strand, counting down.
GTCTTTTAGAAGGTTGTGGCTGTAATACACTTTGAAAGCTCTGAGGTCCTCAGGCATCAAAGTTGTCTGTCCCATATATGGACAATCTGTCAAAAAATGCAATCCAATCACACGTACGCTTGTCTACTTTGGATATGACAAATCGCCATCGCTAACACTGACCCCAACCCCATCCAAAACCCTGATTCCAACCCCTCCTGTAATCTTGACTCCAATCCCATCCCTAACCTTGACCCAGCCCTAACTCTGACCCCAACCCCAGCCCGAACCCTGACCCAAATTTCATTAAAAACCCTGATTCCAACCTCAGCCCTAACCCTGACCCCAATCCCACCCAAAACCCTGAATCCAACTCCAGCCCTAACCCAGACCCCAACCCCACTGTTTTCCACATTTTATAATCATAGTAAAGCCGTCAAAACTGTGAAATGACACAAAATGGAATTATGCAGTGACCAAAAAACTGTTAAACAAATAAAACTATTGTATATTTTAGATTCTTCACAGCAGCCAACCATGTATTTTTTAAAGTTAAAATTTTTTTTGGAGAGAAATTCATACCTAGGCATCAATTTCACTGATTATATTTGTCTGAGAAACAAATTTCAAGCATTTAAGCCTAAGTCTTTAGATCAAAATGTCTTTGAATGCATGTTTCCCCTTATCTTGTGCGTGTCCGAACTTTTGACTGTTGCTGTATGTTTGTGCGAGAATTACAACACACAATCAGGGAGCAGCTTCAGCATCCTTCTGTCTCTGGCTTTGAGCCAGTGGTTTTGAACGGCTCATTCAAAGTGTGGCAGGAGTATGACTAAGCTCATGTGGTCAGGCGACGAAGCTGCTAGGAAAAAATTACGTGGCAACAAGAATTAAAAATGCGACTGATGATGATTGAAATGAAATACACTGCAAATTAAGATAATTAAATAATGAAATATTTTCTTCAACATCTGTACCTAGTGTATAGAAAAGCTGGTAACAACATTTCATTACATTACATTATTGGCGTGTAGCAGATGCTCTTATCCAGAGCAACTTACATAGGTTAGAATTTTTCACGTTACCCATTTATACAGCTGGATATTTAGTGAGACAATTTTGGATTAAGTACCTTGCCCAAGGGTACAGCAGCAGTGCTCCAGCACCAGCAACCTTCCACTATGAGCCCTGCTCCTCACCACTATGCTTACACTGCTGGCCCACTAAACATGCTACATTACATTATTACATTACATTATTGGCATTTAGCAGACGCTCTTATCCAGAGCGACTTATATCGGTCACAGTTCTTTATAATGTTATCCATTTACACAGCTGGATATCTACTGAGGCAATTGTGGGGCAACTTTCAGTTATAAGCTCTGCTCCTTAACCACTGTGCTACACTGCCGCCCCGTATGACGCAGGTAGGAATGTATGGGAGGCCCTACAAGTCAAAGTGAATTTGTAAAGCAGGATGCCACATCTGTAGTCTGAAAGGCAGTTGCCTTTTGGGAAAAAAAGCTGCCTTTTCATGCTGATCTGTCACTGGGATCAGAAGAACAGCACGAGCTGGCCCATCCTGGGAGCAGGATGTAGCTGACCTCACCAACAATACCTGTGCATGAGATAGCGAAGATATATTTGGATTCCTGTTGTGGGTAATCATTACACACCTCCGTTAATCCCCGAATAAAACATTCTTTTGGTGAAACAAGTCCAGACAGACAGACCTGTGACACACGCACAAATCCCAAAAACGAAACACATTTAAAACCCATATTACATCCAAAGACAGTTCCACCCTTTCCCGGAAAGCAACAATCCACATCAGTTTATCTAAGTGCATATGAGGATTCCATGGAAAACGTAGGGTTATGCATATAACCACTGTTCCCTGAGGGAGAGGAACGAGGTACAACACAGATAGTATGGGATATCACGCCCTCGCTTGTTTGGCTGAAGACACCTCTATTCACGCCTGAAAGGCAAAGACGCGTGGTGACGTAGGGAGGCCCCGCCTCCCGGGTATATACACCCTGTCACCACCGTTGCCCCCTCAGTTCAACCCAGCGCTCTTCACTGAGCATCTGAGGCTGAGCGGGGCAGGCTTGTGTTGTACCTCGTTCCTCTCCCTCAGGGAACAGTGGTTATATGCATAACCCTACGTTCCCTTTCAGTCGATTCACTCGGTACAACACAGATAGTATGGGACCTATATACACGCCCCACGCAGCCAGGGCTTAAGAACACCTTAATGCCCCGCCACAGAAGAAAGGACTGAAGAGGCCACCGAAGGGGCCATTACGTCCAGGCGGTAGTAGCGTATAAATGTATGTGGGGAAGTCCATGCTGCCGCAGAGCACACCTGTTCCACTGACAGTCCCTTAAATAATGCCCAAGACGTTGCCATCCCCCAGGTCGAGTGGGCACGCAACTCTTCAGGCAAAGACAAGCCCCTAGCAGTGTAAGCCAACGTAATGGCCTGAACGATCCAGTGGGAGAGCCGCTGTTTAGACAGTGCCTTACCAAACATTCGCGGAAGGCGTTCAGTCTGTGATCTGCTAGAAATGCTCGACCAGTCAGTGCGCATATTTCGAGACCCAGGAATTCTATTTTCTGACGAGGGGTCAGGGAACTTGTCGTAATTCACTGAAAATCCCAACGTCTGAATGTGAGACAGCACCGTGGCTGTGTGTGTGGCTGCTAGTTGCTCTGAATGAGAAACAATGGCCATATCGTCCAGGTACACCAAAACTTGTATGCCCTGAGCACGCAGCGGGGCGAGGGCTGCCTCCAGCGTTTTCGTAAAAACACGGGGGGAGAGAGCTAGACCACAGGGAAGCACGAGGTATTTGTAAGCCGTGCCCTCGAATGCAAATCTGAGAAATTTTCTGTGATCTGCATGAATGGGGACATGTTGAAATGCGTCGGTCAAGTCTGTGAAGGTGAACCATTGTCCTGGCCTCACCGAGTTCAGAAGCTGGCGTACTGTTAACATTCGGAATTTGTACACCCTTAAATGCTTGTTCAGCGACCTGAGGTCTAATATTGGGCGCAAGCCCCCGTTGCGTTTGGGTATGACGAAATATCGGCTGTACCACCTGCATTGTGCTTGAGAGTGTGGAACTACTCTTATGGCTTTCTTTGAAAGCAGAGAGATGATTTCCTCTCTCATGACTTCGACCGCATCGCCGAACACAGTCGTCTGGATGACGGAGGTGAACCGAGGCGGGCGGAACTGAAACTGGAGTCGGTAACCTGTGGCGACCAAGGACTCCACCCACAGCGAAACTGCGCATGCGAGCCAGTGGGCTATCTGAGAGGTGAGGCGACCTGCTGGTGGCGAGCTCTGTGGAGCACCCCCACCCCCTTGTGAACCGAGGGGGGAGCGAACACTGTTTGGTTCGGTTTTGCAGAGAACAGACACAACCGCATCCTTTATTTGAGGCATTGTAGAAAGAACAGACACACACTGCCTTATTGTGCCCGAGCTTTGGGCTTGAAACACAAGTGGTGTGGGGGGGTGGGAGTGCTTGGGAGACTGCATAAGGCACGAACGAGTCTTCTTTGGACTGGGGCCCTGGGCAAAACTGGCGTGACGCCACAGAGAGAGAAGCTGCGCTGTCTCCCGGAATCGACAGCCCCTCTGGGGTTGAAGCCGTAGCTAGGAAGGATTCGGCTTCCTCCTCCTCGCTGCGGTATCCTTCTGGGGACCGGGCGGGGGGAATCTTGGCCAGGCCGAATGACGCGGAGCCCTTTCTGGAGGCTGCTTCGGTGGCAGGTTGGGCAGTAGTGGCTGACCATGAGAAACCCATCGGTGGCTTGAGCTTGGCATCGCACCTAGGCAGCGCGTTCCTCAACGCTTCCGCCTGTTTCTTCTGGAGCTCGAACGATGCTTGAATGGAGTCGAGTGACTGCCCGAACAAGCCATCGGGGGAGATGGGCCCGTCTAAATATGTAGCTCATCCCTATCTGGCATGTCTGCCAGAGTGAGCCACAGGTGGCGTTGGGACACGACGGTGGTAGCCATTCCCCTGCCCAACGAGAGCGCAGCGCAGTGTGACATGCGTAGACTGTAGTCCGTGGCGACTCGTACCTCGTTGAGCAGTTCCACGGCTGGGTTGTCAGGAGGTAGCATGCCAGCTAGCTCGGCTAAGCAAATACCCTGGTAGGTCTGCAGTAGCGACACGGAAGACATGGCGCGTGCAGTCGTAGCCTGAGCCCGGTAACACTTCTCCAGCTGAGCGTACGAGAACCGGCAGTGCTTGGACAGGAGCATGGTCGGACCCACAATCCCATGGTTATGGGACGGGGCCAGGTAGGCGGCTAAGGAGGGCTCCATTGGTGGGGGGTTGAGGAGACCCGACTTGTCGGACCCCTCATGCTCCAAAAACTGTGCATACCCTGGCACGGAGGCGCGAGTAGACAGCGGTTTGCTCCACGAAGACGTTAACTCAGTAACGAAATCCGGGAAGAGGGGAAGGCATTGCTTCACCGCTGCTGGAGCCTGCGGCAAAAAGAAACCTGCAAACCGCATGGGTCTCTGGCCCGGGGAAGGGGGGATGGCCACTCCACATCCAGCCTCAGAGCCGCGCGGCGGTACAAGGCGAGAAAGGAGTTATCCGTCTCGCCCTGCGAATCGGCGGTAGCCGGAGAAGACGCCTGGGCAGCCGGCAGGTCATCCTGGTCTTCGTCGGACAGACCATGCTCGTCCAGACCCAAGTCAAAGGCGTCCTCGTCGTCGTCCACCATGCTGCTGAATCGGAGAGCGAGCTAGCTCCAAGTCGCTAAGCTCGTCCATCTGATCAGCCCAGCTCGCGGACGCACCGCACGGGGGCTCCAACTCGCCCACAGCGTCGTCCCGGGGGTCGGCGGTCTGGGAAAGGAGAGGGTCCTGAGCAGCGGCAGCCTGGCCGAGGATCTTCTCAACGAACCTCACACGCCTTTCGAGCGTGGCGCGCCTGAGCTGGCGGCAAAACGCACATGCATCAGGGTGCATCAACGCTCTGCGGGCATGGACGACTCCCAGGCAGACTGGACAGGCGTCGTGGTAGTCCTTTTCATGGAGAGAAAAACCGCAACCCTGCGGACAGGGTCTAACCTGCGGTTTGGAAGTCGACTGATGCGGCAGTGAGCTCATGGAGGCGAGACACATGCGTGCTTCGAACCAGCCCGCAATATTTCTCAGAACAGCGCCCGAGGTAGGTTGACTCACCAATCGAGGTTGTTGCCAAACCACACCAGATAGACAGTTAAACTGTTTGGAGAAGTGATGCGTTAGTGACACACGTAAACTGGCTAGCAAGCTAGGCAGGCGGTGTTACAGTGGAGGTGTCCAAGCGAGGTGAAGAGAGCTTGAAACTGAGGGGACAACGGTGGTGACAGGGTGTATATACCCGGGAGGCGGGGCCTCCCTACGTCACCACACGTCTTTGCCTTTCAGGCGTGAATAGAGGTGTCTTCAGCCAGACACGCGAGGGCGTGATATCCCATACTATCTGTGTTGTACCGAGTGAATCGACCGAAAGGGAACAGAGTGTTTACTTTCGTTTTGTCACAACTGAAACCAGAGTTATAGTACAAAGGCAGCAAAGCCTCTCACCAAAATATGATGACAATGCAGCCAATGCAGATGACAAAATAATACAATAATATGAACATGAAGTAACGTCCTCAAAGAGGTCAAGTGTATTCAGCTCCCATCAGATCTATGGGTGTGATACTCTTGTAACCTCATCTCTTATATTTTAAACTGTGCTTTACCTTCTGCAAATATCTGGTTTTGAATGACATGAGACCAATGAAAATGTCCTCAGTGCTTTAGCATTTTAAGATATTTGGGAATCGAACCAACAACCTCCCGTTATGAGTCCTGCTCCTTCCCACTCTGCTGCCTCACTAAACATATGACACACTTAAATATAGGACACAGGCATGAATGTATGGGAGGCCCTACAAGTCAAAGTAAATTTGTAAAGGCCTGAAAGACAGTTGCCTTTTGGAACAAAAGTTCCCTGCAGATCTGCCACTGAGATCAGTAGAACAGCACTAGCACCTCACCAACAACACTTGTGCATGAGACAGCAAAGATATATTTGGATTGCTATTGTGGCCAATCATTACACACTTTCATCGATCCCAGAATAAAACATTCTTTAGGTGAAACAAGTCCAGACGGATCTGATCTTACAAACACACGCACAATCCCCCAACAACAAAACACATTTCAAACCCATATTATGCCCAAAGGCAGGTACACCCCTTCCTGGAATGTGAGTGTTTACTTTCGTTTTGTCACAACTGAAACCAGAGTTGTAGTACAAAGGCAGCAAAGCTTCTCACCCTGACACTGTTCTGATAGCTCACCAGAGAGCCGGACAGAAGAAACCCATTTCCAGAAGGTACGTGGAGACACCTGAAATATAGCGATGAAGCTTAAAACCGATAATCTTCTGATGCTTATTTGTTTGTTCCTTGGATCTATCAACTATTTTTTGGGGATTTACAAATGCATGTGATTTCATATATTCTGATCAGCAACGACATGGCAAAGATCCTGTTTGATTTCAACAGCTGGCTTTTGTGCAATAAGTTTTCTTAGCTGTTATTCTTGTGCCACCAGTTGCTCTTTTTTCTCTGTCCAATACTTTTTATACAATGGATTTATGTATGTTTTCTATTCTTGCAGCATCTGCACTTTCGCCATTCACTAAACCCTTTTTTTGTGCCATGACACCACAGAAGAGAAAACTTACTGCTAATATGTCCTGGGGAATGTCTTGGAAAAGAGGCAATTATAGTAAGTACTTTTAATCTCCTCACATAATATCAACTACAGTTTCTGTTAACATACCTTGATGTGAAAGTAAACACAATGTGCAAGTCATTTTCCATCTGTACAAATGCTGTTTTTGCAATCAGTCTTTTAAGAGGCAAGTTGTGGAATAACATATTCAGTTTTAAAGACATAATACCGTGATATCAATATTTCAAGAGTTCTTATTGCTAACCTAGGATTTGTTTAGTGCACCTATTAATTCCAGCCATTCACCTGTTTAACCCCTGATATAACAATGTTAATCTTCTGTGTTGGCCACTGAAGACAGCAGATGTAGTGAAACAAGAAAAAAAAATCCTTTTCTCATAGTCCCTGAATGGATGTAAACCTGATCAAAACTGTGAACAACAAACTGTACAAAATTACAGACAGGTCAGGTGTGTTCATAACTTCTCTAGTCTGACCTCAGTCTGTTGTTATGGTATCTGTGTAAAGAGACAATAACTCCAGTGATTATACTAATTGCAAAATATAGGCTCTATTGTATCTTCACCTTCATACATCATGACTTTAAGAGGAAGATGTATTTGAAATGATTCTTTATTTTAAATCACTGGACCATTGATGGGTTCATACACAGACACACTGAATGAATCATCAGAGCAAACACACAGGAACTCACAGTAACAGCACACATACAGGAAGAGGAAATCCATTCTCATTATGAAAGTTATGCAGATTAGTTCTTGGTAGTAGGGTGGGGTGGGGGAACCAATGAACGATAATTAATTTGATAATTCATATCAGTGTGACCAAATCTGCTTCAGCTTTGTTAATGGACTACAGTCAATTGGTTGGGGCCAATAATGGATCTATCCATAGGTTTATAGCATTTGTACACATCCTGATCCAATAAGCAGTTCATCCAGGCAACAAACTCACTGTCTGACAACAGCATATCAATATCATCTGCCATATGCTTCAATAGACAGAGACTCCACCTGTATGTGTATGCCTCCACCATTGACATTCACTGATGTGAAGTTTAACCATGAGTACTATGCTGACGTCTGACATCTGTATTTGTAAATACTTTTAACCATTTCCCAGTGTTACTGATGCATGAAACTATATGGTCAAGGTCAATATAGTGTTCACAGCATCAAAGGGTAGGACAACCTGAGTTTGCATGTGCACCACGCAAATGAATGTTTATCTGTAAGATCTGATGTTTCATTAGTTTGCATGTACAAAGACCTCTTCCTGGAAGAGACAATGACTTTTATTTGTATTTTCTACATAAAATATGCTAAATAGTATTTTTTTCCTTAGTTAGGTTTTTGTATAATGGGGTGATTGGACTGTATCCAAATATACCTGTATAATGGGCCAGATTTTATGGATGTTTACAATATTTGGAAACAAGGGATTCTTGTGAATATTTTCACATTTTTGTGATAGCAGCCAAAATGATGCAACAAAGGTCCACCCTATTTTTTATTTTACCCTTAAAAAATCCTTGATTTTTTACTGATGAAAGTTTTGTTTGTTACACAGGACTTAATTATTTCCGTAGCCGAATCCATTCAACCCCAATGCGACATCATGGTGAACCTCCACATAAAAGACAAAAGATCATGAGAGGTATGACACACCCCTGGTGTAATCTATCAATATTCACATAGAGGACAATGTCTTTGCATAGAAATGTACCTTTTGAAAGAGTGGCAGTATAGCATAGTGGAAAGGTGCAAGGTTTGTAACCAGAAGGTTGCTGGTTCCATTTCTCACTGGGGACACTGCCGCTGTGACATTGGGCAAGGTACTTAATCCAGAATTGCTTCAGTAAATATTTAGCTGTATAAATGCATAACACGTAAAAATTGTAACCTAGATAAGTCGCTCTGGATAAGAGTGCTGAGAGCTAAATTGTCCTTTATCATTTAACGTCTGCTAAACGGCAATAATGTAACATAATGTAATGTCTGAAACATGTTTCTGCCTCGTAACGGCATATGCAGGAAACAGCGCCCCCGGTGGTCACCCCCAAGACAAGAGATATGACAGGAGGCACTCCAATGTCAGCAGGGGCCGGTTCCATGAGACAGGCAATATATTGTCTTCTTCGAATCCAGCTGGTGAGGAGTTTTTGTGTTAAAATACAAATTCAGATTAAATTATTCTGTTGAAATTATCAAAATGTTGTTTTTTGGTCTTTCAAATATTACAACAACCACATTAAGCACTGCATACCACTGCAACAAAATTAGCTCTCACTTTGTTGATGCATTACAATAAATACATCAATCTCTTTATTATTCATAGCATTTCAGCACAACATAATCCACTAATCAGTTGCTAGTTCATCAAGGCAACAAACTCCACTGCCTGACACTGGTTTATCAATATCAGTTGCCAGCTGCTTCCTTAGCTGGAGACTCGACCCACATCTGTGTTACTGAAGGTTTTCTGCACAATACAATTTCTGACTTTCCTCTGCTTAACTTTTGTTTGTTATGCAGACTTTTGCTCTTCTCATAACGATATCCAGTCAACCCAAACGTGGCCTAATGACCAAGCTCCACATAAAACACAGAAGATGACCAGAGGTATGACACAACACTGGTGTAATCATATTCACATTCATATTCACACAGAACGAAACTCCTTTGTATGAAAATGTGTCTCGGATGCTGTCTGAAACAGTCTTCTATGTTACAGTGAAGTCTGAGGGCAACAGTGCCCCTGTGGTCACCGGCCAATGAGTAGGTACCAAAGGCGTCGGTCTCCTCAGGAAAACATTGCAGCGTGTTCCTCAAGGCCAGATGGTGAGGAGTATTTGGGATTTTTCCTTCACTAAGCTTCAGCATTTTATCACTCAATGACATCAAAGGGGCAAGATTATCATCTCAGATTGAACTTGTTTCAAAATCGTTTAAGGAGTCATTACTGACTGTACAAATGTGCCGCAAATACAAACACTCATACAAATAGATTGTTGTCTACTAAACATCATCCACTAATCAGCTGCTAGTTAGTCCAGGCAGCAAACTCCACTGTCTGATATTGGCTTATCAATGCCACCTGCTAGCTGCTTCCTTAGCTGGACACTTGTCTACTACAATTTTGCAAAACGTGACAATATTGACAACATCTGTTCTTTTGAAAGCCTATTGAGATCAGCAGTGTGGTGTAGTGATAAGGAGCAGGACTTGTAACTGAAAGGTTGCTGGTTCAACTCCCTACTGGGGCACTGCTGTTGTACCCTTGAGCAAGGTACTTAACCCAGAATTGCCTCATTAAATATCCAGCTGTATAAATGAATAAAATTGTAAGTCACTCTGGATAAGACCATCTGCTAAATGGCAATAATGTAATGTTTCTCCATAATAAAATTCCTGACTTTCCTCTGATTAACTTTTGTTTGTTTTGCAGACATTTCTTCTTCTCATGTTGATATCCATTCAACCCAAGCATGGACTCATGATGTAGCTCCACATCAAACACAGAAGATGCCCAGAGGTATGACACAACCCTGGTGTAATCCATTCATATTCACACAGAACGAAACTCCTTTGTATGAAAATGTGTCTCGGATGCTGTCTGAAACAGTCTTCTATGTTACAGTGAAGTCTGAGGGCAACAGTGCCCCTGGTGGTCACCAGCCAAATAGGAAGTTCCATGGGAACCAGTCCCTCCAACAAAACATCACAGCATGTTCTTCAACACCAGTTGGTGAGGAGAATTTGTGATTTTTCTTCCGCAAAGCTTGGTACAGTATTTTACCATTATGTCTAAAGCCCTGCAACAAACTGACCTATGTCCTGCATTTTAACCTTTCACACTTCATACGGAACACTAATAGAAAATACATACAACTGTAAAATGTCAGTATTGTGGGATTTACTGCAGATATGATTATTTTCTCCATAAAACTGTTTAAGATCAAAAGAGGATAGAGGTTCATCAACAAAATAAGAACTGAGCAGGCATTACAGGTAAATACAAAGCACTCTGCCCTCTAATCCCGGATTGTTCCACATGTGTATGTGTCAGATTTGGAGGAAAAGAAGTTCGGGAGATTCTTTTAAATACAATAAGATATTTTTGTGACATCAATCACAATGGTGGAACGACAGCCCACCTCATGTCCGATTTTCTCCAGAAAAAGCTTTGATTTTCTGCTCATGGCAGTTTTATTTGATATACAAAAATTTGGTCTTTCAAAGGAAATACCTCTTCGACCAAAGGACAGCCTCATGCTGAAACTCCGGATAAAAAAACAAAGCTCACAAGAGGTATGATAAATCCCCTCTGCACGCTATTAACGTTCACACAGAACGATACTCATTTGTATGAAAATGTATCTGTTGAATGTTGTTTGAAAGTTTTCTGTGTTACAGTGAACTCTGAGGACAACACTGCCCCCAGTGGTCAGTCAATGAAGAGGTACAGCAGGAACAAATCACTTCAGCAAAACGTCGCATCGTGTTCTTCAGTGCCAGGTGGTGAGGAGTATTTGTGATTTTTTCCACGACATCAAATAGCAAGACTACCATCTCAGACTGGATTTGTTCTGAATCATATAAGGACTCATTATTGACTGTACAAATGGGCCACAAATACAAAAAGACTTGTACGTGCAGGATGTTGTCTACTACAAATTACCTGACTACTGTATATCTATGAATTAGTTATGAATCCCTACATTTTGAGTTGTGACAGCTATCAGACATTTACAGAATATTCTGCTAAATATGTTCCAATATGACTGCAATCCCTCATCAACCATGAGCATTTCCATGAGTTCCTGAAAACCTGCAGTTGGCAATATTAAGGGTTAATGAGCAATATGGAGTTTGGGGAGCCATTTCTGCGTTGTGAAAGCCTAACTGTCGCTTGCTCCTTCAGTAAAACATAATAAGACAGTAACTGTAACTTTTCAAATCACATGCATTAAAAATGAGAACATGTCGTATATCTTGATGTGAAATCAACAACACTATGTCTGAAGGCTGTTTTTACACCATAATTTGGATGTAGTTGCTCAGCAGATGCTCTTACCCAGAGAAACTTACACAGGTTACAGTTTTATTCATGTGTGGATACACTTGGATACATATATGTTCTATTGTGCTGGAAGTCACTCTGGATAAGAGCGTCTGCTAAATGCATGTAATGTAATGTAATATTTACTGAGTCTAATCACGAGGCTGATAAAGTGGTCAGAACTTTAAAGACTCTGAACAGTGATAATGCACAATTGCTCTTTCTTTTGATTGAGCATTTTGCCCTCAGCACTGGGTAATTCCTGTAGAGCATGAGAATTCTAGACAAAAGTTTCTTATTCATTAACAAACACAAGCTCTCACAATCTAACTTTTTCTCATGTTTATCTGTTTCAGATGAAGCTTCAGGAGTAATTCCAAATCCAAACCCGTTTATAACAATGATCGTAACCGATCTCCTGCCACTATCTATTATTGAAGGCATCGGGTTCCGGAAATTCATGAGAGGCATGAACCCCGGCTGCAGTATTCCGAGTGGAATGCCATCCCTGCGCTCAGAGCTCGTCCAGCTGCACGAACAAGCAAAGCTGAAAGTGAAAGCTTCCCTGGATGATGTGAGTGACATCGTTCTGACATTAGAGTCATGGACAAGAGCCCCTGATCCCTACTTGACAGTACGTTGCCACTACATCGACCGTAACTGGGAGCTGAAGTCCCATGTGTTGGAATCGACAGAGTTCTCTGCTCAGCAAACAGGAGACGACTTTGTTGACCAACTGATAAGAATTTCCAAGGAGTGGAACATTAAAGAAAAGATCAATTTTGTGGTTACAGACAGGTCTAACATTTCACATTCGCTTGAAAGCGCAGGGTGGAAACACATCCCCTGCTTTGCCAATATTCTGGACCAGGTGGTCACTGATGCCCTGAAGGGAGACCCGGCTTTTGAAACACTCCATAAGAAATGCAATGACATTGTGAGGTTCCTCCACTGCAACACCAAAGCTACGAGCAGACTCAGACAGTTTCCAGCTCCTTTGAAGCTACCTCAGCTTCAGCTACTGAAAAACTTGGACTCCAAGTGGAATTCCACATTCTGCATGCTGCAAACACTTTTGCAGAATCAGGAGGCAATCAACAGTGCGCTCTTGCACATAGGCAAGGGCACTCTCTGCTTGAATGAGTGCGAAATGCCAAAAATCAGAAATGCTGTGTCAGCTCTTCAACCTTTTTCAAACGCAACGAGTGAGATGTCAGTGGAGAGTTTCACATCTGTTTCCAACATCATTCCTCTCATGAGACTCCTACCACAACAAATACAAGACCTGGCACAAAAGGAAGAGAATACATTCGCAAACCTTCTGAAGAAACATTGCGCAAAACGCTCAGTAGACATCGAAGACAACTATAGGCTAGCGGCTAGCACATTCTTGGATGCAAGATTCAAAAACGTGCTTCCCAAGAACATCGTCGAAATGCACAAGGACAGACTCATCAAAGACATGCAAAATCTGGGCTTAACATGTCAGTCAAACGCCAAGGCCCCTGCCTCTATGGATGACCATCCACGTAGTGTGTGGGCACCCTTAGTAAGACAGACCAAGTGCGAAGAGGAACTGTGCAGGTACGCAGCTGAAAAGACAATCCCACTAAATGAGAATCCTCTAACTTGGTGGAGGAGCAACAAGGAGAGATTCCCACATCTTCACAGGGTCGCTCGCAAGTACCTTGGGATCGTTTCCACCTCAGTCCCTCCTGCACAAGCTTTCTCAAAGGCTGGCAAAGTCCTCAGCCTCAGGCGAAGTCATTTGGAGCCTGAGAATGTTGATATGATGCTGTTTCTTAACAGCTACTATGGATGTTTCCCAAAGTTGTAGACTGGCGAAAGACACAAGACTAATGAGGTACATCACAGACAGTAGGTCCTTACACCATAATCGGTTTAAATGGATATCCATTGTATTGTGTTTATTATTCATTGACTTTGCATTGTTTTTGTCATGTTTTTCTGTTTATATCTATGTTTATCTGTTTCCTCTTTTTTACCTTTCTTTGCTTTTATGATTTATTTCTCCTTTTTTCGTTTGGAGGGTATATTCAATTCTGCTGTATTTTTGGAATAGTTAATAAGCTCATATGCTGTAGATGTGTCATAGGGGATGGATACAATGGTAATTTAAATTCATTGATAAACTGTCATCATCTACCCTGTGAGTCCACACTTCACCTAAGCAGGTTGCAACTTAATTAGGATTTTATTACTTTTCATTTTTTTAAGATTTTACTTTACTTTTCAAAAGAAACTGTTATGATTTTGCAGGGGGACAGAGAATCATAAACATGTGAAGTGTTAAGAATGGAATTATTTGAATGTTTAAATAGCCATTGTATAAGCAGTACAGATCGTTTCAAGCTCTTTTATTATGTGAAAATAAACCTCTCTTTGGGTTGTTGGTGTTAAACCCAACCTGCCCATGGTATATATCCATAACCAGTTACATATGTCATGTACTCTTCATGTGTTCATAAATGTTACATCTTGTTGTAGAGGCAGTTTTGTACGGGGAATATGTAGCTAAATGCCTGCCACTAACTTGTTCTTGACTGTCACAGCTGAAATGATTCGTGGCTAATAAAATTCATAATTGACTGAAATGCATCCTCTCTTGAGGGTAGGTGTAAATGCATGAGGGGGTACTGGTTGCTAGGGAGACCTCGGATTGTACACATAGGAATAGAACGGGGCAGTGAAAAAACAACAGGAAATATTTATCTGCTTCAGCATTTTAAGTTCTTTATCAAAGTCTCTGTCTCATAGTCTTTGTAAATTCTGAACTTGTTTTATTCCTTCACCACTGCCAGCCTTTTGTCATATTTAGGGCTGAATATAGGAAGTACTGCATGTCCAGGATTCACACAATAGCCACTATGACACATCATCTGCATTTACGTTTGGCGCATAAAGCCTTTTATGCTTGGGATATCCATGCTGGCATTTCAGTGGATGTTTCCCCCAGTCCTGTCTCAGAAAGATTACGCTGATTTGATCATTCTGCTGCTTTGCAAACCGCTTAAAAGGCTATTTATTGCTTTATTTTGCTGTAACACGTATACATCTGACTTACAGATAAATTCATAAGTAACAGCATTATCAGTTGCATGTCTTTTCTAAGTGATTACACAAAATATTAACACATAACAATATGAATATAATAACATAATAATCTTTTCCACTGTCAGTTAGCAGTGGTGACAGACCATTATCACAGAGGACAATTTAAGTACCTAGATATTATTTTTTGCATATTATAATTTGAACAGCTTGTTCAGTTTAATGCCAACAGGTGGCATTAATTGGTTTAAAGTTTACATGGTTTAAAGTAATTGCGAGCAATGCCTACGAGAAAATACCACTTCGTCATCTGGTGAATGTCAGCTACACCCAGTACAGTAAATGCAAGACAATTTTTTCTGTGTGGCAGCTGGTGTTGGCCAATCCTCACTGAAAAATTAAATTAATCCCCACACACCTGGTGTTCTGCAGTTCATTTCTTCTAACAGACCCTGTGCT
This sequence comes from Megalops atlanticus, assembly GCA_019176425.1. Taxonomy (NCBI): domain Eukaryota; kingdom Metazoa; phylum Chordata; class Actinopteri; order Elopiformes; family Megalopidae; genus Megalops; species Megalops atlanticus. The sequence continues at coordinate 11,609,347 of CM032875.1, read as the reverse complement.
GGTCTCCCCCAGGGGCAACCTTAACGACTCGAAGGGGAAGGAGCAAGCAAGAGAGAGAGGGGGAGAGGGAGAAAGAGAGAGAGAGAGAGAGAGAGAGAACTACTGATTGATTATGGGTTTGCTTGTGCCTTTGGGTAGCTGAGAGAGCTAGCCTGTGTGATGGTATAGCCTACATTGTGTGTTATTGAATGATCCCAGAGGGGCATGTGAGTGTTGTGTGCTTGAGTGAGGGACTGTTTGACAACATAAATGGGAGATTAACAGTGTGATCCACTATGAGAGAGAGGAGCTTCATAGATTGTTTATTCCACCTGCAAAATCCAACCAGGGGATATTTGGGCCTGAGTGTCTGATAGATGTTCTGTTGGTCCGCCAATGCTGATTTTAAACATTATCTGTAGTTTATTGCTTCTTGCATTTTATACAGAATCAAAACATAAGCCAGATAGAAATCTCTAAATAGGGTGGACTCTAAATCTTTCTTGTTTTTTTTTTTTTAATATATTAAGGATAAATAAGAATGAAGCTTCACAGAGCTCATAAAAAACCACTCAGAATAATGACAGGAGTACAACTGGCACTCGTGAGCGTGCAAGTGATTTAAACCTGACCCAGAGTGATTCGCGTAATGTGTGGCTCTCTGCAACCCCCACCTACAGTAAATTGTGTGTGTAGTGTCTGCAACTAACCTTCGGCTTGACCGGAGCAAAGGGAGGCGCAAATTAAAGTGCTCGAGGCAAAGGTGCGCCAGCCTCGGTCGCATCAAACCGAGCCAGCGCTGCAAATGCGGCTAGCGCAGTCAGCCTTGCGCTGATGGGATTGATTGACTTGCAGATTTCCGCTGTCAGGTCGAAACGGAAGAACTGGAGCAGTTAAAAAAAGACAATGGACGGAGCTTGCAATAAAAGAAATGATGATGATTATTTAACGTCCTCCTCTGAAGATGTCCGGCGTCATTGCGGTTTCATCTTGTTTTATTGCAGACGCATTTAGGAAAGTGTCGCTAATTTTTGGCCACCAAAAACCCAATGAAAAGTGAATTTACTGTAGAATGTACTGCAGGCTGAACTGGACAGATGTTTCGAAATGTCAGGGTGTCACGCGCAAATGAAGCTAGTTTTCTGCAGGCAGCAATGTGCATTAATGGACACTAGATGGCAGTAAAGGGTCGGTGATGAAAGGGATTAGCAAATCCATAGCTCTGAATTTACGGACCTTATTACCAGCAGATGTGTAATTCTGAGTAACCGGGGTGCGAAGCGGGGGACTTCAGACAACGTTCCTTCGAATGTTCCAGATCTTTTGATGCCAGTATTTTCGAACTGTGGTCTCCGAGTGCCTTATCATTCTTATGCTGAGACACATGGATTCTTACAGCATTCGCACGTTCATTCATTCATTCATTCATTCATTCATTCATTCACTCTCACTGTCTCTCTCACACACACACACAAAGACGAGCATCACAGTTTTGTCAGCATATACCCGTAGTTGGTCGTGAAATACGTTTCACGGTGAGCTTAGAACATTCGCTCTGCTGTGGGTGCATTGCCGGAAAACCTGAACAAAAATGAAAAGCCAACTGCGGTGTCGTTAACCATGACCAACCGTAAAGTGCTATGTTGTCTAAATTTAGAGTTTAAATTAGATTTGGCTGCTTATCCCATTATGCGTCCGGAGAGAGGTGCCATTCCGCTCGGCACAGCTTGCCCGTTCTGATTAAAACACTCAAACAGCAGGTGCATCGTATTAACTGCTTGCATTGCACTATGAAAACGGCACCGGGAGGAATGGATGCAATTTGGCTCCGCTCTACAATTCAGGGCTTTCAATTCACAAAGAGCTTCTATCGGGCGGTTCATTGTCCCCCTCTAATAAAGCTCTCAATGCCAATCAGCCACTATCATTCAGTCCCCTGCAGTCCGCGGGTGTGAAAACAGAATTGATTGGCTTTGCTTCCTGCCAGCGACGGGGGAAAAAAACACGGAGGGTTGCCTCGAGCTCTACCAACGCGCGTCCAATACAGTGTTTTCTTTGTTTGGTATGTGCATTTATGGGGGGGGGGTTAAATACATTTAACGTGTCACCCATTCAACACAGCTGGATATTTACGGCAGTACTTGAAGTTAAGTGCCTTACTGACGGGCGCAACGGCGACGCCTCAGGTGGGGATCAAACCTACACCCGTCCGTTTCCGAGGCCAGCGCGTTAATGGCGGTGTCCTGCTGGCGTTGCAGCTGGCTGGCAGCAGGACAAGGGGAGAGAGGTGAGGATGCCTGGCTGGCGAAGGTCTGAAACACAAAATAGGGCATCTGAGTGGATAAGTGGAGTCTAGATGCACTGGGCTTTCTGCTTGAGTCATACACAGCTGTTATATATACACTTGCGCTACATCCATTTCATGCTCCCAGTGAAGACCCAGATGTAGGATTGACCATAAATTATACAATGCGTAAAATAAAGCAAAAATATGTAACATTATGTGTATTGTATACCTGGTTAGGACCAGCTGTTAAGCAAATGTTATGAGATATGATGCATGTTAGCAAGATAAGCATGGGTTCCTGTTATTGTGCTAAAACAAGGTCAACTGCTCTCTTTTGGTGGCATGTTATATTTTAAATGTGAATGCAGTTAAAGGTGAGCTTTTAGTTATTGTGAATTTAGAAACAGTCAGAAACATGCGTCGGTAGCTCAAATCTAAAGAAATAGTAAGTTATGTATGCCAGTTTTACAGAAGGCGTTTGAAAAGAAAATGCCAATACCTGCATCATATAAACTAGCAACAATATACACGCATGGAGTGAGTTAAGATTCAATTTCAATTCAATTCATTTTTATTTATATAGCGCTTTTTACAACACAAGTTGTCACAAAGCAGCTTTACAATGATCCCAGGCCTGAGACCCCCTGTGAGCAAGCCTAAGGCAACAGTGGCAAGGAAAAACTCCCTAATAGGAAGAAACCTTGAGCAGAACCCGGCTCAGAAGGGGAGCCCATCTGCTTCTGGCTGGCACTGGGCAGGCAGAGTTAAAAGGCAAACTTAAAGTTTAACAGAGTACTTTAAGATATTTGAGATTAGAAGACAGTGAATAATAAGGGCAGAGTGATCATAAAAATGTCTTCTAGGTTGTCCAGTTCTTGAAATGCAGCTTGCTTGATGGGCAGGGCGGCGAAGTAGCAGGACTCGACGTCGGGATGAGAAGCTTGGACTACAGCTCCAGGCAGGAGCCCAGAGCAGGAATAGGAAGCAAACAGAAAACAGTGATTAGTGGGTGATAAGAATGGCAGGGGTGTAGAACAGGGAGGCAGGAGAGGAGGGGCATTGAAAGGTGCCAGTGTGCAACAAGGAAAAACCCCGGCAGGCTAACATTATGGCCTTAAGATATTGTTTCAAATTTCAGATGGATGGTTGCAATCATGAAGCAATCACTGCATGCACACCTGTGGATTTTGTACCTGTGCACTGACAAAGGGAAGAGTGACACCTTAGAGCCCCCTGTGGTCATAAGTGGAATTACACGACTACCTTGGTGGCCTCCACACCCACCACAGCATGCAGTGCAGAACTCAATGCCTGTGCATGCAAACTGGATTATGGGCCAAAGTTCAAAAGGAGAGAGCCTGTCAACACCACGCTCTCTAGATTAAGTTGGCTATCAATAATAATGATATGTGGTGCAGCATAGTGGTAAGGAGCAGGGCTTGTAACCAAAAGGTTGCTGGTTCGATTCCCTGCAGGGGCACTGCTGCTGTACCCTTGGGCAAGGTACTTAACCCACAGTTGCCCCAGTAAATATCCAGATGTATAAGTGGATAACATGTAAAAACTGTGATGAATGTCGCTCTGGGTAAAGGGCTATCGCTCTGGATAAGAGCATCTGCTAAATGACAATAATGTAATGTATTGTGTAATGTAATGTAACAACCCAAGATGGCATGCCACAGAGCAGCAAGAAGGCCGTTTCCCTCTGCTGTGGGCCGACCATACAGTTAGCAGACTGTCAGCTGGTGGTCACAGGGTTAGTGCTCAGTTGGGCTGTGGAACCCTCTAGCACTGTACCTAATCTGAATTGCCCCTGTACATACCAAACCATGCAAAACAGCCATATTTAAAGTGCCAGCTATTTAAGTGAACCGTCCTGGACAGGGGGGAAATAAATCACGTAATATGCAGACTTGCTCCACTTCGATTTGCGTTTATGGAAATAAATCAATCCAAAGGGCTTAATTACACCAGGGTGCATAGCATAGCGGGAGGATCTCTAAATAGGAGTACCGAACCAAACAGATGTTCCGAGAGGCAGTGGGGAAAAAGCACTGTGGGTAAAAATAGCTAACATGGAGAGCATGCTGCTCAACGCTCACTGCATGCCTGGAGCAGGACAGCCACCCTGCTGATGGTCAGTTCCAGCCCAATGGCCTGGATTAGGGGAGCCGCGGGCGGGCTGGGATGAGGGGCGGGGGAGAGAGGCGAGGGGGAGGGTATGTTTTGCCCCCGCAGACAGCATTGTCGGGTGATGTGCCCACAATAGGCCCCTTTCTGGGCCCCTGCAGACTCTATTGTCGTAGGCCAGCCCTCGTGAGAGCTCGCCACATTTCGTTTGCATTCAACCGTCCCCGCGACACAAAAGGACGCCTAACGCTGCCTCATCCACCCCCCACCCCAAACCAGCCCCCACACCAACGGTCGTCACCCCTTGGGTCCAAGTACAGCTGCTGCAAGGGCATTCTCAGACTAGTCTCTTGCAAACACTGATGTTTGTGGGAGGGACAGAGAGGGCATGAGCAAACCTAAGATGGCTACATGAGGGAATATCATGGGCCTTAAGGGGCAGGGGAGCAGTGAAGGATAGTGGCAAGGGGCAGGACTCGTAACCGAAAGGTTGCCGGTTCGATTCCCCACTGGGGCACTGCTGTTGTACCCTTGGGCAAGGTATGTAACCTACCTAACCTCAGTAAATATCCAACTGTTGAATGAATAAAAGTGTAGCCTATGCAAGTCGCTCTGGACAACAGCATCTACTGTAACAATGACATAACGTAATCATTCTAGTCTAATTAACAGACTTACAAATCGCAGAAGTGAATTAACAGGTTTGCAGAAATGAACCGAGACGAAACTGACAAACGTGTTTGCAGAAGTTCTCCCCCTGCGCCTTCAGGCACAACTGGGCTGACCGAGTACACCTGCCTCGTATTTACAGGAAAACAGAGTTGTGGGTCGAGCTCGGCCACACCCCCCACCCCCACCCTCCCCAATCCCCTGCTAGTCCACACACTCGCCAGCAGAACATCACTCATTGTGCTCCGGGTCAAAACTCCTTGTTCCTCCTCTCCACAATATGTACTCTCTTCTCACACCGCACACAACGCAAACTGTTCTCGGCCACGTCCCCGGCCCTCACAAAGAGGGCACTGTCCCTCGGCCTGGCTGCACCGCCAGTGCAGCCGCCCCCGGATGGTTTGGCCCAGATGGATATCGACTGCAGGGAGGAGAGGGAAGGGATGAACGAGGGACGGAGAGAGGAAGGGCAAAAAAAAAAAAAAAAAAAAAAGGGATCACTTTCATAGCTTTCACCACACCTCAACCTCTTGTCGCACCAAATTTGGACTCCTCGCGCACACGCGAGGCTTGAAGCTCTTACTCAGAAGTCAAATCCCAGTTGCAGCCCATCTGACGAGCAGGAAGAGCGGGGTGGACATTAACTCCAGCCCCGGTCTGTTCAGAGCGGCTCCTTTCTGTGGGTGGTAAGAGGGCTGTTGTGCTGGGAGAGTGAGAGCAGGCACGTGGCTGGGGGCTGTCAGAGAGGCCTTTTGACCCGGGAGATTTGCAGAGCAGACGCTCGCTCTGTGTGTGTGTGTGTGTGTGTGTGTGTGTGTGTGTGTGTGTGTGTGTGTGTGTGTGTGTGTGTGTGTGTGTGTGTATTCAGTACACTCACCTTCACAATGGAACACCTGGCATCCACGTGGCTCAGACCTCCTCCTCCCAGCATGCAAATGGGCTCATCTGCAGTGCAAACCCCCCTCCCTCTACCCGCCATCTCTCACACAGATAAAACCCGCTTACACCTCACCGCTGATTACAGACACAGCTGTGCTATAGAGGAGATAAGAGCCGAGAGGAAACTAAAGCCGTGAATCATCGGAAGGCCTCTTAGTCAGGGAAATCACCCAGCGCTATTCGTGAGACGGCACAAACGGGCCGGCGTGGCCTCCCTCGCCCTTGTCATTTTTCCCAGCTTCCCCTGCGGCGGGCTTCACGACTCCTCCTCTGCTGTTAAAGCCGGTAGAGAGGGAAAAAAAAAACTTTTTTTTGACAAGTGCCTCTGCCAATACCTCCCTGTCTCTCTACACGTTTGTTCTGCAGAGCCAATTCATCATGACTACAGTCATAAGACATGACAGGGTTTTGTGTGTGTGTGTGTTTTTTTTTTTTTACGCAGCATAAAGATCAGCTTAGGAAATTCCAGCACAATATCACATTTCTTTTTGTAAATCATCCCAGAACATAAAAAAGAAAGGTTAAAAAAAACCTGTCTGTCAACACGTGATAGACACCTATAGTGAGGGTAAGCTTGGCCTTGGGCATGCTTAGCATTCAAATTACTGTTATTCATTCAAACATGAAATGACGCATGTAAGCATTTTTCCAATGAAACGGTCTCCCCGCAGTGACAGACAACACCAGGAAGAGGGAGTGCACCCAAGAAACGACTCTGCCTCTCACAGTTTAATATTACCAGTTTTTCCTTTTATTGAAAAATATAGCTGTTATTTGGAAGAGGAAAAGTAAAGAAGGAATATATATTTTTATACAGAGTCAGAGAGAGAGAAAACGGAGAGGTAACATCCCATATTTGGCATAAAATAGCCACAAAAAAGAAAAAAAAAAATCTACAGTTGAAAAGGTTTCAAATCTTCTTATCCACATTTTCATATTTTTTTTTCCTCCCAATCTTTCACACCTTTTCACATAAACCACAGGCACTGGAGTGGGCATTCACAGACAGCTTACTGTGAAGTGAATCTTTCCCCATAGTGTTACAATGGCGCTGCCAGTCATGGTCCTACCGCTGTTACACAGACAGCAGGGTATAAAGTTAACTTGCATAGCAAAAGTAGAAGCCGCTACTGAATGTGCAGATGCAATGGTGTGACAAAACAAGTAAGACTCTCTGTCCGATCCTGTTCAAATTCACAACGCACTATACTCTTTTCCTCCAAAGTGCAATGCAGTCGGTACAGAGTACGGATGATGTTTTTTTTTCCCCCCTCCCCCATCCCTCCCACAGTTCATTATACGCTGAATTCCATGAAGCAAGTCATGAACTGCAAATGAGCTGGGGTTTTAATTAAGAAAATGAAAAAAGGCATCCCTACGAAACCCCCCAATTTGTAATTTCCATAATACAATGCGCCGACTGGGCTTTCACGCCACGTTTGCCTCTCTCTCCATTCTTTTAATTCCAATTACAGAGCGATTACAGGGATTTACCTTTCTAATGTCTCTGCACAAATTAACTGCGGGCTCCGAAACATTAGCGTCACTGCCGAATCGCTGATACATCGAGCCCTTGCCCTCCCTCCTACCTTTAGAGGACTTAAAATGTTTAAACCCATATTAGTGCGTTTAACACAGTCCCCGACTAATGACGGCTTTGTACAACAGGGGACTGAGGTGACATGAAAGAAAAGCTGCAGACACCCACGCGTTTGGCACATTTTTTCAGACTTTTTTTTTTACGCTCACCATACGACAGCCATTATATTTTAACAACCGTATTACCATCTCTACACAAGCCTACTTCGCTCCGTCACTATTGACCCTGTGACAAAACTTGTCCCAGCATGCTCATCTGCTCGAACCTTGGCCCTTGTTAGGGGCGCCCCACACTTTGACAGCCAAAGGTCATTGCCATTCTCTGCTCGCCAACCGATACATTTCCCATGTTAATCTCGGAACAGCCCCCTTCCCCCCCCATATGGGCTTGTAGTGTGATGTTTTACTCATGCAGCGCTGAGCCCTCGGCCCCACTTGGTGATTGGTGCAGAGAGTCAACGATGGCACAAGTATGTGGAGAAGAGCAGCACATCTGGAGAATCCCTCGTCTCAAACCTGCCTGCTTTTGGCACCCAGGCACTGTTTCACTGGACAGGGGAGGAGGCACCCAAGTGCGCTCTCCAACACGGAGGGATCTGCGACCGTGGACCAGAAAACACAGGAAATGACAAATCTCCTTCATCTCTCCCTGATCAATGTTAACTTCCTCTCAAAGCGAGGGGCCAGCCATAAATAATCCAGGCTAAAAGCAACAGAGCGGGCAGGTTTTCTCCTGTCTCTCAGCTCAATGTTCTGTGTTAGGACATCCATGGAGCAGGAGAGAAAGGTAACACCATCAGCAAAGACCACTACCCCTTACACTGTGGAAGCACCGCTTGAACCAGGCCGGCTCATTATAGCCCTTTTCTACTACACAGCTGGAGCCTGGCTGGCAAATTACACCCCTTTTCCACTACAGAGCTGGAACCAAGCCAACTCCTACCCCTTTTCCACTATAGCACTGGAACCAGGCTGGCTCATTATATCCTCTCCCGCTACACAGCTGGAACCAGGCTGGCTCCTACCACTTTTCCACTATACAGCTGGAGCCTGTATAGTTCATTACACTTCTTTTCCACTACACAGGTGGAACCAGGCTGGCTCATTATACCCTTTTTCCACTACAGAGCTAGAACCAGACTAAAAACTAAAAACATTATTACTGATCACAGCTCAGAGCCAGAGGTAAACAGGAGGAATATCCAGCATAGTTTTTGCTATTTATTGTTTTCATGAGGTCAGCCCAGGCAGCCACCTGAATCTGTGCAGACTCCAGCGTTCAATGGGGCACAGTGTGCTTCAGATGTGCCTGTTGTGGGTAATGCAATGGAAAATCAATTGTGCTGTACCTAGCCAGCCGGCCTTGGCTCCGGCTCTGCAGCGGGAAAGGAGCCCGACCAAGTAGTCACCTAATGGGAGGAGCACCGCCTCGCATCCCGACTACGCCCCTCCTCCTTCTCAAACTTCACTCTTCCTCTCTGCAAACCTGCACTTACTGGCATTCTACCACAGACACACTACATACCTGTATTCGTCCCTGCATTACCGTCCTGAACCCTAGTATTAGCTCTACCAGATAGGGTGCTATTTCAAGGTGCTGAGAAAGGCCACATTTTTTTTAAAAAAGTTAGTTTGCTTTCTTTGTCTTATGTTTTACAATTAGAAAAAGAAAGAAAGAAAGAGAGAAACAATCAAAATGTACAATTTGAATCCTTGTGTAAACCTTTACAAGAGTTAGCGTTTTAGGGTGTTATGTTATCAAAGCACTGCACCGTGTGGTTTCAGCCAATAAGGTCCGAGTGAACCTGGTGTCCCTGTGGTTCTGTGAGAGGTCCATTCGCTTGAACCGCAGAAGGCGGTGTTCTTATACATACACAGGTTCAAAGTTCCTTCACATCTTGAACTCCAGTCCTCTGGCAGGGAAAGGCTAGAGTCGAAGTGTCGAGTACCTTAGACAATACGGTTCACAAAAATAATAATCCATACACAGTGAAGCAAAAAGAATCCCTAAAACCAGACATTATGGCGCAGGACAGTTGGTGAGTTTCATTTTGGGTTCCCTTGTAGGCAATGCCTTGTGCATGCCAATGAAGCTGGGCGTAGCCAAGGACTCAGATTCCCAGAATGCTTGTGGTATAATCCTCAGTTCTTCTTCAAATCCTGCCAGGTGATCAGGTCAGGGAGATGACAGACAGTAGCGATGGTAAACCATAAAGTTCCACCACATTAACCACTAGTAACCACTTAGTAACTTAACAGTATGTACATAAAAGAGCCAAAGATGAAAGTATGAATACAGGAAAGTACAGCTGTGTGTTATTGCAGATAAGACTGAATCTGAAAAGACTGAATAGAGGAGAAGAAAGACTTGCAGCCAAGGTCTATGTGAATTTCACGCTCTCTCCACACACACACACACACACACACACACACACACACACACAAACCCACCCAACAACTCACTGCTTCCTGTCTAAAAGCGTCCGGTTGTGTGGGACTCGTACAACTCTCTCTCTCTCCTTTCTCTGACTGTGGGAAACTGCTGATCAGCCTGCGACCTCAAACGAAACCCACCCACCCACCCCCCACCGACTCTGTCCCTTTCACCTTCCGCCTGCCTCATGCCCAGCAGTGGAGGGGGTGCCTGAGGAGCAGCTGCTAGGCGCAGACGTTACTGCTCCATGCTTTCAGTTGTGGTGACAGGGATGGTCTGTCACCACTGCTCTGTATCTGTGGGGAGATCCCTCAACCCTTTAGCAAACATCTCTGAGGGTGGTATGGTATGGGGGGCCGTAATGCTGAGAGGAACACACACACACACACACACACACACACACACACACACACACACACACACACACACACACACACAAAATCCAAAAATTCCTGCTTTACAAAAACAACAAAAAAAAAAAACATACAAAAAAAGACAAGAGAATAGAATTAGGTCACACACGCTCTCTGCTAAGTCTTAAACTGCTGCTTTTGTGACATACCGATCCCTCCAATCATGGGAGTAATGAAACCAGCAGTGAGGGAGGCGATGAGACAATCCTTTAAACATGACGACAGGGGCATTCTGGGAAAGACGGCCTTTTGTTCCAGCACAAAGCTGCTCCGAGGACACAGAGAAAGCAGCTGGAGTGGACAGAGATTTAACAGTCTATGACATGTAACCCGATGGGTAGACCCAGCCCTAGGAGAGGCAGAACTGCAGTGATGCTGGCACTCTACCCATGTGTGTTGTATGTAGAGTATGAGGCTGTGTTCCTTTGCTGGTATCAGGATTGGGTACTGCTACATATAACACGACTCATGGAACAGTTGTTTTAATTTCAGGGGGGCAAAATCAGATTCTTCCCTAGGGCTGTAGTTTCCATTCGGCCCCTTGGAGCCTGCCGGAGCTTCTCTTTACACAAGTCCTCAACACTGCTCATTTCTGGAACCTTCTGCCACGCTCATGTTTTTTTTTTGGTCCTCCTTTACACTCGAATCTCGTCGTCATCCTCATCCATGAAGGAGAAGTCTTTCTCGTCCTCCCCCTGCGGTGAGCTGAACTTGGCGCTGTCCGAGTCTCCCCCCTGCAGCTGGCTGAGTGGTTTCTCCTCCAAGGCGGCGGAGCCCGCGCTGGAGACGGAGCAGCTGTCCAGGTGGTGGTGGTGCCGGGACCGCGGCTCCGGGGTGTAGGGCCCGGGGGTGTGGTTCCCGGGATCCGTGGCCCGTGGAGGGCGGGCGGGGGGCGGCTGAAGCAGCCCGCCGTCGTCCTCCTCTTCCTCCTCCTCCTCGTCTCCCTCGCCGGGGGGGCTGAGGGGTGGGGAGGCCCGGCCCTCGCTGCTCTTGCCCTCCTCGTAGCCCAGGTCGTCGTCGTCCCACGCCTTCTTGTCCATCACGCTGAGGATGTCCCCCAGCATGGACGGGCCCAGGTCGATGTGGAAGGACATGATGGACTCGGCGTGCTTCATCCCCCCACGGGGCCCCGCCGACGGGGGCAGGTCCGTCAGCTCCCCGAAGCTCCGCTCGTCCAGCTCCAGGTCCCGGGCGGTACCGCCGGCCGCAGCCGCCCCGTTGGCGGGCTTGTCGTCGGCGTCGGGCCCCTTCTTCAGCGGGCTGGAGGAGAGGCTCTTGGGCACCCGGGCGCCGCCCCTCTCCTCGTCCCCGTCGTTGAGGTGGGGCAGGGACACGGCGTTCTTGACGAAGGCGGGCGAGCCCGCGGGCGGGGCCAGCATGTTGTTGTCGCGCTTGCTGTCGGCCCGGTTGACGGACTGCGAGCGCTTGCTGCTCCGGAAGGTGCGGGACAGCAGGCCCGGTTTGGGGCCCGGTGAACTGGGCTGCGCCTCGCCCTCCCGGGGGGGCTCCCCGGAGCGGCTGCTGAGGAAGGAGGTGTCCCCGAAGGCGTCGCCGCCGCGCCCCACGTGCATGGTGTGCCGGAAGTCCCCCAGCGGGGCACTGATCATCTCGGCCGTCAGGTCGGCCCGGGACCGCCGCTTGGACTGGGACGACCCCGACACCAGCTGCTTGAGGATCGGCATCCTGTCGGCTCTCGCTCACGCTCCGCGGAAAGGGTTAAAAAAATAAACGTCGCGCCGTCAACCAAGAGAACCGGACTGAATAATTCGCAAAAAGTTTCGCCTCTTGAGCGTTCGGGTCGATGCGGGGAGAGAATCAACAGGTCGTCAAGGTACGCGCATATCCAGGTACACAGACGTCACGGCCATCGCAGTCCTTCAGAACGCCAGCCCTGATCTGCGGCTCCAGACATCCGCCCCTCAGCCTGGAGAGAGAGAGAGAGAGAAGAGGAGAAACAAGTCAGGAGAAATATAAGAGCGCGTCGGACAGCACAAAGACGCAGACTTGGCTCGTCGCATTTTGGCAGGCCGAGTGGAAAAAAGCTAAGAGAATGCCAGTCTGCCATGTCATTCCTTTCTCTCACAGAAGGATGGGTGAAACTCTGCAGCCTTTCCTAGTGACTGGGGGCTGTGCGTGGCGTACACGACTGGGATGACAGATGCACTTCAACCGCAGAAGTAAACCGTGGACCGTGATCAAATATTTAGACCCTTCACAAGCTGCCAAAGTTTTCTGACAGAACGCACTTGGACTACTATGAGCTAATGGCATTTCAATCTGTGCTGGAATCAGGGCTACGAGGGCTTGGTATTATCGAGGAGAGGGAGGGAGGGAGGGAGGAGGGGGGACAGAAAGAGAGAGGGAGACAGAGAGGGGGAGAGAGAGGGAGAGAGGGGAGAGGGGATAGAGAGAGGGAATAGAGAGAGGAGAATGAAAGAGGGAGAAGGAGAGAGAGGGGGGGGGAAGCAGAGGGAAAGAGACGTAGAGAGGGTGAAGGAGAGGGAGAGAGGGAGAGGGAGGGAGGAGGAGAGGGAGAAGGAGAAAAAGAGGGGGTGAAGGAGAGGGACAGGGAGAGAGGGAGGGAGAGAGGAAAAACAGGCCTGCTCTTTTTCATTACCCAGCAGCCCTGCTCAGAATCCTTTATTTCCAAGATCAGAAAAGCGAGAGGAATAAGGGTCTAAAGAGGGCAAACCATTATGCTGAAGGAGTGGAAAAAAAGCGAGGGGGTTAAAGAAGTCCTCGCAGCCTCTCCAGGTTCCCTCTAGAAGCAAGAATTCCTCTGATGTAGTGAAAGGGAGCCGCTGGAACACATTCCCCTCACGTTAAGAGGGTCGTTCTCCCTTTCCCAATGCCGCTCGGAGGGCGAACCGAACGCCGAATATGAAATGGGCCAGGATTTCCCATCAGCAGGTCCCCATCGTTTCCCGGGAGACCGCCCATTCCCGTCCTCAAACCCCCCAACCCCCCAACCCCCAACCCCCAACAGTCCGCTTCTCTTCTCTAGCAAGTTGCGTAACCCAGAGACTCGCAATATGTAACCCATCACTTCCAGCTGTGTTAGGCAGGGAATGAGGAGCCAGCGTGTTTCTCTGGCATGGATTCGCGTCGCTTTTTACACACCATACGGGATGTATCGAGTCTCATCGTCCCGCTCCAGGCAGTGCGCTTGTAAAGAGTTGGGGCCGCTCGCTCGCCCCCCGCCTCCGCGCGTTCCTCTGTCTCTGTGAGTCTGCCAGGTTTCTGACCCGCCTGAGGGGGACATCAGAAGCCTCTTACGAGGATCTCCGATTCTCTTCAGTGTGCTCCCTTGTTCTGCTAATGGGTTAAGACGGAGGCTGCTTTGTATTGGGGCCTACTCTGGGACCAGGGAGACTGACTGCTTAATAAAACCTGGGCCTTAACAGGGCGGCAGTGTAGCATAGTGGTTAAGGAGCAGGACTTGTAACCAAAAGGTTGCTGGTTCAATTCCCAGCTGGGGCGCTGCTGCTGCACCATTGAGCAAGGGAACCCACATTTGCCTCAGTAAATATCCAGCTGTATGAATGGATAACATTGTAAAAGAAAAAAACTGTAACCGATGTAAACCACTCTGGATAAGAGTCCAATAATGTAATGTAAATAATGCCAATAATGTAATGTAAAACCTTTCTGAAGACGGAGGACTGTACTCTGCCTGTCCCAAACGTGAAGGCTGCACAGACTGGGCCAACTACAGGTCCAGAAGGTTGCCCAGTCTGCTGTGCGAGTGGGATGTGAAGCAGCCTCCCTAATTCTACAAGTTGAACCTGCATTGGCCAATGGCAAACAGCAATTAACCGTTGGGCCAATAAGGCAGCGGGAGGGTGTGACCTGTGGACTACAGGTGAACTAAATATTGTCCCAGAAACAGCACACACAACACTGAGCATTGACTTTTAAAGATGGAGGGGAAGTTACGCAGAGCTATTCAAAAAATGTACGGACTGCTCTCATGCCTTGAATTACATGGTTAAATGGACATGCACTCAAGCTAAATTCCAAAGGATCTCTTACTCCAATTTGCCTTCCCTGCTCAGGCTATTATGTAATATATAGGGTTCCCACTCTGGCACTTGTTTCTATTAGGCTACTCATTTTCTCCACAGTGTGCAGCACCCCTGCTACTATATGCCTAAAGCCGACAAAGTTTCATCTAAATTCTCCTTGAATTGTATTGTTAGGAGTAAATGGGTGGAAATGTGTAGTGGTAATGAGTAATGAGTAATGAGTAGGACTCGTAATCGAAAGGTTGCCAGTTCAATTCCGTGGTGGGGCACTGCTGCTGGACCTTTGGGGCGAGGCACTTATCCCAAGATTGCCTCAGTAAATATCCTAGCTGTTTAAATGGGTAAATGGAAAACATGTTAAAAAATTGTAACCTATGCAAGTTAGAGCACCTGCTATATGACAACAATGTAAAACAAAACAGCTCCTTCTGTTCCTTCCAGATGAATTTTCCTCTCTCCAAAGACTCGGAGTGGATGTGTCTACCCTGTCTTCACATTGTTGTCATTTAGCAGACACTCTTATCCTGAGCAACTTATACAGTAAGTCTTGCCTTGTGGCTTCAGTGAATGGTAATCTGTCCAACAATCGCCAGTCATTCCTTATGTAGTGCCATCTGGTTTGTGTGTAGAGGCCTTTACCACACAGTTTAAATAAACCTCTCCAACTTTTACACTGAACACTCATCTCCTGCACATTCCTATTACATGACAAATATGTATTCATAACTCATCACTGGAAATTCTGCACGCTGACCTATGAAGGACACTTAATGCCATATTGCTTAATCACTATTTTTTTCAAAGCTGTCAGAGAGGATACGAACTGCTGGCAGAAGAGGAAATGATGTCACAGATCTTGGTGCACCGTAACAATGGCGACGGCAGCAGCCAAAAGGCCCTCTCCGCATTCCAGCGAGCTGAAGTAAAAGCCGCTGCTTTGTGTGTGTGTGCATGCGCGCCTCACCCCCCAACCCCCCCTCGATGAATGGGCTTCAGACAACAATATTCCAGAGCAGCGTCACCCTCGAAAATATTTACATGGCCCACAACAAGGGGGCCATTGAATTCAAAAATGCAACTGTTGTGCTGAGAAGAGCTTGGGGGGGGGGGTTGATAAATGATAAGCCAGCCCGCTTTCAAAGGACAGAGTGTCCCTGTGGGGTTCTCTCCTCTGCCGCGAGTTTAAACTCCTTATTGAATAAGGAATAAGTTGATATAATCCCCCCCCGTTCACATGGCTCTGCCGTGCCCCACCCCCACGCCGAAGAATCCTCATTTACACACAGGCGAGGAAAACGTCGTCAGCACCAACAATGAATGAATGGGCACTCCTCAAATATTTGACCGGGACGCTGAAGTTACGGTCACAAGGTTCATTAAAGAGTGCTCGCTTTTACCTCTTTGTTAAAAACAGCACATCTTAAAAGGGCTGACTGGATTATACCAATTACACGGCACAATCTAAGAAACAGAGGCTGTATATTATCTGAGATTGGCCGAGGTAAGGCACTTCAGTGTGACTCGCTACTGCACGTAGTAAAGGAGGCCGAAACCACAAGATCTGATGTGAAAAAGGCACAGGAAATGCGGTCTGAAATTAGCCTTTAAAGGTTACGTTACACAGCTGCTCTGAGGAGAGCCACAGCAGAGGACAGGCAGCGGTCCAGGAGGCTGGGACAGAGGCTGTGGACTGCCAGCCTGCTGACAGAGAGTGAGAAGCATTCCATGTTGGCACCTGCATGCAGGTACGACCTCTCCAGAGACTGTGACCTGACAACAGTCTGCACACGCACGCACGCAAGCACGCACGCACGCACGCACGCACGCACGCACGCACACACCACACACCACACACAAAGGCCTCTGCCTCTTGTAATTTCCTGCTGCATGTCATTACGCCAAAGCTTCAAATCTATCCAAGTCATTTCACCAAGTCCCTAAGGCATGACCTGAATTCCTCAGCAACAGAGCACTGCAAGGTCAACAGAAGCCACCTCCACAGCAAGCAGCACAAAGATACTCTCAGTGCGTGCTGGGGTTGGCCTGGGAGACCTCGAATATCAGCAATTCGTAACGTCAGTGAGTTCCTCCCCGGCTCTTCCTGTCTCCCTGCCCTTACCTGCCTCCACAGCGAACCCGGGCCTGCTGAGCTTTGTGACAGAGACTTCCATAATTCAGCAGGCTTTTGCATATCCCCCCCCCACCGCCTTCCCGCCCACGACCAACCCCCACAGCCTGCGTGTTAATGTGTTAGTGCGTGTGCACTCTCACACAAACAAAGGGAGCTCTGACGGGCTCATTAAAATTAATGCAACATGTTGCATCACAGACCGCTTTTGTTTCCAGATCCTTCCGGTTCTCAGGCCAACACACTCGCGTTTGCACGCGCGCACACACACACACACACACACACACACACACACACACAAACTCACAGTTTAACAGATTAAATGATAAACAGATAAAACTATGTAGAAATAAACTGTAAGGAACCTCCATGGCTTGCACCGTCCAGAGAGCAGAGTTTACTGTGGCACAGAGGAGCCCTGAACATGCATGTTCGCCTCTCCCTCCACATTAATCTGACCAGAGCTTACTGAAGCCCTGAACCTGCAGACCACAGTCTCCCTCTACTGCAGTGTGACATTATAGTGGGAAGTCCTGAGTCCATGGCAGGACGAGAAGAGGGTAACCCCTCAGGGTCCAGATCACATGGTTTTAGACTGCTGAAACAGACCTGTGAAACACCTTCTCTTTTCTCTCTGGGCTTCAGTCAATCTCTTTATAGAGTGTGTGTGTGTGTGTGTGTGTGTGTGTGTGTGTCTCCTTGGGAGATCAACTTTGTTCATGTGAATGTGTCTGAATGTGAAAACAAAGACTGAACGATGCCAGCTGGAGGGTAAAGCTGGCCAGCGCCACCAACCAAGCGGTTCAGCGACCAGTTCCTGCCAGTGACACTTGGGACAAATGTCTCATGCCCCCTCTAAAGACACCATGCCAGGCTAGGCGGCCGAAATGACACTGCCACAAAGAGCACGGCATCTCATCTGCGTTTCAGCCGCGAACAGCAGGCCGTAGCTTCCGTCTGAGCGCGGCACGATGGACAGCTCTGACACACTGACGCGCGGCCCCAGCTGTCACGCTGATGCGCTAACAGGGAGAAAAACAGTTCCCTTTCTGTGTGCGCACAGCAGAGGCCACCGGGGATATCGATTCCCACAACGCGCGCCCCGCACCAAGCTCGATACCGCACAGCCCGGGGCCAGATTCCATCTCTGCTGTCCTCCGCAGAGCTGACAGCGCGCTTCCGTTTTTCCTGAAATTCCGCTACGGCCAACGGCCTGGTAGGCCTCCGCCACACCGCACCGCACCGGTTCACCGCACGGCCCTGTTTCGGCAGAAGGCTCTCCGATGGAAACAGTCCCTGAGGAGGGGGTAAGCGTGGCGGATCGGCGTTCGGTTTGGAGCATGTGCAACACAGAGGGTAACGGTCAACGCAACACCGCTCTCACGTTGCGAGGACCTGGGAGGCACATGGCCAGCGCATGAATGATTAACAGGGACTTATCTCTGTCACTTAACCTGTAACACGGACGACACTTGCGCCAACTTTCACTTCCCTTTGTCCCAGGGCTCAGGGCAGTGTGACCGTCCCACGTTCCCAGCCACCCCCTCTGCCTCCCTGGTTTCGAGCATACATGGTAACACCGCCATGGTAACACGGTAACTCTTCCTCCGCCCTCTTTTGCTCTAAAGTGAGGCCGGCTTCGTGAAAGGGACAGCCGGGAGCAACCTCGCTGCGTGTCAGCACCTTCCCGGTCCTGGAGCCGCGGTTTAATTTTTCAAAAGCGAACGCATTACTAATTCAGAATCGGTGATGCAAGCGATCGCTTCCCTTCGGCCTTTCTGAAGTGCTTT
This sequence comes from Megalops atlanticus, assembly GCA_019176425.1. NCBI lineage: Eukaryota > Metazoa > Chordata > Actinopteri > Elopiformes > Megalopidae > Megalops > Megalops atlanticus. The sequence continues at coordinate 11,590,954 of CM032875.1, read as the reverse complement.
ACGTAACAGGCGCGTCAACACGGGCGGGAGCTGATACACATGCCGCTAAGAATATACGGCATGAGACCCCCCCCCGAGTTTCAACTGAACCGACCCTCCCATGTCTCCCCGAACGACCCGCGCCCCCCCGCCTCCGCCCGTCTCCTCGGTTTGGGTCCCTCGGAGGGGCAATTAAACCCTTCCCTGGGTTAACGCTCTGGACAGCTCGCTGACGTTTATGGCTCAGAAAGCCCACGGCTGCACGGATGATGGATTTCCACACTGCTCTCGCTCACCGGAGAGACACAGGCGATCCCACAGCTGGCCATTGAGGGGTTTATTAGATTTATGTCGATCAGGGCAGGGTCTGTGTACAATTACGAGCACGTCTCCGGCTGAAGGAAGTCGCCACTTGAGGCCCTGAAGAGACTCCCCAACAGAGCTCAGACCTGTTCTTGTTTCTCTGCTGAAGGTGCAAACGGCTCCATTCCAACAGTTATCAAACGTTTGTTTCCCACTGAACCAAGCTGGGTCGTTACTCCCCTTTCCCACTGTAGAGCTGGAACCAGGCTGGGCAATTATACCCCTTTCCCAGTTTAGAGATGTAACCAGACTAACTCATTACAGTCTTCCCCACTGGAAGAGCTGGAACTAAGCTGGCTCATTATACCCCTTTCCTACTGTAGAGCTGGAACCAGGCTGTCTAACTTAAGGTTCCAGGTTCACATGTCTTGTGCTGATCCGTGTCAGTGCAACCAGCTAACACTATTGGCGCTGGCCTACTTACAAATGAGCTGTTGGCAGCCAGCAAGCTGCTTAACCTCACTGCTGCGGTCACTGTCGGTATTAAGACACCGAGAAAGATAAACACGGAAGGGAGACAGGAGCACAGCACCGTGACTGACCAGAACACACAGTCAGAGGCGGTCGTTATTCTGAGGGGGACCTGAGCCCTGGGCTAACAGACGAGGCAGTCACCCCTGTCTGGGCAGATGCCAGTGCTCAAACACATGTCATGTGCTTCAGCTTTGGTTGTGAGTAATGCAATATAAACGTACTGGAGCTGCACTGGGGTCAGACGTCTGGCCCAAGCTTGTGCTGGTCTCGTTTCACCTTCACTGTGTAGTTTCGCTCGGCTCTGATGACTTGTGCCTCCTGTGAATACATTCCTTATTAGTGTACTTATCACCATTACCTAGGAGGCAATGTGCTGTAGTGGTAAGAAGCAGGGCTCGCAACCGAAAGGCTGCAGGTTCGATTCCCCACTTGGGCAAGGTACTTACCCCAAAATTGCCTCAGTAAATATCGAACTGTAGAAATGGGTAACATGTAAAAGTGTAACCTATGGTAGTCCCTCTGGATGAGAGCATCTGCGAAATGACAACAGTGTAATGTATGCTAGTAATGTCTTTTTTCCTGCTAGCATAATATACACTTATAACCCTCTTTGTATTAATACAGTGCGTTCTGCTTATACCAGTATAGTACAGTGTATTCCGTTAACACCTTCTTTTCTTTAGTTTAGCGTATTCTGTTAACGCTGTCCTCCTTTTAGCTCAGTGTAATGTGTTAACGCTGTCTGTCCTTCATTGAACTGTGGGCCGTTAAGGCTCCCTTCCTGTCATTCTCACTGGACACCCCATAGAGAGAATGCTGAAGGATCGCACGCATGGAGTGCCAGCTAGCCGCATGCAGAATGCTTTCTGTGCCGATGTAACCAATCCAACCTGGGAGGACACAGGTAATCAAACGACTGTTCTCCCTATCAACGACACTGACAATAACCGGCTGGTGTGGTATAAAGAGTTCACAGGGGGGAGGTAGGTGTAAGAGTTCCCCTCCCGTCCTGGACGGATTTGCCTGCTTATCAAATCCTTAACGAATCGTGGTTTTCATCAGCATGCGCATTTGAATCAGGTTTGAATATTTTCCGAAAATTCACCGGGACTCTCCTGGAGAGTAGAGTTCATTTCTGATGGTCAACAGTCTGAAGAAAGAGCAAGGGACAGGGCTGGTCCACTCCGTCAGGGGCCACGCTAGGCCAGGAGAAGGGGAGACACTTTCACATCTCCTTAAAAAGCATGCTGCGTTCAAAGCTCAGCTACTGAACAGGATAAATACCAAGAAATCCTGAGAACAGCTGGTGACTAGAGACACACAGATGCACTTGTTATCCTGCCCAGAACAGGAGGTATAAGGGAGGATTATGTTTTTTAGAAAATTGAAACCCAAATACACCGACCTAATATCCTCTCAGACCACAATTACACTCCAATCCTACGTTTAAGCAGAGGAGTGAACTATTAATCTGCCAGCCAGGTGTGTTCACCTGTCACTGCCTGAGGGATTATGGGTAGTAAGGGGGATTTTTAATTTGTGTTTTTTCCTTTCTACCTGATGATTATTATTAATTTCACTGTTGTTGGTTTTGTACCCATTTGCAACCCTGAACAGGCGATAAAATGGCTTTTGTCATCATGGTAATGAAGCATATTTGAAGTTGACTTTGAGGGTTGTGGGGGTCACTCACCGGTACATCTGCCACAGGGTCGATCCAAAATTAAACCATGACGCCCACTCCCCTCCCGTCATCGGACCCTGCATTGCGAGTGTCCTCGTTACTCGGCCGCCCCGCCCTCCTTGCCTCACACCTCGCTGCCAACGCGTTACCTGCAACGCCCCCCACCCCAAAGCCCACGTCACCTCACGCCACCCCTCAGTACCGAGCTCATTATCCGCCCTCTCCTCTCACCTGACAGCACTGCGTGAAGCCGTTACCTGCATTCCTCTCTCACCCGCTAAACAAAGCCCTGCGTGACAACACCTCTCTCATTGTACCTCAAGATCAAAGCCCCTCATTCAGAGCAAGAGAAAGGGAGTGATCTGGCCTCACGCATACTGAATGACTCATCTACCTCAGTCCCATGGAGTGCTTTATTCATCCTGACTGTGGTAACAGCTTTAATTAGAAACACAAAACAAGGTCAAATTTCCTTTTCACACCCCCACAAATTTCACAATTCTTCCAGCCCCGGCTTTGGAACTGCTGTGCTTTGTGAATCTGTGAAACAGTCATTTACTTTCAAGCTGGGGTGACACACTGTTTGTATCTTACAATTAATATGCCATCCACTTATACTGCTGCATACTCACTAAAGAATTTCCTCCAGATAGTAACTACAGTATCCAAATTTGGTCTGAAACCCACACCGTTCTGGTTCCAATACTTCTCACTGCCATCCACATTCAGCGTGAGCGAGGCTTGGTGATCTTGATTGCATCATCCGATCGCGGCTTAACTTACAGTATATGATGTATGATTTCTCTTGAAAACCAGAATCTGCCTGTAAGAAAAAAAAATCTGATCCTCATTCCACTCCGAACACATAACTCACCACAATAACAACCCGTTTCTCCTGTTCCTGTCAGTCTGGCTGTCGGAGGCTGGTGTTCAGATGGGCGTTCACTCGCGGCGATGAGAGACAGATTACCCCCCGCAGGCAAATGTTACGGGGCCCGCAGGCAACATGACCGAACAACCCAACGACCAAACGACGCCACCACAGGAGCGGATTAAGTGACAGCCTGTGAAGTGACGTGACTTATGTTTACAATGCAACTACTTTCCAACAATAACAAGTTATTAAAAAACACTGCCAACTATGTACATATTTAAAGATATTAATCTCTGTATATCAAATACGGCCCTAAATCTAGGGTCGACGGCTAACTAACATTCAGGTTTGGCTCCCTTGCACCATTCTTGCACCGCGTCCTGCTCCTAACAAACCTTCCAATGGAAAGAAAGGGATCTGGACGGAATCACCAGGGCTAATTTAAAGATAAACGTGTGGCATAAAACAAAGCATCATTTCCATGTTCATTTCTGTCGAATATCTGTTACTGAGAGATTTTGGAGTAGTCTCCACCAAAAAACAGCTCCTTCAAGAGTCACTAAGAGTCTCCGGGCCAAGCTGAACAGCAGCTAGCCTGGAGATGACCCAGGGTGCTGGGTTCTGCGCTCTGACCGCAACATGCGGTCAACGGAACCTTGAGACGTGTCATTTCCTGGCCTTTATTTGTACAATGAAAATGTCTGCAAACTTCTCACAACCAACACAGGCACGTTTTCAGCGCACCTTTACAGTGAGCTATGGTGTATGTCGCCTGCCTGTATCCAGTGTAGCCCCAGCACGACCCACAGTGCAGTGTGAACTGGGTTCGAGACGACACCAAAACAGACGTCATTCTAGCAATGAGCAGCCGTATGCTGAACACACAATCCCTGTGTAAACACTTAATAAATATGGGAGGGAAATGAGGCCTAATCCTTGAGAAGGAAAAGACCGAGGCAATTAAACAGGGATGACGTTGGTTGGAGGGAGAACAACGGGCTCTTAAAGGTTACGAGGAACTCGGCGAGGGAACAGGCAGGGAGAAGAAGGGAGAGGAGGAGGATGAAGCCAAGAGGGGAACAAAACAAACCAAATAAAAAAATAAAACAAAACAAACGAGTGTTTCCACACAGAAAGAACAGCCCAGGAGCAAGACAACGAGGGAACGCGGTGACATTTCCTGCAGACACACACCCTCCAGACACACCACGGTCTCTGAAATTAGCAGATGCAGAGACATGCTATGCTCCCTGCCTTCCAGCCCCACAGGGGACATGGGGGACAAGGAGTAACTTCTGAATCATTAGACTAACCTTACATTACAGGCATTTAGCAGACGCTCTTAGCCAGAGCGACTTACATAGGTTACCGTTTTTTTACAATGTTATCTATTTATACAGCCAGATATTTACTAAGGCAATTGTGGATTAAGTACCTTGCCCAAGGGTACAGCAGCAGTGCCCCAGAGGGGAATCGAACTGGCAACCTTTTGGTTACAAGTCCTGCTCTTTAACCACTACGCTACACTGCCGCCCCAAGGAGGGAATAGCCCTGGAGAGAACCTGAACTGACTCGGGGTTGGGAGCGCAGGGGGGACGGGGGTGGGGAAGACCTGCTGGGCACACATCAGGCCTACAGGTCTGGGCACAGTGAGGGCAGATACTCCCCGCAGCAGGAAGGTAACGAGCCGCACGCCCCTCTGACAGGCCTCCAGGTGAGAACCCCACTGCTGCCAACCACAGAGCCAACTGCAGGGGGACTACCCAGCGTGTGTTCAGTGGGTCTGTGTGTGTGCACATGTATGCGTGTCTGTGAGTGTGTGTGTGTGTGTGTGAGTGAGTGTATGTCTCAATGTGTATGAGAGTGTGAGTGTGTATATGTGAGTGTGTGCATATGTCTCTATGTGTATTAGTGTATGAGGGTGTGTGTGTGTGTGTGTGTGTGTGTGTGTATCTGTGAGTGTGTGCATATGTCTCTATGTGTATATGTGTCTGTGTGTGTGTGTGTGTGTGGGTGTGTGTGTGTGTGTGTGTGTGTGAGCCCCCCAGCCCCATCACAGCCCTATTCTATTCTACACACCACCTGTTTTCATCTCAGTTTCACTTCAGTGCGTTCTGCCTGATGATCAGTGACATCTCAAACAACCTACAGCGGCTCACCTTGCCGGGGAGGTCTATTTTTGTAAGTGTGAAATGCTCTTCCAAAGGCAGTACCCTTCCACGAACGCTACTGACAGCATAATCGCACCAGCGTTTCGATCCTGTGTTTATTTCCTGGCCGCGGCTGTTATTATCGCCGTGCCTGACGTAGCATGAGCCTCTGAATGGCAGACAAAGAGCCACACGCCGGCAGGAAATTCCACCAAACTGGTAATCAAGCGGGTGATTAAGTTTTTTATCCCGCCGTGATTCCCCGCGGGTGTTCCTCCTGCCTTGGTGTGCTGCCGCCAGCGGCCCCGCCCATCCTCACGGGGGGCCGACCAGAGACGCCCCGCCCACACGGAGACGTGGGAGGCACATCCCTGGAGTTCTCAGAAACGCACACAGAGAGGAACGCAAAGTACTGCTTTGGAGGGTGGAGGGGCATGGGATAGCGCCGGTCACCCAAAATGTTCTGGAATGTTCCCAAACCTCATTAGCCTTCTTGAAACACCAAAGGGGTGGAGGTGGGGGATTGGAGGGGGGGTACACAGAGGACGCTTTGTGTCCGTCTTCAATGAAGCCGCGGCTCCCGTGAGAATCCTCACGCTTTTCTCCAGCAATGCGTTTGCTCAGGAGATGAAGGGGAAGGGGTGCAGAGACTCCCCCCACCAGGCCGTCACACCCCTCCCAGATGAGTGTGTACATGGTAAGGGCATGGCACAGACGAGAACAATACACCTGTAAAGCTCATTCCAACTGATACGAGAGAGACAGAGAAAGAGAGAGAGGAAAAAAGAGAGAGCCAAAGTGAGAGAGAGAAACAGACAGAGAGAGAGAGGGAGAGAGACAGAGAAGCAGCGAGAATAAGAGAGAGGGAGAAAGCAAGACAGACAGAGAAAGACACAAAGAAAAGGAGAGAGAGACAGAGAAAGACAGAAAGCGAGACACAGAAAGAGAGGATGCGATGACACAGGAAGGCAGAGAGACGTACAGTGGAAAGGAGAGAGAGAAGGAAAGAGTAAGAGAGAGAGGGAGACAGAGAGAGAGAGAGAGAGAGAGAGAGAGAGAGAGCACTATTCCCTCACCGGCTCAGTACGGAGCGCTCAGAGAGTGTGGCCCGCAGAGAAAAAAATGTGCCAAATCACCATAAAGATAAGCATCTGATACCAGGGTAGCAGAGGGCAGTGCTCACTCTGCCGACACAGCAGTTACAGCTGACAGAAAACACACACACACACGCACACACTGCCACACAGGAGGTGCCACACAGGGAGGTCATGCCCGCCTCACACAGACAGAGGGAGCATCATGGGGGAAGGTCAGGCAGGCGTGACAGGCGTGCTCACCCGCCTGACAGAGGAAGGGGGTGGCGGGGAGGGAGCCACTCTGATGGGGGAAGGTCAGGCAGAGTTTATTTCTGATGAGCCTGAGTGGCGCTGTCACTCACATTCTCTCTGTCTCACACACAAACACACACACGCACACACACACGCACACACACACACTGGATCACAATGTTAATCTCCCATTTATGTTGTCAAACAGTCCCTCACTCAAACACACACAACACTCACATGCCCCTCTGGGATCATTCAATAACGCACAATGTAGGCTATACCATCACACAGGCTAGCTCTCTCAGCTACCCAGAAACACAGGCAAACCCATAATCAATCAGTAGTTTACTCTCTCTCACACACATACACACACACAGACACACTCGCATGCACCTAACTGGCACAGACACAATGCTCACAGGCAGATGCCTTTGTTGTGAAATTTACACAAAGCCATTGGATGTAAATGAAAGGCTTCTTAATTGGTGCTCTCGGGAGAGTATTAATTATTCAATCCGACATTAAAATGGAAATGTTCCTTTCAAGCATGATGCACTGGCTGCACACTGTTAATCGTGGTTCACAAGCAGACCCAGATTGAAACATCTGTTTACATCAGAGTGACTGACACGGGAGCGGCGTCTCAATCCCGGAAAAACACACACGCGGGTTTGCACTTCCAACTACAGGAAGGTGGCAGCATGCAGCAATGGCTCCTAACCAGAAGGTTACCGGTTTGAATCCCAGCCGGGCCACTGTTGTGGGACCCTTGAAGGAACCCGTATGGAAGTATCTTCTGTAAATATCCAGCATCCTAGGATTATCATCATAATCATCCTTCAGCCGCAGCCGAGATCAAGGTCACTTGAAGCCTCCAGGAGTCCCTGTCTGCCATCAGTCTGGCCAGATCTTACACTGGCAGCTGAAGGTCTCTGCCAATGGCATCGGTGTAACTGAGAGGTCTCCTACCCCTGTTAGCGCAGGGGAGCCTCAATAATAGAAGGTCTGACACAACTTGCTCTTTGGCACGCAAGCAGTGTCTAGCAAATCTAGCTCTGCGCTGTGCTATGATGGTGGAAATTGGCGGTAAGTCACCGTAGATCAAAGGATAGCATGCGAAAAAGACTTCTTTAAGCATCTGCGAATGCATGCATCTGTCACCAGACATGAATGTAGGGACTTCTGGCACTTGAACTTTATTCAGATAACTGAATAAGCCAATTGCTTCCCCAACCTTGCACAATTTTGCCTAACATTAAAGACAGCTATGCTGTGCTGAGTTAGTGTGAAACAAGCATGCAGCTGCGAGGTTTCAATCAATCAAAGAAGTCAATACTTCTGTCTGCATTTTATAAAAGACCATACGTTCATGCACCCCAGCTGATAACATTTTCAGTGTCCTTTCTGACAAGGGTATGGTCTCCCTCCTTCACAATGTCTTAACTGATAAAAATAAAGTTTGTTATTTCTACCATGCTGGCCTCACAGGTCAAGGACAGAGCTGTGAACTACACCACAGTAATCTACAAGATGGCAGACATTAGTAATATGGGTCGACCGATGCGATAATGATTATCTGTGACAAAAAGAGTATGATAAACGATATTTCAGGCTGATATTTGAATGCTTTTAACATGTTTTTTTTTCCTGGTGTGAAAAGAAATAGGCTGTGACAACATGGACTTAATTACAAACCCTCTTTACTTAGTCATATGTTTTCAGGCATACATCAGTCACCACTATGAAAGTTAGATAAAGAGAAAAAAGATCAAATGAAAATACTCTAAAAGATAAAAATAAACTAAAAATTGCAATTAGTAAAATGTGCATTGTAATATTGACGTTGTGGGTAAATTTCTCTTTATCTTATTTTGGCTACGCAACAGATGTCTATCGCTATTTCAAAAGCATTCAATTATCGGACGAACGATGGCAATCATTGCGTAAGAAATAAAGCGAATTGACACATCATTTAGGCTGCATTTTCATAATAAAGTATGAAATATCAAACCTTAAAACTAGCCTGTACGTCCACGCTTTTTTTGAAGCTGCAGGGAGATTCTAGGAGCCCATTTGCTCATAAGTCATTTATGTGACAAATGGACAGCTCATACAAAAGTAGGGTACCGTGTGGAAGGACTGTGATAAAGTTAGCGAGAATACTGTGAAGTGCAAACTGTGTTTTGCAATTTTTTATTTTAATAACTCGACTTCCATGATGATTATGAGGCCAAATTAAGAAACATCAAAGCGGCAAACGGGTATTTTCAGCTTTGTCGCGAGGTTGCGACATACAGTGCAACCGTAAACGAGCTGAAGTTTAATTTCGTGAATGGTTGCTGAAATGACGACTGTAATTCAGAAGGGCTGTGCTTTAGGATAAATTTCTTTGAAAGTTTCATTTCAAAGCATAAATATACATTACTATTTGTTAAATATGCAGTGTCGAACTGTTGCAACATATAACACAAGTGCACCAATTAGTCCTTATTACTTTTATATTCCAAGCTTGTTTTTTAGCTTAAGCGTAGACTACTTATACTGATTCAAAAAGGTCCAATTAGCCTAGTGCAATTTGTTTAACGGCATGGTTTGAGCACAACGACCATTTTACTGGATACTTACCTTCCATTCTTGTTTCCAGCAGCTGAAAACGTTTGATTTTCAAGATCAGATAATGTTGTCTGTGTCAGCCAATGAGGGAATTTTGTTGTTAGCCAATTTTTTTTCTCTGACAGAGGAGATGTGTCGGGTTATTTACGTGCATTGCATTTAAAAGTTTTTTATTATTATTATTATTTATTTATTATTGTTTATTTATTTTTTATCGGGAATTTTGATAAAAATATACTCAAATTTGCAAATATCGGCCCCGATTATCTAACGACCCGATAATCGGTCGACCCCTAGTTAGTAAAATCAGATCGTTTGCTTATCCACACCCTGGCTAACTTCATCAGCAGACACCGCGAACTACAGCGGGTGGCCGGCGTCTCCACCACGATTCACAATCAAAGAGACAGGCTGGAAGAGACAGAGAGATCACTGGGAAAGTGACACCGGAAATCTCCGCAGATCTGGGATCTCCTGGAGAAAAAAAAAAAAACACCGGGAGCTCTGCAGCTGAGCTACTGTGAGGAAGACGGGTCAGATGAGACAGCTGTTGAACAAAGGATCAAAGCTCTTCCTCCACCATATCAGATGGCTGAGTGAGTTTACATCGCCGAGCGAGAGGCCAGCCCTGACAACCTGTGCACTGTAAATACGCGGCTGAGAAGTTTGCATACCACGGCTCCTGCTGTCACTTCCTGTGTCGCATACAAAGACACGCTTCTTTCACGAAGGATTAAGACTAAAACTGTGCTGATCTGATGGTGCCCTGCAGCACTGCATTACAAAGAAAGATATTGTCTCACACACAGACACACACACTTTTCTGTAACCTTTCCATTCTGGAAGACTAACTTGGTATAAATGGATTGTATATTTTATATTACATTATTGTCATTTTTATCTGAAGCTCTTATCCAGAGGGACTAACATAGGTTGCAGTTTTGTCATGTTATCCATTCATCCAGCTGGAGATTTACTGAGGCAATTGTGCGTTAAGTACCTTGCCCAAGGGTACAATGGCAGTGCCCAGAAGGGAACTGAACCAGCAACCTTTCGATTATAAGCCCTGCTCCTTACCACTATGCTACCCCACACACAATCCTCTCACAATGCATCAGTTTCCAAACTGAAAGCCAGAGGTGAAGTTTCTTTTTCCCCCCGCACAAAGGAGTTAACACAAGAAAGGAAAATAACCTTGATAATGCTTCATTATCAAGGTTGGCATGTTGCTTTGCTGTAGTGGTAATACATGATGCTGGCGTGCAACTGTAGTCAGTATACTCTCCTTATCAGCAAAGACGGCGTGACTCCTGTACGTGGCATTCAGGTCTCCTTACTGACGTACACCACAGACTGCTTACCTTATCGTCTGTTTACCTCCCTCTGTTCTCCCATTCAGCACAGCAATCAACAAACAGGTTCGTTCTCCGGGAAACCACACAGGTTTCCTACGTTCAAAGACGACAGCAGCCGAGACGGAACTCCACTTCAGAGGAGCTGTGCCCTGTATATGAGCCACGCCTTTGCACCTATGCATGTGTGTGTGTGTGCGTGCGTACGATCTCAAAGTCCATCAACAGCTCCACAAATCATTTGACACTGTCGACAGTCCTGTTCGGGTGCATAGAACAGGCACAAAGCCATCGAGCTGCCTGGTACTCCTCCCTGTGATCACAGTTTGAATTCCCCCACTATGATTTAATGATGGGAAAACGTGGTTTCATGAATCTCTCAATGCCTACCGGCAGCTACCAACTGCTGTCAATCACTGGCCCATCTGAACCAGTGAGGACTGTTCAACACGGCAAAACATTACGATTGGTACATGGTAGCTCCACCCACTTCATGGTTCATGAGGCCTCAACTCTCTGATCGCCGCTGTCCCCAGGTGCCCCCTCCGCTGTTGACGTTCTCGAGGCCGACACCCCGCTGGTCCTGGGGACAGCGACAAAGGAGCGGAACCCAAGACAACAAGCGAGAAGCACGAGATCACAGCCAGTTCAACAACAAGTGCGAATCGGTGAGAAGCCCGAAACAAAGGAGCCAGGAAATCCGCACACAAAAGGCTCCCCACGCCCAGGGAGGCTCCGCTATCGGGTTCGGGGGAACCGCCAGGGACCTGACGGGCCAGTGCGGGCTTTATACGCGCGGTCAGAGCGGGGGCAGCTTTCAGGGACCTGAGCCACACGGCCCCCCCTGGTGCACACAGGGGAGGTCGGGACAAAGCAGGCCGAAACCAGGGCAAGTAGCACAGGGCTTTGGTGGAGCACCGAGAGTATGGTGTCACTGTGCCTTTGCTCCCAGAGTGCAGGCCTCTGTGTGATATGTGGGCTCCCCAGAGACAGCGCTCTGCTTGGGAATGGCAGCGCGTCCACCTGCTCCCAGACACGCCCTGAGAGGGAAGGAACAGGAAAAAACGGCTTGGTTTTAACAGGGCTGGGCCAGCACTCCGACAGCGTGTCTGTCCGTCCACGCGTGTGCTTGTATGCACGTTTGCGACGAATCACATAAAAACAGAGACGTGTTGCGCAACCGGCCGACAAACAGGAGCTAGCTCCCTGCAGTGGGGCCAGTTAATGGCTAATCTCAGTCCCAAAGAGGCTGGAGCCGGCGCAACAGAGAGGGGTGATACTGACAGAGGAATGCTGATTTACGTTGACATTTAGCTGCTCAGCAGATGCTCTTACCAAGGTCTCCGCTGGATATTTACTGTGGCAATTCAGGATTAAGCACCTTACACAAGGATACAACAGCAGTGCCCCAGCAGGGAATCGAACCAGCAACCCCAGACAAAGGCTGGGAGAGAGAAAAGCAGCACTGTGATGAGCAAGAGGAAGTACGGAGGGGCTGGTTGAGAGAGCAGCAGCAGGTCTAAACCAGGCAAGGGAGCAGCGGCTCTGCATCCATTAAAAGAGCAAAGCACTGCTACCCTGGGTGAGAGGGTGAGAGAATAGCACCACGACAACGTGCGCCAGGGCAGGCAGCTGCTTGACTGGGAGGGAGAAGAGCGGCTACCGTGGACGAGAGAACAGAGCTAGACCGGGACTGAAGACACGTATTCAGAGACCGAACGCGGACGCGGGCCTCGAAACCCTACTCATGTTACAGAGCTGGATGCCATCCTTCCAGAAGTTTCCCAGCACCACCCCGAAACCTCCGAGAGGTGACACCCCGTAGCTGGTGGGGGTGAACGGTATGAACCGTGAGCCCGGCTGAGAACCCATAGAACTCGATTTTCAAATACCTTGTTCGATAGGAACGCTGAGTCAGACGGTAGCTATGAGGAACGTTCCGAAACACAAAGGTGTTGCTCGGGTGTTGACATCACCGAGGTTCAGATGGATGGGACAGGTGCCTCAGGTGACAGAAGGGTAGAGAAAAGAAACGAGAGGATGGTCCAACAGAAACCTGGCTTGAGGTTCTGAAACCGACAGGAAAAGCATACAAATCACCCTCAGAAAAACAACAATCACTACAGAAAAATGCCTCTTTTCAAAGCTTCCACGCTTTGAAATGGCTCTCTCAAAACTGGTCTCACAGCTTTCAAAAAAATTGTTCCTGTACACTGACAATACTATCATTACCAGGACATACCATACCAGTAGCCCAGAGGGCTCTGTACCTCAAAACGAGTCATTCTGAAATACAGAAGCCTAGCTGGACAGGAATATTCAAAATCAATACATATTACTGTGTACCTAAAATAGCATAATGCGCTCATGCAGAAAGCAGGAATGCATAGCCTAGCAGGTTGTTATACTGCAAACTGCAGTTTCACAAGAGATTTGGCCAAACCGGTTTCTCATCACTGTATTTGTAACATTTCATGAACAGAAACCAAAGCATGACCTGAGATTGCAGGAATGCAAATGACTGACAGCTCACTCAGCCGCCCACATCGGCTGCGCATCCGAGTCGCGGCGCATCACATGACCAGCCTTCGGGGGTTCGATAAAAACGGGCGAAAGATGATCCATCGAATCTCCAAACACACGGGACTTGGGTTTCAGAGCCTGAGGCAAACAATACGGGCCCAGAGAGGATCATGGGATTAGTGCCCGACTGCAGCGGGAGCAGGAATGCGGTCAAGTTTCAGAAAAATCACCCGGCAGCTCTCACACGCTCGGGCTTCTCACCGAACGGTTCTTCGCTTGAAACTCGACGAACTTTCCCCCCCTCTTCCAGGAAGCCCTTGTTTTAATAAGGCTCAGCGAGGCGGGTCTGACAACCCGCAGTGGGACATCCCGAATTCAAAGGGATGTGCTCGCCGTGCGAGAGAGGGACATCCGGTCATTGTCCCCGGCACAGTATCTCTCCACCAGGGAATCCATAGAATAGATCGCACCACACCTCTATAAACAACAGAGAGAAAGACACGAGAGACTGTAATACCAGGCCAATTGACCGGATCTCTCTCTTCTCTTTACTGGCTTACTGGTTTAGACAGCTAATATTACCCAAGGGCTCAAGCAGAAAATAGAAACCCAGTGACCTATAACAGATCTTTGTGTTTCAACACACCCAAGGGTTTTACGCATTTAGGGCAAGAGGGTTAGGGGTTAGGTAAGGGTAATAGCTTTGAACTCGTGACCGGAAAGGGTCAAGGGTGCACACCAGAGTATGGTTATTTATATGGATAATTCCAGGCATTTCAGTGACCTAGGCCTAAAGCACAATACAACCCTTCACACTTGCACGGCATAGACCACTGCACATTAAGCAGATTATTGCATAATAATTACCTACTCAATCAGAAAACACAAGCATGAAAATGTTAACAAGCTTCTGATGAATTGGTTTGCATGTGACATCCATGCATAATGAAAGCAGGACAACACTGCAGCTTTGTAAAGTGATGTGTAAAGTTCAAACACTCAACATCCCAGTCAGTTAAAACCAAGGCTCCATAACCTGTGTGGTTCGCACACAGCCTCTACAAGGTTTGTAATCAGCTTGTCCTCGTTGGTCACCTAAAATAATCACTCTGCATTCTCCCCATGCTGACCTCCTCCAGAAACCCTAAACCCCTGCTCCAAGTCTCACACAACCACCCCCCCACCCTGCACCCCCAACCCGTACCCCCCCCCTTCCTAACGTGCACACATCACTCTCACTGTCCTTTCCAATGCATGAATTCCAGCAAAAACAAACAGTTTATGTTGGAATTTCCTGGCCTGTGGAGGAGGGGGGCAGACACACGACGACGACCACGAGAACGTGTATAAAAGGCCACCTCAAACGGACAAGGTGAGGACGCCGCACGGACGCCGTGCGAGTCAGACTGGGGCGTCCTTTCACCTCAGGGGGCCCTCGGTCAGGAAACAGCGGGACGGCCAAAATCTGCTCTGCTCCCTCTTGTCAGTTTACACAGAAAGAGCACGGCGTCTCATTTTGCCTTCCAAAAACCGCGAACCTGAGGACACTGGCGTGCATGTTCTACTGTTTGTTATTTAACGGCGGCCACGTTCAACCCACTGAAACACCCAAGCATACTTTCACCTCAAGAGGCCCTGCCAGGAGTCAGCGCTGGCCAAATCGAGCCTCCGGGCCGTAGTAAAAGCAGGCCTGAGCAACGTGATCCCCTGTCCGTTTGACCCACTACAAGCTGAAACTACTGACTCACTCTGCAGAGTCTCCCGGGAGCAGATTCATATGAGGCCCTGCCAACGCTCCTCCCGGACTTTCCACGGAGGAATTAACCGAATTCAGCATATTGATGAGAAACAGCCCATCTGCGGGGTCCCAGTCAGCACCTCTGCACCTCCCTCCCCCCCTTCACGAATCTGAAATTCAGACTGCATCACGGTGACCTCAGAGGAGCTTTTGCCGGGCGATCGGCCAGCTCCCGTCTTTACTGTACCCCGGTAGACTTCTTGGCACGCCGTCCGGCTGAGACTGCAGCAGCGGCCTTTGTGAGAAGGCGGATTGAGAAAAGCTTTCAGAAAGGGTAACTGGCAACATCGCTCTGCTACTTAAACATGTGACCTGAGTTTGAAGGGTGCAAGGGAGCACCTGGTCATATTTAATAAGCGCGTGTATTGATGCAGCTTATGGGCAGCAATCGGGTCTTTAGTGAGACAGAGAGAGAGAGAGAGAGAGAGAGAGAGGAGAGGAAAAAAGGGAGGAAAGAGAGAGACAGACGCTGCAGCCAGAGGTATTGGTCTAGCAGGAGACCTAACCACAGGCTGAGTCTGACCTTGTCCCAGATCTCCCCCCCCGGCCCGTCCTTTAGAGGGAAAACAAATCCTTTATTCACAGGGAATAGAAGGCCTCGGTACAGATAGCGCTGCAGTGTTTGCTTGCGGTTTGCACGTCTCCATAATCTCTGGGTGTCGGGGGGTTTGTTTAGTCTGCTAAATGCCAGGAGGTGACCCGCGGGTTCATGGAGGTCAGCCGGAGATACATGGGGGCCGGTGTTAACAGAGCTGAATCTTGTGTCTGGTGAGGGCTCGGGGTCAAAGGTGAAACTCTGTCTCCATAATAAAATAAGACAATTCATAACAATGACGTCTCAAAGCAAGTCAGGACATGAAGCAGGACCTTCTTTCAGCGGGTGAGCGTGCACCTACACTGGTTTGTTTTTTTTTCCAGATCAGCTCATGCTGCTCCCTGTTATTTAAAAAAATGATGAATGATAACAGGAATCCAGCAATGATTGCGGGTTATTGGTTAGTGTTTGACAACGCAGCGGTGAGTGCAGTCAGCGGACAGAACAAACAGCAAAGGGAAATGACGCAGCCTACCTTTAAAGTAATGATGCGTGAAGACAAGTCCAGCTCACTGAACTTACGCGATACAGTGCTATACAGTACAGGGGGAATGCCAGGTTTATGAAAACAGACTCGGGGCATATCGCTAATGGACTGGAAAACAGGCCGCAGTTTGACTGGCACGGCGCTGAGAGAGACAGCGTGTGTGTGTGTGTGTGTGTGTCAGAAACCCGTTCCACTCATCTGACTACAGCAAGCAGTATGTGAGACATACTGTGAGTCTTTGTTTAAACTTTCTTGAAAAAGTGGTTAAGCAGCAGCAAGCTGATGAAGATGAAGAAGCAGTCCTTCTTTGGCCCCTCTCTCCCTCTCTGGGTTCATCTGTTGGTTCTTCCACTGCATCACATTACATTATAACTCTTTAGCTGACGCTCTTATCCAGAGCAACTTACACAGGTTACAACTTTTTTTTAATCCATTTATACAGCTGGATATTTACTGAGGCAACACCGAAGGGTACAACAGCAATGCCCCAGCGAGGAATGGAACCAGCAACCTTTTGGCTACAAACCCTACTCATTACCACTATGCTACACTGCCACCCCTCTATGTTACTTTATGTTCTTATGAAGGGGAAAGGAACGGGGAATTCTCCCTCTGGCTGTGTGAGGTCACGGTGTTCCGCCAACGCTCTGCGCTCCGTCTGATCTGGCAGAACTTTGTTAATGTTCAACCCCGATCTCCTCCAAGGAAAAGAAAAAAACCGCAAGCGCCGTAACTAAGGCTCCCGATAACATGCGTGTCCGTGTCTGTGTGTCTGGGAGCGTGCGTGCGCGTCCGTGTGTACACTGTTTGCCGTTGCTGACCCTGCACGCCGTTCTTCCATTGAACAGACATTGACAAAACACTCAGCCATCTGTTCTTCCCAAACTGTGGTCATTTGTCTGACCGCGTGAGCTGCGGACTGCTGTGCTGCTGCTGCCTCATCTCCTTTTAAACATGGCAGTAAATCCCAATGGGTGCCTTTAGGGCCTGAAATATACAAATAAACATGCCTGACAGACCATGAACCACACACACACACACACACACACACACTCACTCAGGCCTGCTGCACCCTGAAGCAACAATAAGGTATTTCTGTACACAGAGGAATGACCCACCATTAAAGTAGATACAGGCCAAGAGCTCCTGAAAGACAGTAGAGAAAAACTGATGAAAAGACCCCTTTTTTTCTGAACTATAATCCGCCGAAAGGCAGTTCAAAAATAGACTACAGCTTGTCGTCTCTTTTTTCCCCCCTTCAAAATTCTTTCATGCAGACGGTCTTTCTGTACAAGGAGAAATATACTTTCCCCTTGAATGACAGTCAGTACTCCCCTTGCAGTCCATTTTGGCACTTAAAAAAACAGAAAGTCTAGTATTTCAGACCCCACTTCTCTCACCATTCGGCTTCAAATTGCTGGGCTCAGCACAGCAGGGTCTTTTGTCCCTGTGCAAACAGCCAACGGTGCGCCCATTAACTTTATAGCTGTTCCACTTTTTTTAAATGAGCCAACCTCAGCTTCTCTGCCCTGTGGGCCCCCACTGGAGGTCCCAATGTCCCCATTAACCAATTAGCTGGCACCATCAATGACAGGCAGGCACATCAAAGGAGGGGCACAACACGCCAGGAATCCCCCAAAATCACCACCCACCCATACAAACAAACCCAGACACCATTTGGAGATTACTTTGAATGAATCAAGTACATGCCCCGGGCCAGGCCAGTGACTGGCTAACTATTCATGAAAGGACTGGCCTCAAAACAGTGAACCTGATCCGAGCGCTGAATCAGGTACAATGACGAAGCACAGTTGTCCCACTCATACGGCGCGGTTACCGAAATGCGAGAGTGGGACTGGGACGTTCGGTTGTATATACGGTGTGATGCTCGGTTTTTTGGAGGCCTGAACATAACTTCACCGCATCCCCGCAAAGAGGTAGCGACGTCCCGAAATGCACAACACAAAGGCAGACGGGTGAAATGCGAACACCCGGCGCGATTGTTGTGCTAATTTCATTTTGTGGCCGCAACCTTGCTTTCATAACGCACGGCGCAAAACAAGAGTGGTACTGTAGACCTCGCTCGCACTCGAAATTCGGGGCTGGCAGCGTAACAATAGACAGGCATCGCTGACTGACGCGAGCGTATTTTCTGCCTGCATGAACACACTCTTCTTCAACACAAAAAGTAACTGGGGAGACGGGGCGGCGCATTCAATATATAAGCTATAACTCAAGATCAAGACTAAAACGCCCCATAATTCACCTCGCCGAATATCAGGCTACACGCTGCTCGCGTTATTGTTGGACAGCACCACACGTACACGGCAGTGACGGAAATTTCCCGACGATGCGAGAGAACAATAAGAGTTGACCCCCGAAAGAATTCATGTTCATCAGCATCATCAAAAACAACGGACCGAACGCCACCATATCAAACGCACGGGACGAAATGCGAGTGTAGCCACAACAAAATTCTAAACGCAAAACAAAAGTCTCAACGCACCCAAGGACCCAAGATGTAGCCACAACGCAACATGGATAAAAACGAGCTTTTAAGGGCACAATGAAAGAGTTAGTTGCTACCAGCATGCGGACCAAAGGCACTCCCTTCTAAGAGAGAGAGCGAGACGCTCTTTGTTGCAGGGTGGCTGGGATGTTGTGGTATTCGAACCTGAACGAAATACTCTTTTCTTTCACGAACAAAACCTCCGGGCTCCGTTTAATTGTGCAGAACCCATTTGAAAGTGCGCTGGGGTACCAAGCCAAGAGCCGACACGTGATCCGCATACATCAGAATGTATCGTGCCACAACACAAAAAAAGAACAAAACATTTATGAAAACAAAACTGTTTCCCGAAGAAAGCACACAAAATAATAAGAAAATAACCAATGGATGCGCGCGTCTGGTGTGCACTTCCACTGCGCTCCTATCATGAAGTTTAACTGCGGTTTCGGACACCCTCTAGCTAGCCCACAGCAGAGTGTGACATTAAACTGTAACAGCAACACCAGGTTTCATTTACCTTCTTTTCGGCAGTAATCGTGACGGCGGGATTCTTCAGCAAATAACCCCAGTACACAGCTGGCCAGCTGCACTCACAAAATGTTCTTTTCTTCTTGTGCTCCGGGATATTAAGCAAGTTCGTATTAATGGTTTTGTAAATCCTTCGCTAACAACTCCAGGTAGCTAGCGCGATTAATAACAGATACAAAGTAATCTCGGGTATATGTGACCCCAGTCTGGTTATCTTTTTTTGACGAAGTAACGATTACTGAACGCATGCAGAGTGAATTTCCAAACGACCGTTCAACTTCGCAGTTCAATTTTGGCGACGTCCGTCCGCGCTGCGGTGTGATGGCGCACTGAACTGTAGCTGTATTCCTGCTCCCTCTTGGTTGTGAAATCGCCACCCCCTCGTTATTTTAAAGCCACAGGACACAATTTATTGCCTGCAGTCAATGTGGCGCACTGGAGACGGGATAAAAGCCCAGCATCTTTTTATTTCTTTTCGGTTGTTCGCATTCACACAACACATGGTCAACCAGCAAGGGTCAAAAGTAAGCTTGTCACCTTTTATCTGCGGCCTACGAAAACCGGAACACCGGGAAAATGCATTTGTGTCAATAGTGTTATAATCATTGTTGTTCAGTTAACTACACCTGAGGCCACGTTGATCATGGGGTATTGTCATAATTATTGTTGGATGATGTTGTTGCTGTTTCTTATTTTTCTTTGCACTTCAGCTACGGTCTCAGAGTACAGACAAATGCTTCCATGCATTTCAACCGCAAGTCTCTATACGTTCATTCATTTATTTGGTTTAAATAGATTCCAAATGTGCATTTACGAGAAAATCCCCAGCACTCTTCAGGTACATCAACGATATAAGCACAGCCATCTCTCAGGAATTCACAAAAAATGCAATTAAAGTCGGTGTTTAAATAAAAGCCATCCAGCACAAAACTTGTCTAATTAGTGAACATATTGTTTTCGTTCGACTCTGTCTCTCATTTACCGTCTCCCTACGGTCTTTAAAAAACGAGAAAAAAATTTACGAGAGCTATGTTAAATTCATGCCAACTGCAAATGCTAATGTCTGCTATTCCTAATACGCTGTATAATCGTTCTTTTCTATCTGTATTTATATGACCTAATTTCTTCTGCATGGGGACTGTTAGGTTTCAACTTTTTACGTCATAACAAGGACCATCATGAAAGAATATGAAAAGGGTCATAGGCATAGATATTGGGCTTAATGAGCATAGGCGAAGACACAGTGTGGTCATGTTTAAAACAATATAATATAATATAATATAATATAATATAATATAATATAATATAATATAATATAATATAATATAATACATGGTGTATGTAGCTAAAAAGGCAGACACAGTATCCATAAAATGCACTTCAATTTTTCAACAGACACCAGACATTACATTATTTTCATTTACCAGACACTCTTTTCCAGAGCAACTTATGACTTGATCCATTATATAGATGGATATTTACTGAGGTGATTGCAGGTAATAAGTATCTTGCCCAAGAATACAGCAGCACCTTAGTGGGGAATCAAACAAGCAACCCTTTGGTTACAAGCCCTGCTTCTTACCACTACACCACACTGCTGCCATGTTGAATCACTGGAGGATGAACAGGAGTTCCAAGGTGGGTTCACTACATGGTACCACTTGCATAGACACATCCTTATTATATCCACCCCAAATCTCCACCACCATAAACTTACCATCACCGCATAGGGTGCTGTTCTTCTCCTATAGTATCCTTCCTACTGAAATGACAGGTCATCCCCATAAGTAGCATACACACTGATAAATTACCAGAAATTTTGCAGTGCCTATGTCTTTATAATGAAATTAAAATCTCCCCCCTCCAGCAACCAAACACACAAAGAACACACACACGCAGACACGTACAGACACACACACACACACACTCTCACATGCACACATACACACACGCACACAAACATGCATGCTCTCACACACACACACACACACACACACACACACACACACACACACACACACACAGAGGCATACCCACATACAGGAGGGGGCATGTAGATGAAGGACACATGTGTCAGGAGCATTGCAATATTGAAATATTGACAGTGACTGTTTTGCAGTGTCTGAGTGATAGGAAGTTACGTGTGTATGCCTCTGTAAGACAAATGTACATTGCACTGGGTTCAGGGATAATATGGTAGTTGACCAGTTTTAAAGGGAATCAGTCAGCATTTTGTTTCAAAGAAATGCACCACAGCAATAGTGATAAAAGCACAGAGTCATTTCAATTTCATTTTTTATTTAGAAAATAATGCTTTTTTTTAATCATCAGGTCACCTCAAATTCTTGCTTCTACCTGAAATTTTTGCCCAGAGCAGTAAAGCATTTGATCGCTCCAGAGCACCTTCAAGTGATTTTTTTGTTTGTTTGTTCATTTTGTAGTCTAATAAAGAATATATTTGATCACACAGAATACATCCTTGGCACTAAACACTCAATATATTACAATATGTCCTGGAGGGGGATCCCACATTGTCATTTTGGGAGACCCCGTCAACCAGCACTGGTAGCTAGTAGCCAATTGCTATGGCTGATTATACCCCACATTATGAGAACACAAAAATAAATAAGTCCTCTGAAGAAATGAAGTAAAATCCACTGCTAACTCTTGAAAAGGTTACAATTTCATAGATCGTGAGGAAGGATGTCTGTTGTTTTATTCGTTCAATAAAGCAGTTCCAAGTGAGTTTTTTTAATCTAGTATCAAATCGAGCAGACTCGACTTTTCACATTTCACAAAAAAAGAGCAAAGAAGTTGAAATTAAAAGATGCACAGCGGACACAGTGCTCTGGGGCAATGCCGCGAGACTCAACGCATGTGGGGCCTCTAGCACCTTCCTCCTCAGGACTGGCCTCTTCCACACATCCTAGGTCTCAACGAGGTCGTCACAGCGAGGGCAATGTAGCCTGTCAGCTAGCCATACTTCAAAGTGTTCATTTTTTAAATCATTTATTAATAAAAATAAATATTCATTTTTCCTTTCTTTAGGTTCTGAATACATTTTTTTTAGGTTTTGTTTGTTCATTTATTAGCTTTGGAATTACACTTAAGCACACAGTACGCAGAAATAACGTGTATACAACGCTTACGTTCAACAGGTCAGACAGACGTGTCGCGCGCGATTAGCGCTGATGAGTTGGTGGCTTAAAACGTGACGTGGGGCGACACGGACGTGATGGCATGTGAGAGCCACGCTGTTAACAAATCAAAGAAAATCTAACAGAAAGGGAAAAAAATAAAACTATACAGCTGAAAAAAGTCACCATCTCTATTGCACAGGTGCACAAATCCCTGTGCAGGCCGAAACTAAAACGTAGATGTGTAAAAACATGCCCTTGAACATTTGGCGTTGAATAGAAGTGAAGCGACACATGAAGACATCTGAAAATGATAAATGACGATTCTCAATTGTAACAATATGGAACGTCAATGATATGTCAACACAATGAAAGCATCTCGTGTCTCTACTGGTTTCAGGAGCATCCTGAGAACTAATTACGTTCTACGACAGACTTCGTTCGGTAAGAGTATCCTTACATGTCCCGTGGTGTCACTCTCGTGTTAACGTACGTGTGAAAATCAGTGTGAACTATCGTTACAGGCAAACTGTTTTGACACAAGTGTACAGGATAGTGAGGAACTGCATCTCTGGAGACAGCCAGACTGCACCCCATTAAGTCTGCTGTCCCTGTAGGTCTTTTTTCCCTTATGCGCACATTTAGCGCCCGAGGTCCCACTTACTTTTGAATTGATTGACTGCGGAGAAATCGGGAATGTGCGGTCGGAACACGCGGAAAAAGCGCCTGGAAATCGTTAGGAATGCACCCCCGCTTTCGGAATGCTTCGCGGTGCACAGAGAGGCCGCGCACACGACGTGCCGGCGGAGCCGACGCGCTGACCTCGTTCAGGAAATCCCTTCAATCGCTTACGCAGTCCTCTTTCAGTTCGCTTAACTTCAGAGCCTCGCATGCACTTCCCTGCCACACAGACGGACTCGAGGACATGTGGGAGCGTTCACGTGTGCGTGCGTGTGTGTGCGTGTGTGTGGTCCACAGATGCACACTGGCGTTCATGATATGGCAGTAAAAGGATTCCAAACGTCTTTTTTTTTTCCCACCGGATTCCATATTTCAAGGACCGCTAATGATGTTTAGCATTGTGCGCGTGGTCCTGCTGTCAGGATCCTATAGAACTTAAACGCTGGAGCCCTTCACCACAAAGCTTTGATGGCACAGCACCGCGGGTCTCTGAAAGCCTGATTATTTCCTTGTGTGCCCTCTGCTATATTGTCAACAGAATCAGCTCTGTCTTTTTTCGGGGGTAGAGAAAATTGTGTGTGTGTGTGTGTATATGTGTGTTTGGAGGGGGATTGGAGGGCCTCCTATTTGTGAAAAGCAAAAATTACTCAGATATGGATATGGTCTGCCTTGTTCTGACCAGTTAACAAATGTACACATTCCTCATACTACAAATGTACTGGTAGCCATCACACTGCTGAGTGTGGACAGGCCTTGCCCCCCACCCACCCACCCAAAAAAAAGCACAGTAAAACTACATGGAAATGCCGCATTTCCAAGCGCATGTCAAGTTTAGCTGCATTTTGCCCCTCAAACTCCTCAGAGGCCCTTGACTGGTTCCCACGAACCTCACACCATGGACTCGGTCCCTTCTACCAGCGTCACCCACCGTCTTCCCAGCATTCAGCTGCTTTGTAAACACCACACGCCGCCTCTCCAAAACCAACAAGCGCCCCGCCCTCTCACGGTCCAACACAGCACCCATCCTTTCTTTGCAGTGGAACCCGTGGCCTCTATTTAGGACGCGTTTGGTTACCCCAGGCTATGGTTACCCGGACACACAGAGGGCCAGTCCCAGAGCACGTTTTACACGCCACACGTCACGACTCACTTTGGCTCTTTCCACATCTGCTTGCGCTGTAATGATATAAGCAGCTTGACGGGCTATAAATAAATATGTCTCCGCGTTAAACATTCATATTTCCCAGGCACTTCCTCCCTTTGGCTCCGTGCCCGGCGTTCTCTGCCCCTGTTGGGAGGGAGGTCATTTATTTGCTGAGCTTTACAGGCGGGTTTAAAACTCACTCTCTCTTGTGCGCGCAGGGGACGCTAAGTGTAACTGAAACGGTGCATTGTGTGGAGGGCCTTCACGTTATGCCTCCATAACCTGCCGTTTGTCTCAGGGGAGACGCTCTGAAACACCTCCCCCCCCGAGGCCCTCATCCTCCCCTGCTCCCCTGCTCCCCTTGTCCCCCTCCACCCTCCTTCCCTCCGCTCGGAGAGGGATGTTTTCCGGCCTGGAATAAAAGGATTAACTTCGCACAGCCCGTTCCACCCTGCCTCCCCCCCAGACTCTTTAAGGTGTTTAGCAGGCAATCGTTCAGTCTGGAGGGCTGCTCCCCAGCGTCTGACCTGGCGGTCTGGACCACTGCTCCCTCATTAGGGGGAAAGCTTTGAACGTGACACAGCACCTCCTCTGTGCATGCACCTACACATGGGTGTGCGTGTCAGGGGAGGGAGAAAATGTATTCCCATCCAGGCCTATACTTGCTGAGCACCTCTGTTTTTTTATGAAGCAGAGTGTTAAATGACTTTGCTATTTGTTCGCACTGGGAGCAGATCTGGGCAGAGCTTGTTGAAATTGGAGGGAAGGAGGCAGTGAGGGAGGGAGAGAGAGAGAGAGAGAGAGAGAGAGAGAGAGAGAGAGAGAGAGAGAGAGAGAGAGAGAGAGAGAGCTTCCTTTATGTCTTTGACATTCTAATTCCGGTTCTTAGTTCTTCATTGGTTTTCTTTCCGCACTTTCTATGTTTCCTTTACTTCTCTTTGTCCTGTTTGTGGTGCCGTGTTTGGCTTGGCAGAGTGGAAGGAGGAGAGAGAGAGAGAGAGAGAGAGACGGAAGAAAGGGAAAGAGTGGGAAGGATGGGAGAGAGAGGGAAGGGAAAGATAAAAATGAGAGAGAGAGAGAGAGAGAGAGAGAGAGGGTAGAGAGAGGTCGGAGCCTTGCCTCCCATTGCAGAGCCACAGGGAAAAAGCAAACATTTTTCCTGCCTCCAGGCACAGACAGACACCATAATTGGAACAAAGTGGGGAGACCGGGCTACTCGACACCCTGCAGGGCCTCACCTGGTCCTGGGGTGGGCCCACAGACCACGCGGAGCAAAAGAGCAGCAGCTGCCGCCTCATAACAGGATTTCCCGGGACCACTGATCCGACTTAGCCGTGACTGTTAACCCACCGGCCTGGATGGGATATGGGACGGGAGGGGTTTCATCACCTAATGGGTCGCGGATGTTGTGCAAACACACACACACACACGCATACTCGCACACACCGGCCCTCAGATGAGCTTTTCTCTCTTTCAGTACATAATATTACGTCTGAGCCTTGATCATGATTGAGGACGACAAGGCAACAGAAAAAAAAAAACGTCCACAGGAGACGCAAAACACCAGGAAATGGCAGCTGTGAGGCCTAGCGGCCCGTGAGGAAAATGATGACATGTCTCTTTAAAATCACAGATGATAAATGGGAACCAATTCAGGCCATTACGGCTAGAGATAACATCCCAGACTGTTTGCGGGACGGCGAAATGAACGAGGCTGAAATCGCAAGCATGTGATGCCTGCTTTAATGCCCCTCGCCCTCTCAGTGTGGCTTTCCGTCGCACACACATTCAGACTAACTGTGTGTACTGTAGATGCCATTTCAGTTGACGTTTCCATGGCTACAGTAACATGATTCCAAGGCCACTTTCAAATCAAATCCCCACCCCCAACCCCACCCCCACCCACACACACACACACACACACACACACACACACACACACACACACACACACACACACATACATACAGACACGCCCTCCCCCACCCTTTCCTTTTTAACTTGCAGTCATATGCCGAGGGCATTCAGTTCCATGACTTATTTTAGAAATGCTCTGTGATCATACCCACTCAGATTCAGTGACTTTTTTGTACAGTGATCTTAGAGCCAGATCTCTTTTTAAAATATGTTTGTAAGAACGACCTACCCCTGTGTCTGTGACGGATTCGGGTCTCCAGTCAGAAGAGGACACAGCTTTGGTCCTGGGAGGCAGTTGGCACTGCTTAAAAAATCCCATGATGCAGTGCACGTGTGATAAAGTGATATTTTTACATGAGCGCACAGTGGCTCCCCCACAGAGCACTCTCGCAGCAGAAAACGAAACCTGTCGGTACCCGTCCAATGTCCTCTTGACACCTCAGCTCACAAACTCTCAAACCGACAATTTCACCTCGACTTGCATAGTGCCGCTCAGAGCGTCTCTCCTCCCTCACAGGCTACGGGTGGCAAGTGTTCACCTGTCAGACCATCTGAACGGTGACGGAAACCTGCCATGACATCATCTCTTGGCTCTGGTTTACAGCCATCAGTGATGATGTCACCCTCCAGAAGCAGGACCAGACAATGTGATGTGTCCCGCCCCACTGAGCACGATGACATAATACAGCCCCCGTGCCCGCATGTTAGCAGTACAGACCCAGCACAGACAGCGACTAAACTCAGACTCAAGCCTTTCCTTACTCATTCAGTGTCATCTACATTATAAACATGTGTTGGCGATGGGAGACTACCAAGACCATTAAATGATTTGCTTTAGCTAAATTCACACCCATGTCTGTCATATGCAAACAGAAACGTTCTGACTCCTTGAGCCCAAATTCATGAGGGCCTCTTTCTGAAAAAATACGCTTGGGGCACTTCAGAGGTACCTTCTAGATACTTCTGCGCTTCCACACCTTCGAACCTAACATGCACCCTGGGTCCTCTCGCACTTTAACACCTTCAACCTTTGACCTTTGACTTCGGTAGGCGATGCTGCCATCAGACAACATTTCGCATGTGCCACTCCAGGCAAATGTTTCTGCTGAAGGATGGCCGTGGATCGGAATGAGATCACGAACACATTTTACATACAGAGTCCTGACAACTTCCTCTAACCAACCTTTAATAGAGCATGCTCACAACGGCAGCTGTTGTTGCCAGGGGCAAGCCTGTCTGCAACACCCAGTCCTGACATCATGCCTGATCTCTGACTCCATTCGCTCTCCCTCGTTTCCTTCTTCCTTCTTCCCCTTGTTAGTCCTTCCTGTAATCAGTTCAGTTCTGTAATCCACATTCAGGTGACGTTCGCTATCCAAGTGTCAATCGCTGTGATGACATTTTTTTTTGTAACACTGTTTTTCTGTTTGACATTTTTTAAGATTTTTTTTTTTTTAAAGAGAATCTTGTTGATTCTTTGTTTTTCCATCTATGAGTGGGAAAAAATAACAAAAAAAGCAAAGAATGAAAGAAGTAAAAGTTACAAAAAAAAATAAAAAATCATGCAACTCGCTCAAGCACAAAAAAAGAAGAATATAGATGCTGTCACTTTCAGAGTGATTGTCTCTCAGGAGAAAAAAAAAACAAACACTAAAAATGCACACATGTGAGCACACACACACATACACACACACACAGGGGTTAAAAAAAGAGAAAAAACAAAGAACGCCGCTCTTGCAGTTGTTACCTTCGTGAAAAAAAAGAAACCTCAGAAAACGAAAATGAAACTGACGCCGAAAAAGAAAAAAATAGTGTTGGATTTTTTCCGGATTGGTTGTTTATCTGTTGCTAGGCGCGCGCCGCCGGAGACAAAAGTCCGCCGCGTCAAACGAAGGAGGAGAAGCCGGCGATGGGGGCCCGGGACCCGGGCGCCAGGCTGCTGGGGGGCCTGTAGAGGGTGCTGTGCTGGCTGGGGGGGTTGGAGGTCTGCTGGCATGGGGTGGGAGTCCGGCTGCCCTTGGGCCTGAAGAGGCTCCCCTGGCCCTGGGCCTGGGGGGTAGAGTTAAGCTGCGGGGGGAGCGGAGGCAAGGGGGGCAGGGGCGGAGGAGGGGCGCAGTGCTCCGGGTCTCCCGAATCCGACTCGGTGTAGCTGTAGGCCTGGGCCCGGGAGATGCCCTTCTGCTGCCGGCGCCAGGAGTTGTAGTAGGTGGGGTCGCTGATGTAGTGGTTGACGAAGGAGTGGGTCTTCTGCCGGTTCTGCTCCACCTCGTATTCGCTGTCGCTGCCCTGCAGGTCGGAGGAGAGAGAGGGAGAGAGGAAAAGGGGA
This sequence comes from Megalops atlanticus, assembly GCA_019176425.1. Taxonomy (NCBI): domain Eukaryota; kingdom Metazoa; phylum Chordata; class Actinopteri; order Elopiformes; family Megalopidae; genus Megalops; species Megalops atlanticus. The sequence goes on along the minus strand of CM032875.1, from coordinate 11,562,492 downwards.
CAGAGTTATTCACCCGCCGTTGCAGGACTCCCCTTACAGCTTGCCTAGATCTTAGAGTCAGTCTGTGTCCCTTGCTTTGTCCAACTGACCAATCAGGTTTTGCTCTGCTGTCATTGGATGCATGAATTCACTGTACTGTAAAGTCATGGGCAGCAGTGTAGCATAGCGGTAAGGAGCAGGACTCTTAACTGAAAGGCTGTCGGTCTGATTCCCCATGGGGGCACTGCTGCTGTACCCTTGGGCATGGTACTTATCCCAGAATTGCTTAAGTAAATATCCAGCTGTATAAATGGGTAACATGTAAAAACCTATGTAACCTATGTAAGTTGCTCTGGATCAGAGCGTCTGTTAAATGCCAATAATGTAATGTAATGTAATGGTCTCTGAGGTCCATGCCTGAGTTGTTCTGATGCACGTAAATGACTTAAACAAGTTGTACAGTGTGTGTGGGTGCAATAGATCTTACAGGCTGACGAAATGCAATGCATGTCAGAAATAACAGTACGATTGAGGGCAAAGTCAATCAAGTTCAATCACCAGCAGCACTACTTTCACTACCCATAACTAAGACAATCATTCGGTTTGGCAGCTAGGTGCTCTAGGCGCTAATCACAGCTCTCCAGCAGCACAGCACGGGGGTAAAGAGCCTACGGACCTAAAGCAGGAAAGGAAGGAAGGCTAGCGCTAGGAGCTATTCAACCCATCGTTATCAAACACAGGCAGCCGTAGGACCTCACCCAATAATGTGGAAGACAACGCAGGCCACCGATCTTATACGAAAACACCAGTTCCTCCTACAGGTGGACAAAGAAATGATTTTAAAGGAAATCTAGAAATATTATTTACCCCCCAACTCCCCCAAGCTGTACAGCAGAGACCCCTCTGAGGGTCCAGGGGAGTGCAGTTGAGGGTAGTTGTCAACCACTGCATTTCCAAGTGGACTTCAGCCCCAGGCACATCCCAGAATGCTTTGCTCCCCCATTCATGATCAGCCCCACCTCCACCCCGGGGCTTCCGAGAACGTGCCACTTTGCAAAGAATCTGGGAATTTCCAACGAAACTTTCCGTGGATACACTTTGCCATTCATCTTGTTACTTGAAGAACAGGAACCACTCCAAATCCTTATAGTGTGACCAACATCCTAACAGTGAGTCAAGTATGACTGTCTTAATGCTTGCTCTGTGATGTTCATTTAGTGACACGTGTCCCCCCCCATGTCACCCCCCCCTCCCATGGCCCACTTACGGATCAGAGATGACAAAGCAGTTGTTATCCATTGGACCAGGAAAACGCACACACACACACATGCGTACACACGTGCGCACACACACACACACACACACAAACAACCTCAGGCACACACACACGAGAGCATGCACAAAATATCTGCAGTCATACGGCAGCCATTTAGATCACAATCTCAGTGTGCCATTTGAAACAAACAGCAAATATGCTGTACGAGATGCTTTAAAAAAAAAAAAAAAAACAACAGATATCGGTTTTCAACCGCACAAAAGATGATCCTGATTATTCTGAAGAATTCAAGGATTTTGTTTTGTCCTGTCAAGCTCCAATCACTGACTTAAGGCAAATAATGTACGGAGGGCTGTCTCCCATTACAGTACAGTATATGTGTGACATGTGGAAAAGTTCGAATTCCATAGGCTACAATTCCCCCCCCTTGCTTTCATGCCAAACTCCACAGCGTTTTAAAATGAATTTCAGAGGAATTTGGAAATGTCAGAAGGGATGTCGGCTGTAGTAATTTACAGAAAAAAAGCCTCCGTGTTTTCTATTCCAAGAAACAGACTCCCCCCCACTTCTTAAAGAGCGAATTTAAACCAGATCCTCCATTACATAACACAAGGGTGGCTGCAGCTTTCCAAAACAGCCACTTATTCAAAAGGGGACTTTTAATTTAGCGTGCGCTAAATGCTTTTGATAATCTCTTTCACGTAAGTTTGCTCAAACCGCAGTGTTTCTTCGACTCTGTCCTCGGCTTTATTCGGGTGTTTGTTTCCCTGTGGGAAAAACGCCCCCATGGGAAGGGCTATCATCCAGCGGAGGTCTCTGTGGAAAACTATCAACACGAGTCCGATCGTTAAATTACCCTTTCCGGGTGATCAAACGCGGTCGGAATTCGGAGCGAATCAAAGGGCATTCCAAACGCGTCTGTTGCTCCAGCAGTGCAATATGATGCTTTGAGAGGCAAACAAGCAATTTTGGAATTACCCTCCCTGTGAACATGTGTGTGTGTGCCTGCCTGCATGTGTGTGTGTGTGTGTCTGCCTGTGTTTGTGAGTGCATGTTTGAGTGCCTGTGTGTGTATGGGAGTGTGTGTGTGTGTGTGAGTGTGTGTGTGTGTGTGTGTGTGTGTGTGTGTGTGTGTGTGTGTGTGTGTGTGTGTGTGTGTGTGTGTGTGTGTGTGTGTGCTTGTGTCTGGGTGCGTGTGTTTTTGTAAGTCTGCCTGGTATGGGGGCTAAAGTCAGAGTTTGTGGGTCATTCCCTCACAAAGACATACGCACCGTTGCCCCCCCCCCAATTCTGCCTCCATCCCCACTAAAGACCCAGAGCCTCTAATGGAACATTGGCACTGAAACAAGAAGTCTTAAACTTCCTATTCATGAGAAAAGTGGATCTACTCTGATTAATAAGACATTTAAAGCTAATGAATCACCGATTAACGTGCTGGGGTAGGGAATCATAGCGGAAAGCCCCCTGTTACCGAGGGATGAGAGGAAGATGGAAACCAGGCACTGCTAAGATGACAGCTCGTCTTCAGTTTGAGTGCGCTCACTTTGAATAAATGCCATAAAAGTGAATTCATTCCAACTTTTTTTTTTTTACTGCGGCCGTTAAGTAAATATTATTAGTATTATATCTAAGAAGGCCGTTGTAGAACAGTTTTGTGCAATTGCTTCCACAAAGCTGCAGACTGCTAAAGGACAGGCTGTCAGTGCAGGCTCTTAAATAGGAGGGCTGTGCTGGACTGACCGGTTCAATCTGTCAGCGTTATAAAGGGGATAGTTCCACACTGTAGTAGCAGTATACTAGCTACTATAGCATGTGACCTTCTGCAAACTTTCATTATTATTGGCATTTAGCAGACGCTCTTATCCAGAGCGACTTACATCAATTACAGTTTTATTTATTATGTTATCCAATTATACAGCTGGATATTTACTGAGGCAATTGTGGGTTAAGCACCTTGCCCAAGGGTACAGCAGCAGTGCCCCTGTGGGGAATCGAACCGGCAAACCTCCGGTTACGAGTCCTGCTCCACCATTATGCTACACCGCTGCAGCACTGCATACAACGCTGGGCAATTTAATGCTTTCCAACGCTAGTCTTTTTAACGTTTTAGTCAGCAGCTCTTTCCCTCCTCATCATTCATAATTCTGAATGTTTTGCGCATTAATGAAGTCTGCAGAAGCGCACCTAGGCACAGCCCAGACCACTCAGCTTCCCCGAGCTTCTGTATTAGCCTCCTTCTCTTGCCGTAAAGAGAGCCAAGATAAGCGTGTTTACCCAGCACAGATTAATGACAAACACACCCAGCAGGCGTCTGGCGGAACCCTGGTTTCTGAGCGGGTTTATGATTCTCTGCTGGAGGTTCGGTGTGCGATTTCAAGGGAGTCTTGCCTGCTATAAAGTCCCAGACCCCCTCATATGGGGAATGAGGTTTCATGTCCTCTCTCCCCTCCCCACAACTCCACACCCACATAACAGAGGCTGTGGGGCAAGCTCTTTATCCCTTGGTTATGAATTAATACCGAGACAGAGGGCGTTCTGGGATATTTCACCCCCATTGTTATTAAAGTGTGCCAGGGACCCCAGAAGCCCTGAAAAGAAGGGGGAGGGGGGGAGTCTGACAAACCGAGATAGGACAATTCATTACAGTTAGAGATTATTCTGCACATAATACCGAACAAGCTGAGAGATGTCTGCAGGAGCGAAAGTGTGTGTGTGTGTGTGTCTGTGTGTGTGTGTGTGTGTCTGTGTGTACATATGTGTATAATGCCTTGTCTGTCCTAAAAATCACACAGCTCGCTGTTGTCCTTAAACGTACTGATGCATTATCATTTCAGAGAGGGATTTTGTCTGACCAGGCAGTCCAAATCCTACTCATATTGTTCTGAGATGAAAATGTTAGTGAGGGATTTGTTTTTCAGGACTGTAGGGAGTGAAACAGCAAGCCTTTTTCTAATTTGATTTACATTATGGTACACACACACACCTACACACAAAATCACATAGGGAATTTAAAAAAAAAGTACAATACACACACACGCGCACACACACACACACATACATATATGTATGTGTGTGTGTGTGTGTGTGTGTAATGTACCACAATGTATTATATTATTTTTAATTCCCTTTGTGATTTTGTGTGTGGTAAAATAACATGACGTTCACTTTATTTTTGCTGCTCTCAAGAGAATTATGGCTTCAGGGAGTTTTCATAAGGCCATTGACACATCCTGAGAAAAGGGCAGTCAAAACAAAGTGATGTCGTCATGGGAAACAGTCATCATAGTCATCTCTTTAAGTCAGGCAGGATCACAGAAAGGAATGGAGAGCTACTGGATTCCCATCGTTCAGTATTCCTAGAACTGTCTCACTGCTTCAAAACCAGCTGTAGCAACAGCGTTGTGACTGCATCAGTGCATACACAATGCTTTTCTGCCACACACACACACACAGGTAAAAACAAAACAAAGCTCCTTAGTCACCACGACGACACCAGGTTTGTTTACCTGGGCGCCAGCGGGGGCCTTGGACGTGGCCAGGTTGCCGTGGCAACACCCTATTACTTTTGCCAAACCCCCTTTATAAGGAGAACAATGGATAACTCACACCTGCCCGTGTACCTGTGTCTGTGCTGGGGACGGGCTCAATGGGAAGTGATAGCCCGGAGTTATCCGCTCAATAAAACTCCAAAGCGCATTCCTGGGTCATCTATTCAACACGCCATTGGGCGATGACATCGCTGCCAGTCAGACAGGGTGTCACAGGACGCCAGGGCGAAGACAGCGTGAGAACAGTACCGACTCTGTCCCAGCGTGGGATCAAAGGCGAGGGGGATGGGTGGAGGGGTGGGGGCTTCTCGCCGTGGTGGCAGGAGTTGTCAGTAGGGGGTTTTTGGGGCGCAGAGATTGCATTTGGGCTTGTTTGACAAGATAGGAGCGTGAAAAGTAGATCTGTCAGGCTGGTGGTGACAGTAACGTTCTGACTGATTCTGTCTTTCTAAGGAAATAAAGTAACAAAAAAAAAAAAGCGCAGCCTTTGCCTGGTGACTTTCATCCCTGTGACAGAGCACTAATCCCGAGAGGGATGGCTTGAAGGAACAACGAGCGCCTGGAGATTCGGGAAGGGGCGACGTTTGGTGAAACCCAAGAGCGCGATTCCTCTGTAATCCAGGAAAGCTAATATCAGACCCTGACATGAAAGGAGGAGCGATCTCGAAGGAAGGGGAATTCAGAAAGCTTTCCTCACTCTTTCATGTCCCCACGATCAAAACCAGACCGAGCGCTGGCGGCTTTCACGCAAACTGCCGCAGCTTTGGAATGAAATACGTCACGATCATCTACAACAACAGACAGAAAATGTGTGAATATGTTAAATATACTGAGTAGGAGCTGAATAAGGTGAAACAGAAAAAAAGAATGAAGACAAAGGGAAATAGAGAGGGAGAGAAGAAAAGGTGAAGAGCAAGAGACTAAGAGTGGGAGAGAGTGGTAGAGAAAGATACAGATCAACAGAGAGAAAAAAAGCAAAGAGAGAAACAGAACAGTAGATAGAAATAGAGAGGGAAAGAGCAAGAAGGAGAAGAGAGGGAGGTGGAGCCATGGAGCGAAAGAGAAAGAGAAAGAGAGAAGTCCTCTGGTTTTTCCTTGGCATGGACTGTCACATGGATTCAGTGGGTGCCAGCGCCCCGCCCCCACCCCTTTCCCCCGCTGCTCTCAGGGCATATGGGGCCAAGCTGTGAGGGGCATTATGGGAAGGCGCTGGCGAGGAGGTTGCCCGAGACGAGGGCTGGGTGGAGGAAGGAATCCAGCTGGGCCGGGAGCGCAGACACTCCAGTCATTGTGAGAGCATCCCGGCAGCCTCTGTGCCTGAGCTGACCGCAGGCCCCATTCCCAGATCCGGCACAGGCCCACTTCCAAAACCCACCATCTCGGTTCGGGACATAGGCCTGGGGCAGAGTCTGGGCTGGGTACAAAACTCAACAAGCCCCCACAATAAACACACACACACACACACACACACACACACACACACACACACACACACACCTCCCGACTTTGTCAATGTGCACAGTGTCTGCGTCAGCTCTGTGACAGAGCGCAGACAGAGAGCTTGAGGCTGAAGGAGAGATACAGGACCACCCTGCAGTACACTCCCTCTCTCCTGCCAGCGCTTCCGTGGGCGGGCTAGCGCCGCATTGATTTGGTTCTCCGCGTGACTCTATTGTACCTTCCATTCCCTCATTTTCAGTTAATTCCCATGTCTATCATGCTGTTGAAGCTACCGTACTTGACGGCACTAACCGCACGCAGGCTGCCTACAGGGGGCCAATTACAGTGTCTCCTGTGCGGTAGCACCTCTTTGAAAGCTGAATTTCAATACTTCAGTCTCAATGGGAAGCCCTGCCAGGCAGAATGGGCCTCGTTTTCTTCAGCTGGACTACAGTACAAAGACTGAAATGATGTACAGCATATGGTGAAATCGCGGTATGAGGAAAATCACTACTGATGGTAGCACAGACCAGAAGTGCTGGAAGACAGGAACTATTACTGCTGCAACCTCTAGCGATTTTCCACATGTTGGAGACCCCAGACAGGTGCGGAGAAGATGAGAACACTCCAGGTGACGTCACTAAGCGACATGATGGGGGAGAGGGGGCAATGCTGTGATTGGGTAAAGTCTGGAGGGGCCGGGGCGCGGTCAGTACCTGCGAGTCGGAGATCTCGGAGGGCTTCTCCGTCAGGCTGCTGCTCTCCGCTGGGATCAGGTCGTTGTACTTGGTGCTGACGTCCTCGTCGGAGTAGTGCAGGCTGCCGGGGCTGGGCCGAGGAGGAGACCTGCGGGAGGGAGAGAGGACAGGTGAGTTACCCTCCACTCAGGTTTCACTTTGATTCTGCTACAACACCTCACCTGGGGTAGAATGGTACAACACATGGGATGCTTACCGATAATGATGCCAATACACATAATTACAGTTTTACCGTAATATTATCAAGAACAACAATAATAACACTAATAAGAAGCGAAAAAGGCAGAAGAAGCAGAAGAAAAATATAAAATTTAATAATTACTGTCATTTAGAGATGCATCCAGAATGGATTTTATTTACTGAATTTATACAGCTGGATATTTACTGAGGCAATTGTGGGTTAAGTACCTTGCCCAAGGGTACTACAGCAGCGCCCCAGTGGAGAATCAAACCAGCAATGTTTCAGTTACCAGCCCTGTTCCTTATCACTATGCCACACTGCCACCCACTGCCAATAACAAACTTTGTATAGCACCTTTAATAAGTTCAAGTTGATTCATAATCAAAGCACAAAATGACACTATGGGTCTACATAAGATCTATAAGAATAAGAACAAGCCCCAGGTCCGGTTTATACATAACATATTAATATATGTCCAGTAACATTTATACATAAACATCAGTTCCTGTGTCTTAACCACCACCTCCCCCACACAAGAGCATCTATGGAGATCACAGATCTACCTACATCCTTACTGCTTTGTTACACCAATATACCCTTTTTGAAAAGGCAAATACAAGCTCTGGAGCACCTCATACAGGAAGGACAAAAAGGTGTAAACAGAGTTGAACAAAACAAGGTGCTTTCAGACCCTGAGGATTCAAACCCTTACATGCCTAAGGGCACATCACTCACTAGCCGCATCCTGAATAACTCTGGGCCCCCCAGGCATGCAGATCCAGACATTCGCTTAACAAAAGGGAGAGAGAATAGGAGGAAAAGGAGGATCATAGGGGGACCCCACTAAAGGCCATCCATCAGCATTGCTTTCTGAGGAGACGGTGATATGTAGGGATGGAGTGCAACTGCATACTTTCTCGTCTCTGACGGACATATACTGTACTCCCTTTCTGCCCTTGACAACAGATCTGAGATCAGCGTGCTCGCTGCCTAAGCCTAACCCTGACAATTTAGTGTCAAGGTTTTGATCCAGGATCAGTTGCTGAGCGCCAAAGGTAACTGAACTAACATACTCTGACATCGGTTTGCAGAGCAGCACGTGTGGGGGTGTGGGTGGGGGTGAGGGGAGGCGGGGGTGACAGGAGACTTCATAAACATCATGGGACACACATGAGATTCGCGCCAGAGGATCTCAGAGGCTGATTAGTGAGTAGGCCGGGGGCCTCGTGACTCCCGGAGGGGAGGCACGGCTGAGCGGAGGGAGGCACCCAGGGTGCTCAGACTTCAGGGAGAGCGGAGACCCTGCCACTGCCGCAAAAACAGCACACCAGTCTGTGCGGGAACTCAGCCTCCTCTCACCAGAGAGAGCGCAGCTCTCCTTGGCTTTCTGCTCCCTGCTTCCCTGTCACCAAAGAGCCAAACAATCCTACATCTGGCCCCGTTAATTGTTTCCTCCTTTCCCCCGTAACGGCTCCCGCTCTCTGTCTCTCTCCCGGCTGAAACGTGGAAGGAGATCTGGAGATCTGATCCGGAATCCTAAACAATCTCTCTCGAGTAATGAGCGTCAGTCGGGCAGTGTGTAAATCACATTAAAAGAGTTATGCGAAACACCCTTTGAAGTGAGAGCATTTGAAAAAAAAAGCAAGCAGTGTATGGAAGGAAAGTTATTTATCCTTCTTTGCGTGAAGAAATTCCAAAGTGTCCTGATTTAATTAGATAAAGCTGACGGGAGGCCGGCAGCACATGGTTTGACACAGGCTCAGTGAAACATGGGGGAGAGTGCTATTCTCCTCCTTCACACTGTGCTGTTACAGTGCCCTGGGGTGCTCTGGGGCTCTGGCGTGAGGCTAGGAAAGACAGCTCTCTAACAACATCTTCTGACCCCTTTTGACCCTGGTGGATGCTCAGTAGAGCACGTCCACAATGAGGCCACAGACACACTTTCTGAGTGCCAGAGCCTTGCAGAGCCAGGTCTTGTTAGAATCTAAGAAGCCTGGCTGAATGCGCTGTCTTGACCTGCCATTGCAATGCCAAACTTGGCGCGGATGTTGGTTTGGCTAGAAGGACAGGCATACACTTCCAAATCAGAAGGCAAGTCTGTTTAGAGGGCCCTCAAGTTCTCATTTCTGCGTCACATGAAATAAGTTACAGTTAGTCCTTGTTAGGCTGATGAAATATTACATTATTGTCACTTAGCAGACATTCTTATCCAGAGCGAATTGCATACAGTAGTTTACAATTTTATCCATTTATACAGCTGGATATTTCCTGAGACAATTGTGGGTTAAGTACCTTGCCCATTGGTTGCAACAGCAGCGTCCTAGCAGGAAATTGAACCAGCAACTTTTTGGTTGTGAGCCCTGCTCCTTACCACTACACCACACTGCTGCGACTTGCACTGCTTCCCATGTATTTTTGTGGCGCACGTAAAGTTAGCATAGCAGTCTAGAGCTATCACACACCTACATTGCTAAGTAACAGAAAACTGAAGCTTGCTAAAAACAAACAAATATTACAGGGTAAATTGGACATGCAACACACTTCATGCAATGTAGAGCAGAACCTACAATAACATTTTTTTAATCCTGGCTGTGGCTTTGAGTGAAACAACATAATTACCCGTTTCGCAATGCTCGGCCTCAGTCCTGCTTGCAATGAGGCCAGCACTAGATAGGAATTGGGACCAGTCCTCGATTCCTGATAAAACACTGCTGGAAAACCAAGTGGAACCAGCGGCCATTATTATGGCTGTAACTCTACAGTGCGACTCTAGTGTGCAGCACAATGAAACAGCTTTTAAGTGATTTCACTTCTGCCATTTTTTTTGCTCTTGAAGGAAGCGTTTGTAATAGTACCAAATTCCAATTCGGTGAATGACTGAGATAACTTTATGATATTACCGACTCTACTAATATACCGTTAGTACAAAAAATCTATTTTACCCTCTAAAGCATAATATTCATTTTCACTTGACCAGGAATGAGCACAACAAACTATTTCTGCTCCTCTTGGGTTAAACCAGAAACTAAACAGTATTAACACTTCCATGTATTTTTGATAGAGGTCTAACTTTTTTCAAGCAAAGAGAGTGGGACATAATGACAACCTTGTATTACATAATGTGGGAGAATCAGAGCCCTGGGGCCAGGGGCTATTTCCATTGTTCCTCAGAGCAATCAGGCACATAGCAACAGTTTGTTTAGGGTTGGCTGGTTCACTCTGCTGTCCTCAAAATGTCCCTGAACGTCACCTGACAGAAACACCCGCATCTAAGCATATAAGGTGCGTGACCGGTGTGAAGCACTGACTGCTAGCGTCAGCTGTGCCATCATCATACTCCAAAGCAATTCAGGTCACGTATCATGCTTAAGGAGACAAGAACAGCACCCTCTGTGGGAACCCAACCAAAGAGAGGTTTGGGTTAGGAGCCCAGTTTCTTGTCCCATCACGCTACACTGTGGCAGTAACAGCCTTCCTAACTAAACTACCATGATGCTACGGCACACAAAAGGAGGCCAGGAAAGGGTTAACTCCTAATTTGCTGGTTTGCAGCCCAGTTCCTTGACCTTGACCGTCCCATGATGCTACACCGTGGTATAAATTATCCTCCCGACTAAACTACCACAATGCCACGGCACACAAAAGAAGGCCAGGAAAGGGTTAACCAGATCTGCTGCACAAAGAAACTGAATCTTAGCTCTGGTGGGAGGTTATGATTGACCAGTCGATGAAAAATTCAGAGGAAAGACATCTCAAAATTTCCTCCCTCAACAAACTCCCTTCCCAACAACGCCGTCAACCTGCATGGAGTGGTTCTTAAATAATTAAGCACCCCCAATCCTCCCACCCCCATCCCCAAAAAACATGCCCTCGCTTTGAGGCCCAGTGAGGAGACTCTGTGTGTGCCAGGGAGGGCTCCTATCGCTGCCCATCCATACCCCCCAAACCAGGACCCCCTCAACAGCGCTGCAGACGAGAGGATCTTTTCAAAGGGAAGGAGAGACGCTGCCCCTTTGATCTCCCCACATGGGCCTCCACGGTCAGGGATGAGACAAGGTCGAATGGGCTGACCCTCTCCCACACGCACACATACAGAGGCATGTGCACACACACACACACACACACACACACACACACACTCCACACACACACTCCACACACCATGCCAAGACAGCTCTGATGGTGGAAACACAAAAGCGTACATACACACGCACATGCAAAAACACATGTCACCAAAAGGGCTTACTCTGATGGTGAGAACACATACTCGCACACACACACACACACACACGCACCCATAAACATGCACACCCTGTCAAGAGGACTAACTCTGATTGTGAAAATACAAAAACATACACACACACACGCACACACACACACACACGCACGCACAGAACTCAGCTTTTTCCCCAGGGCTCTCTCACATGCCGGGGGCCACTCCGCCTCAGCGCTGTCTCCGTGTGCACGTGTGTGGAACGGCGAGGCCTTGGCGCTCGCGCTAGAACGACTCCGGCTCGTGAGCGACCCGGCCGGTGCCCCCCGCAAAATGAATGGCCCTTTGTCTGCGCCCACGGAGGCGGAGCGTCCCGTGGGGGGGGCGGCTGTCAGCCCCCACCTCCACCACGGGGGGCCGTGGTTCGGTCCCCCTTTTAACGCAATTATGTCATTTGGGAACACACATGTTCTTCCTGGGGAAAGAGAAAGCCTCAGTGTTCCGTCTGAGACGTTCCACTCTGCACTGCTCTGATGAATGGAGAATAAAGGAGAGGTGTGCTTGCAGGAGGCAGACAGGCAGCCAGTCAGGAAGGAAAAGCAGGAGCTGCAGCTGGAGGGGATTGTTACCTGGGACTGGGACCGATCTTCACCTGAGGACCGCTAAGCAGCCTCAGGTATGTTAAAACCTTGCACCTTGACCGGGCAGTTTCAAAGAAGAGCCCTGAGGCAAGGGGGTGGGGGTGGGGGTGGGTGTAGGGGGTAACATCTGTGCATTCTTCGCTCCTGGGCCAGCACCCAGGCAAGGAGGCCAGCCAGGGCCCTTTGATCCTGCACCAAGGTCGGGGGCGTAGGCTCCCCAGGCAAAAGAGGGGACGGGGGGGGGGGGGATCAAGGACTGGGCAGATAAATCCCTGGGCATGGCATCAGAGGAAGCCGGAGACCCAGCTGTAGGGTCACGGGTACGAAATCAAATTTACCTGCGGCTATGATGAAAGCGAAGACGTTGTCAATGCCAACCCACTCCCTGCCGCTAATACAGAACACGAGTTGTTTAATAGTATTTTGTTAGCACAGTGACCAGAAATTATGCAGAGTACTCGTAGGACTGTAACAAAGTTGTCTGCCTTTCCGAGTCACAATGACAACTCAGTTTCAAAACTGCGATGACATTACTTTCATCACAGCTCGCACTGTCTGGGAGGAGGGCGTGGCTCGGAGCGAACCAACGACAGTGATGCTCTCTGTGTTCCTCCGCCAGACGGGGTGGCAGAAGGCCCCTGGCCTCGTGCGCGGGAGTAGATCTGACAGGACGTCCCAACAGAGGACATTTGGCCGCACTCCTGATTCGGGGCTGCATGTGGGAGGCGCACCCATCAGCAAGGGGAGTGCTCGAAACCCCCACCCCCTGTCTGCACTCTCTCATAAATCAACGCCCCAGACAGCTTGACCTGGTGTCAAACTGTGGAGAGACAGCAGCATGCAGCAGCCTTGTGAAGTCCATTCAGATATTTATTTCAGGACACGCAGATGTGGAATATCAATCTGTGCGGGAAATGCTGCTCTCATGTATGTAATGGCGGGTTTGGGTACAGAGACCGTCTGCCGTGGAGAACGCGGGCCAAGTCAGCGAGATTGATAGAGATGAGGGCTTGAACTACAATCCGCGACAAGCACTGGATCATGGGCGCAGTGGAATAAATGACCTCATTAGAGCGGACTCAATCACCGCATACTTTTTTTTTTATTACAGGAAGCAGGCAAGATTTAATGAAACCATCAATTCCAAGTCATTACACTCTTTCCATTGCCATCAAATAATGGCCTCCTCGAGGCATGAGGTCATTTTTCTCTTTCGCAATGACAAACACCGCGCTTCATTCTGACCAATAAATAACTCCCCGCGGGTCCACTGGGTTGATGCATAAATTCTCAGCCGCCATCACACTTGCTACAGAACAGATTTCATTTAAATCAATTATCAAAACTTAATTGCTTAATTGCCTTTTAAAGCAGTTCAGAGTGTTCGTTTTGTTCCAGGTGAAGGCCTCTCTATTTCGAATGGGGAATGGGAGGATGATGTGGTTTTTTTTTTTTGGGGCGGCACGATCTCACCTGGTGTAGACCCCGTTCTTGCGGCAGAAGGAGTTCTTGACGGACAGGCGCCGGTTGTTGAGCTCCAGGGCCGGGAAGCGGCCCTCGTCCAGGCTGACCATCTCCCCGTGGGTGAGCGCGTTGCAGTTGGAGTTGTTTCCTGGCAGGAGAGACATGGCTGTGAGCATGTGTGCCACACATAGGTCAGCCCTGTCACTATGACACCCACAAGCTCCAAAGTGGAAGCAGTGTGGTGTAGTGGTAATGAGCAGGACGTGCTACCAAAAGGTTGCTGGTTCGATTCCCAGCTAAATGACAATAACGTAATGTCATGTAAAGCCATCTGTGCCTGTGATATAAGTCTCATTTCTACATACATTCTCATGTAACTTATTGAATTATACAGCTTGCATCAGGGGTAGTGGGGTTTAAAAAAAAACCAAAAAAGCTGCTTAGAACATGCTCTTAGGCAGTGTTGATTTCATAGCTTGTGATGCTTACATGTTATCCATTGATACAGCTGGATATTTACTGAGGTAATTCTGGGTTAAGTGCCTTCCCTAAGGGTACAGCAGCAGCGCTGCAGGGAATCAAGCCAGCAACGTTTGAATTATGAGCCCTGCTGCACTCCACTACAGCACACTGTCCAGATACAGCGGAGGTCTGTCCAGTTTCACAGTATGCACCATGCTGAATCAATTACAGTTCACCCACCGCTGTGACTACTAATACTACTGCCACTACTATAGAAGGTATAGCAGAGGGCAGTCCAGAATGCTAACGGATACACTATATGTAGAGCTGCCTCTCATCATAACAACCACCACTGTTACTACAGTGCTACTTAAGGTCTACACTGTCTTGCCACTTTGCTGAAATCACCTTGAATAGAAGCAAGTACTACTGTTACAGTAATGACTCATATGCTTGCTTTCAAATGCAATCCAACAAAAAGAGAGTGACAAAATACACCGCTTCTCACAAAAATAATTTAAGCCTAGTGCAAACATTTAGAGAAAACACGCTTTTTGACTTAGTCAACAGCCAGGGGTCATTCAGCACTCAATCAGCTCAGCCCGCAGTGACGTGTGGAGGAGGTGCTCGGGGCGCCCTCCCAGAGCGGCGCCCCGAACGCCAGCTCCCATGCCCCTGGGTCCTGCGAGACACCCGAGGGGTGAGCCTGTGAGGAGGCTGAGAATTCGGGGAGTCGGGGGTGTCTGCAGCGACCTCTGCCCCCGCCCGCTGGTGTAAGACTCCCCCCCCCCGGGTTTCTCGGGCCGGTCCCAGGGCAAGGCAGTGGTTAAGCAAACACCCGTCGAGAGGAGGTGGGTTGGCCCCCGCGGCCCGCGTGTCCCGGCGCTCACAGGGCCCTGAAAGCGCCTCTTTGTGTCCCGCTAAAACGAGCCTCTTGTGTTTCCCCTGTCAGCTAGAAACATGTTTACTGACCCAAGCTGGGTCTGGCCCGGCCTGGCCTGACAAGGCTCGAGAAAAAAACTGCTGACGGCTAGAAATACCCTGATGATGTCACGTCCGTGCAAGCGGGAGTGCCTCTGCCTCTCTCTCTTTCTCTCCCAGGCCTAACGCTCATGTTTCTTCACTCCTCATTCCACGGCTGTGCGATTATTTTCTCTCTGGACATTTTTTTTGTTACCGTCCAAGACAACCTCACGTTCTGGACTCCCGGCCTGTGATGGACTCCCGCCACGGGTGACTAATGTCCCATGATGCCCTGCATGCGTCTGACACAATGGACGCCCTAAAGACTGACAAAGCCTGGCTGTGGCATGGTGCTGGGGTGACTCAGCACAGCTGCTACAGGCATGAGTCATTGATTTGCAAAGCATCAACAGCTACTCCCATACAGCCCTAACAGGCACCATTTAGAGAACAGAAATATTGATCTCCACTCCCCCGGCCCTTTAAAAAGAGGAAAGGCAGCAGACAGCGCCGGGGTTACATTATCTGGCTATCTTTACCCTCCAGTTACCACAAAAATGCGTATGGGGTTGGTCCTATTTTCAGAGTCATGGGTCACAGCACTATATTCAGGGTTGGCAGCTTTAGTCCCCAGCTGTCAGACTTTGAGTGATAGGGGTCTCAACCCGCTGGGCGCAATCTGGTCTTGACTTGTGTTATTGAGATCTGAGGTGGAATGATAAGCAGAACCACTCTGTTTTCTGAGGACTTAAGTGGCCCTCCCTTCATTCCACCTTGGGACGTCAAACGAGTGTTGGGTTTGCGGATAACGCCTCCTGCTCACCTGAGTCCGACTTCTTGGCGTACTTCTTGCTCTGCCCCCGAATGATGAGGATGAAGACCAGGAGGAGGATGAAGATGAGACCCACCAGGGCCACCACCACCAGGAACCACCACTCCTCATAGAAGGGCGCCACCTTTTGGGCTGGAGGACACATTGATTATATAATGATGTAATGGTGGACAAGCGAGAGGTAGATGAGATAATACATGAGCAATACCCTGATCATCTACTTGTGACGTACAAAGTCAACCAAAAAATAAACAAAAAAGCATCATAAGTAGGACCAGATATATTTCAACAAGGAACAAATGATACAGGATCTCAAATGATATGGGAATTTTTCATAAGGCTGTTTGAGACATGAAGCAATTTACAAAACATAGTGTAAATCAAGTTTATACATTAACAAGAAGAGAGTCAAACTGACCTGATATTGAAGGCGATGGGGGACTGGGAGAGCCGTAGCCGTAGTCATTCACGCCGATGACCCGGAAGTCATAGCTGACCCCTTGCTTCAGGATATCCATATTGAACGTGTATGAGGTCACCTCTTTGGGGATGTCCTTGATCAAGATGTCCCACAATCCCTCATCTGTAACAGATCAAACAAGACACATGGGTTGGGTTTGAGTCAGAGAGGGGGTGCCAACATTGCATTGCTTGACACTGCTCTGTGTGCATTTAGGTATCCATCAAAAACCCTGCTCCATACAAGCCAGCCTCAGGCTAATCAGTGCATGGTCTATACAGGGGCTTACTGCAGATTCAACAGTCATGCTGATATGTTGGTGACTGGTAGTGTCGTATGTCGCCTGCCTGGAGATAAAAGAAGTGGAGGGGGGGTGGGGAGGTCATTCCTTTTTGGGGAGGGGGTGTAAGTGATACCCTTGCCAGCCTGGGGCGATGACAGCAGGCTCACCACCGGCACACTCCCCACTCTTAACCTCCATGTGTGCTTCATACCCCCGATCCCACACACCCCCTCATTTCACAGCAACCATGTAATCAATCCTCCCTCTCAAACTGCTTCTCCATCCATCATCCCCCCATTCACCTTTGAAATCTGTCAATCAGGGCCCGAAAACCTGATGCTTCCCGGTCTGGACCAATCAATGCGTCCCCCGATCGATACTCCATTAAAAGACTGGGAAACCTAACTGCAAGGCCCACGTGTTGTTGTTTTTTTCCCCCCACTCCTGGTCCTAATGGAGGCCCTGATTTGCACACAGTGTACCCAGCGGTAATGATTGGGGAAGTGGAGATTCACGAACCATACAATGGGCTGATCTCTAAAGCAAAGATTTTCCATCCCCTGTCCACCTCACTGGCTGTGGAAAAGAACTATTCTAATGAATGGTTGAGATGAACTGATGCTTTAAGTGTTACACCAATGTTATCTTTTGTTATGTAACTATTATTATTTTCCAGTAGTGTCTCAACTGCTTTTTCCCAGGTTCATGGAATAACTTCCCAATTTTTCCCCCCATTGGCCTGGGTGTTCTGTTTTTTGATTCCCTCCGGAAAATGCACTACGTACAGCACTTTGTGACAATCTTGATTGTAAAAGATTGCACCATAACAAATAAAATTTGATCAATTGATTGACTGAACTGTGACGGTTCAAAGTGGTGATTCACTGACAATAGCCCCATAGCTAACGGGGTTCACGAAGCCCCACTCTGCCATCGCGGTCACGTCCCCCTCCCCCGTCTCCGTTTCCCGGGTGCTCACCCGAGGGTCTGGCCTCAATGACATAGCGGGTGATAGGCGCTCGCCCGGGGTCACCATTGGCCCAGTGGATGGTGAGGGCCGTGCCGTACCGGGAGATGAAGGGCTCTCCGGGCGGACCGGGAGCACCTGAAAAAAGCAGAACAGAGTGTGAAAGTCCGTCAACATTACATTGCATTACATTCATTTAGCAGGCGCACTTATCCAGAGCAACTTCCAGCACATTAGAACAACAGAAGTGTATCCGTTCAAGTTAAATGGGCATCAGTCTCAGACCAGGCTAACAACACTCTCACACCAGTGAGTGTGAGCATAAAACTATTCAAGCCTTAACAGAAGTTAATTTGTGCAACCTGACAAGGCAACGGAAGCCAAGTACGCTACGATACATCAATCACTACAAGACATCTAAAGACACATGAGACATAATGCTAGGGCTAACAGCAAGGGTCAACATGAAAACATGGGGGATGCTGGGAAATATGAGCTCATAAAATCTTCTGGTTTTAATGGTACTGAGAGTGAATACACTGTTATGATAATCATCACATACTGTGTGTGTACTCTGTACTGACAGACAAACGGACACACGCGCAACCGACCTTCGCCGGGCCCCGTGGTGATGTTGGCCTCCACCTCGGGCCCGTAGGTGAAGGTCTTGGCCCGGATGCGAAAGTTGTAGGTGACCCCGTCGGCCAGATCCTTGATTTTCATCCACAAGGGGGCGCTCCCCTTCACGTCCACTGTCACAATCTTACTGACGCCTGGGGGGGAGGGGGAGTGAAGACAGGTGTCGGCACAGGCCACTGAGGACTCTAGATAAACACACTGCATTTAGAGGTCTGTTCCAGGTCACTGCCATTTGTTCAGCACACACACACACACACACACACACACACACACACACACACACACACACACACACACACAAATACACACAGAACACACAACATGCTCTCCATCTTCACTACCTCTTGCTGGCCTAGTCTTTACAGGAAATAGATTAGAGTGACGTCAAAGATATTCTATATGACCAGATATTCGGCATCACTGTTACTTCAGTCCTCTGTTTTTTCCACACTCCAGTGCTGCCTCCATTGTTGTGCTAGCGATGGATGTTCAAATTTAGACTGTGCCCTTTACAAGCACGTTCCTAATGAGGTAGAAAATCAGAACACTAACAGCTTCGGCAATGGCATAGACAGAGCGTTCAGTGTGAAGCAGATGGAGCTGAATATCTGGTCTGTCAATAGAACATCTGTGCTAACGCCCACGCTTCTGTAAATCCACCGGCTGCGAGAGCCTCTGTGGGTGAACGGTTCGAGGCGGCTGCTGATTGGCTGGGTCCATCACTCTGACAGGAAGTGCCTGTCCTTCTGTCCTGTTTCTCGGGTAAGCAGGTCTCAAATCAGGTTTTTGTATGGAATGTCTAGCTCTCCTGCTGTTGGTACAGCTGGTGCGAACCAGCAGCAATCGCTGAATCCCGGAGGATATTCCCTCCAGAGGACCAGGGGGGCTGCCTCTGGTCCTCGATGAGTCACCCGGACCCAGGGACAGCGTAGCGTTTTGAGCCACTCCAGACTAGACCAGCGGCAGGTTAGTTTCCACTCAGCAATCTGCCCTGCTTTATTAAATAAAATCTGAAATGGCTCAGACCGGGGGAGTGCTGTCTCCATCCCTGTATCCCAATTAATCTCCTGTTGGCGTGGTAACGGTCAGGGGGACGCCCCACAACGAGCCCTCGGGGGGGGCAGCGCGGTGGGAGGTTCCCCTGGGGGGCACTGAGGCCTGGGGCCTAACGGCTCTCGCAGGCCCGACAGAGCGCGTCGGAGGCCCCACGATCGATACCGCACCATCTGTGCCATCTGCCACGCTGAGCCGGGTAGGAAACAGTACCCCCGTGGTCGACAGAGCCAGACGCTTAAAGCCTTCCCTTGGGTCATCTCATAAAAATTAACACAAATAGCAGCATACCACAATCTCCAACACACACACACACACACACACACACACACACACACACACACACACACACACACACGCATGCTCCTTGTTTCCTTTTCACAGTTAATGAGATACAGCAGAGTTTCATTCCTTTGCACATTTGAATGCTTGAACTTGAATGCCAGGTCTAATTTCAGCAACAGCCTTGCGTACACCTAACTGTGGTCTCGCAGATATTGCACAACATATAACTTCACAAGCTGCTGGAATTGTTTGATATATTTCTATCTTAAGATAACTACACGACACAATTCTGTGCTTCTTCGCACGAGTGTCAGGATTGCGATAAAGCAAGGTGTTGGATGTCCCCAGCTGACCCAACGGTATGCTTTAAGCAGCAGGGTACAGGTGGAGAGAGAGGCAAGACAGCAGTCGAGGGGCGGGGCTTACCGTCCACGGGCGTACAGGGCTCGTAGACGAGCCGGTAGCCCTCGATGATGCCGTTGGGGTACACCGGCTCCCCCCAGGAGACGTTGACAGAGGTGGTGGTGAGCTCGCTGAAGTGGATGAAGCTGGGAGCACTGGGAGCTGAGGGCAGAGGACACAGGGGTCAAAGGTCAGTCCTGAGACAGGTGGGTGAGGGGCCGGGGTGCACAGTGACTGCACACACCCTGTGCCACTACAGCTACAGCTAAAATACTATTGAAGGAGATGAACTTTGTTAGGAGCTTTTTTTTTTTTAAAAGAGAGGACTGATCTCAAAATGTGCATTATTCATACTATTATTGTTATTTCAGGAACTCATATATGAAAACTTACATATTTTAGTATTGCCGGAAACCGTCCAACGAGACTATAATTGAAATCATGCTTTTTTTTAGAAAAGATAGTGTACGCAGTTCAGAAAGCCGGTGTTGTGTGAAAAGGGAGGGATAAGGGAAACGGGGGGTCGGGGGCAAGGCAGCAGTGGTTGTGAGGGATAGAGGGTGGAGGTGAGGAAAGCTGTGAGTCCTGCCAGTGTTTCTCTCTCCTGGCATCAGCGACACGCTGCCACAGGGAGCCGAACGCACGCAAGAGGCATTCTCAAAGAAAACGATCGCTTTTTCTTTTTTTCTCCTCTGAGTCGCCGAGGAGGCCCGCACAGAACACAGGCCTCATTGTGCACGGCCGCCAAAAATCTGCCCCGCGCATCTTCCACGCCACCCCTTCCTCGATAGGGCCGTCATATGCTTCCGTCTCCGTGGCAACCCCGCGCCGATGTGCCAAAAAATTCGAGAATATCCGTCCTCCCAACAAACCTCCCCCACCCCACCCCCAAGTCCTGTCCCCTCATGAGATATCAAACACGACAAATGAAAAAAAAAATCTTCCCTCTGGAAGAAAAAGAATGAAAACCACATTTCTCCCAGAGCAGCGGGGGAAGCAATCTTCTTACTGAGGGAAAACAATCTGGAGACTCTTCAGCCCGATGAGTCCGAGTGAGCATCTCCCAAAACCGCAGGAGCTCGGAGCCGGGGCGCAAACGCTTCCAGAACCTTCTTTCAGCTGCGCATTACAATGGACAAAAAGGCAGATGCTCTGGAAAGACTTGAAAACAGAAAGCACAGAATCATTCGATTTGGAGTGGATCGGTTTTGTCGCGAACCCTTCGCACTCTGGCGTCCTGACAATAACCTTACACACTGCAGAAGCCTACGGCAGCCGGTCTTCCAAGCGGCCCGCGAGGTCGAGAGATACTTTGACTCTGAGCCAGGGGTCTAATTGGATGAAACAGTCTGTCCCTTTCCGCTTCAGCAAGTGTGTGGTGCGCAAATGGGCATGTAATAACTGCTGCTTTCAGTAAATGGGACGTTCGAGTTTCAGAAGCGGTTGATGGTACCATAACAAATACAAAGAAATCTGAACGTTACTACGCCTGTCTCATCCCGCAGCTTCACCATGCTTCCAATGTTGTAGCGGAGGTGTTTTTTTTTTTTGGCCTCCGTGTTCTGTCCTTACCGGCCTGCTGAGTGCGCCCCCTGGTGGGGGGGCTACGGGGCCCGTCTCCAGCGGCGTTGAAGGGGGCCACGCTGATCATGTAGGTGGTGTAGCCCGTCAGGTTCTTCAGCTTGACCCCGCCCTCGGGGAGGAAGAGGGTCCGCAGGCGCTCCGTCTCGTTCTGCCGCTGGAACTCCCAGAAGTAGATCTGCGGGACAACCCGGCGACAGGTAACCACACACAGGTGACAGGTGTGTGTGTGTGTGTGTGTGTTTTTTTTAAACCAAAATCAGCTTTGTTGCTTTGAAACCCACCAACCATCTGTGCCTGTGATGTAAAGCTCATTTCCACATGCATTCACATGTAACTCTCACAGACCTCTATGTGCTCACATCAGGCACATATGGGGCAGCAGAGAGGGAAAAAAGCTGCTTAGCAGATGCTCTTATCTGGAGTTACTTTCACATGTCATCCATTTTATACAGATGGATATCTACTGAGGCAGTTCTGGGTTAAGTACCTTGCCCAAGAGCACAACAGCAGTGTTGCTGTAAGGACTGGAACCAGCAACCTTTGAGTTATGAGTCCTGTTCCTTACCACTACACTTCACCACAATAAAGCCCTACTTCAGGTGTACTAGGGGCAGGTAAAAGTGATTGGTAGTAACTGGTAGGCTTTATGAAACCCATAATGGATGGAGCTACCACGGGCTGTCAATCACTTACTGGCATGAACTAAAATCAATGAGGGACATTATAGAACAGAATAACTCCACCCATTTTAGCTTTGCACTGCAATCACCAGTGACCGGTGCCCAAAACTGACCTTGTACCCCTGAATGTCTCCATTCTGGGTTTCCGGGGGAGGAGGGTCCCATGTCACATCCAGCTGGGTGGCGGTCGCTGATTGGATGGCTACATTTTGGGGCGGGGCCGTGGGGACTGTGAAATAGAAAACATACTATGCCCATCACACACTGCTTCAAAAAACACATTGTGTAATGTTATCTATTCACACTAATGAATGTAGAGTAGGAGGCTTATAGATGTAAACTTTATTAAATGATCTTTAAATGATATTCAAAACAAAATACTCAGGGATTTAAAAAATCCCATCATTAATTTACTGGTAAGAAATTAATTGCGCAGCAACATTATTCATCACTCCATCCACCAACCCCACCCCCAACCCCCCAATTTTACCTGCTTCTCCCACAAACACTTCCTGTGGAGCACTGGTTGGCCCCTCCCCAACAGCATTGTACACGCTTAGCCGAATCTCGTAGCGCTTGTGTTTGCTCAGGTCTGCAGGATACAACACGCTAATGTTACCCACGATGCACTGCAGCGCGTGACATTATCAGTCTCCTGGTTCTGTGTGTGTGAAAGAAGGACTTGCCAAGGATAAAAACTACATTGGAACCAGATCAGAATATTTTCTGTAGCAAAGCAATAAAAATGTTTTATATTCATATGGTCAAGCAACTGTTTTTCTGTTGATGTGTTTATGATCTGTTCATATGATCTGATGAGTTTAGAGCCCGTCACTTCCAAACCTAGACTCCTGAATAAAAATACCAAACATGCAATGATGTGCAAGAAAAAAACCTCAAAAGTACAGTACCAGTCAAAAGCTTGGACACACCTGATTAAGATAATGGGGAACATGCATTCAAAGACATTTTGATCTACAGACTTATGCTTAAATGCTGGAAATTTGTTTCTTATACAAATATAAATAGCCAAATTGATGCCTAAGTGTGAATTTCTTTCCCCCCAAAAAAAATTATTTCAAAAAAATTTTTTTGGCTACTTTGAAGAATCTAAAATATAAGATTTTATTAGTTTAATTTGATTTGTTATACACTTTTTGATCTCTGCATAATAACATTTGTGTTATTTCATAGTTCTGACGTCTTTACTGTTTTTCAAAAATGTGGAAAATAAAAAAAAAAGAAAAACTCTTCTATGAGTATGTGTGTCCAAACTTTTGACTGGTGCCGTATATTTATATTCTCAAGGCAGTAAGGAAAACTCAATCAGGGCCTGCACTATGGTCTGCCTGAACTCAGTGTCAGTGCAGGAAAAAAAAGATCATAAGGAAATGACTCAATCTGATTTACTGCCCCCAATTTTCACTCTGCATTTCCTGAGCACTTCAGGACAGAGCAGATCCAGATCCACCAGCATCATTTATTACACAAGAACAGAGGGAGAGAGATTCCATAGGCACAGAAAAAGACCAAAGCAGGACCAGCTGGGAAGGATAGCTTTCAGAGGCAGAGTGTGTGTGTGTGTGTGTGTGTGTCTGTGTTTGTGTGCATGTATGTGTGTGTGTGTGTGTGAGAGAGAGAGAGAGAGAGACAGAGACAGAGAGACAGAGATGGAGAAGGAGAAATAGTGAGCAGAAAGAGTGGTGGAGACCAGACAAAGAGGGAGAAAAAGAGAACAAAAAAGAAAAAGAAAGACCAAGAGAGGGAAAGAGAAAGAGCTCAAGATCAGGTGGGCAGGTGTAAATAGATTAAGAGCAGAAGAGGTAGAAAGAAACAGAGAAACAGAGATGGAAGCTGGAGAGACACAGAAGAAAAGAGAGAATACAGAACTGTGTTGAAGACTTACTGTCCAGCTCGTACTGGGTGAGGGTGGACTCGCTCAGGTTCCGAATGCTGTAGGGGGCTGGGAGAGGTGGCGTGGGGTGGGGGGTGGAGGGGGATTTGAGGTGGGCAGGGGGGCAACCATGGGAAAGACAGATAGCCGGGGGGCGGGGTGGGGAGAGAGAGACATAAGTTAGTGCATTAGTGCACTCTGCAACCCTTTTCAGACAGTGTGTACAAAACAATGGCTGTTCCTCAAGGCTGGTAGCTGATGGGGGGTGAGGTTAAGAAAACAACATCAACATCAGCATGATCAAAAAGAAGATAAAGAGCACACCAAAGGAATCAATTCAATCCTGGAACAGTGGCGGGGGGTTCTGACTGGGAGCGGGAGGTGTCCGAAGCAAGGACAGTCACGACCAAGGGGTTATATGGGGTGACTGGCATTCTCTGCGCATGTTATTACACACACCATTGGTTTCACAGCACAGAGGCATCTGTGTGTGTGTGTGTGTGCATGTGTGCGTGTGTCACACTAACTGCATTTGAGTGGGTATGGGTATCTCTAAACGCACTGTGCAGTGTCTCTATGCCTATGAGACCAGTGTAACATGTGGTCCACAGATTAGGTCCTGGAGGACTGCAGTGTCCCAAACTGCTCGCTTCACTCAACCAGCAACTGAACCAGACATTATTAGAGACAGAGCTCTACAACAGGAGCCAAGTTCCCCCAGTGTGATGAATGTTTTCCCACAGAATTTTTTGCCCCATTTGATGCTGCGTGTATCAGCAGATGTCAAACCTCTTTACTTGGCTCTTCTGAGTGCTGTCATAGCGTGAGGGGTGCTGGAACAGAGAGGGGTATGGGGGCAGGCGATTTCGGGGTGGTGCGGGGTGGGGTCTTGGCTTGTAGAGACTGGGGGGCTAAGGCAAGCAAAGTGGGTCTCTTGGGGACAGGGTGGTGTTACTCACAGGTGAGCTCGGCCCAGGTGGCGGAGGGACTGTTGACGGTTCTGACGCTGAAGCTCCGGAGCCGGTCGTACAGCAGCTCCCGGTACCGGATCCGGAAACCCAGCAGGATCCCGTTGATCCGCTCCTCTGAGGGAGGCTGCGAGGAGAACCACAGAACTGATCAGAGCCACGCCCTGACCCCACCCCGCCTGCCAAAAAACCCTTCCCCTCCCACCGACAGGGGCGAACAGCCAGAAAACTCAAACCTGCCCAAAGCTGTGATTCTCACACCTAGGGAATTCCCCTCTCTCCCCCTCCACCCTTTCCATAAAACATGAAAGTACAAGCCTGGGGAGACAGAATGGATCATTTTTATGCTGTACGGAGCACAGTCACAACCTGGGGTGTGTCGAATTTCCCCACGTGTGACCCTGTAATTTTAGCCCGAGAGAGTGGGAGAGAGGTGTGGGCTTCAGCACAGCCCAGCATACACTGTGGGTGGAGTCGTTTGAGCTGCTGGCTAACGTGCGCCCGCGGGGCGGTGAACACAGCCCCACCTGGATGCTGGATCCGCCCACTCACCTGCCATCGGATCAGCACGGAGGTGGTGGTGTGCGGCGTGACGGAGAGGATTGTGGGAGCTTCGTCCGGGACTGGGTGGGAATACAGAAAGAGGGAACAATTGAGTCAGCGGCCCTGATAATGCGCTTTGAGATGGGGGTCCATCAGGGGCCCGGCCCCGCAATAACTCCTCGCGTGGCCTTTGAGGAACAATCACGCAAACACAAAGAACACTGCAGCTATTGATAAACGGGCCACAGGATGGCAATTAGCACAATGTTGAGGCGAGATTTTTGCACAGCCATTAAGCAAGGCTGGCTTCAGGCGTGATTCGCACTGCCAGGGCACGGAACTGCACAAGCACCGACCAAACCCCCTCGTCTCACGGCAACAGCAGAATGCGAGCATTACATCGCTCATCTCTGCTCTTCCAGGAATGCTTTCATCATTCATCTTAACAGCCAGTCAAGTTTTACCACTAAGGCAGTAAGTTTGCAACAGAAACAACCACATTCACCCGATGTTTGAGGGCTCTTGAGATGGTACCATTCAGTTCGCAATAAAGAACACATCAATGGGAACAGTTATTTTGAACATTTCTTTGTCTGTTTTTTTCTTGTTACAAGAGGTGGTATAAAGTAAGGTCTTCTTGATTTCACAACAATGGCCAACAGAAAAAGGACAGAGAGAGAGGGAAAGAGAGAGAAAGAGAAAGTGAGAGAGAAAGATTGAAACAGATAAAGGTTGAGACAGAGAACCACTTGGTTTTACAAAAAGTAAATACCCCGAAGCAAGAGAGATATCCATCAGAAAGATTACAACTGTCTTGCTCCATTTCAAAAAGAAGACTAACACAGAAAAAATGGCAGTCATGCCAGGAGAGGGGCCTAGCAACACACTAGCGGCTTGTCACAACATGAGCGGCAATGAGTACCATGTGCTGCAGGAGTCAGGAGATTATGAGGATTTTTGAATTTTAATTAAATATTATTAATTAAACTCCAATCACAGTTTAATAAATTAACAACAGGGCATTTAGACTAGAATCTTGGGTCCTAGGTCAGAGGTCAGAGGTCATAGGTCAGAGCACCTACCGTCTTGCAGCGTGGTGATGGCCTCGCTCTCCTCACTGTACTCGCTATCCCCAATGTCGTTAGTGGCCTTCACTCTGAACTGGTAGGAGGTGAAGGGCTTAAGCCTGCCAAGGGGAGAAACAGGAAGTTAGTAGAGGGGAACTACCACATGCATAATAGACAATCCCTTATCTATGGATAAGAACCCACAGGAAACTCCATGAACCTGTGAGGACCCACTAGAACCCATGAGAACCCATGTACACCCACAAATACCCATGGAAGCCCTTGTTAACCCAGAAGAACCCATGTTCACCAACAAACACCCACGGAAACCCTTGTTAACACAGAACCGAAATTCACCAACAAAGACCCATGGAAACCCTTGTAAACCGAAAATAACCAGTGTGAACCCCCACGAACCCACAATAACCCATAAGCCCTCTGGATAATAGCTCTCCAATGCCTGGCAGGTGTTCTCACCTGTCCACGATGTAAGAGGTGGCCTCGTGGTTGACAGAGGCCGAGTGAACAGTCCAGTTGCTGTCTGGCAGCTCTCTGGACTGGACGGTGTAGTAGCGGACGGGCGAGAGGCCGTCGCTACCCGGTTCCCATGACAACAGCACGCTGCGGGCCTGCACGTCCTCCTGCTGCACCGTGGGGCGGCTGGTGGGCTGGGGCCGTGCTGGGGGGGGCAGGAATGGGGACACACGTGCATTAAAATAGCTTGTTGTTTTTTGGAAGTCTTGTGTCATGCCAGGGGCTGCCTGGGACTACATTACCTCTCTGGACTTTGCAGAGGAAGTGCAAATTTACAGTTAAAACCAGGTAAATTCTTTTTTAATTCTAGATCTAGATCTCTTTGGCCAAACAGAAACACATTAAAATCAGTCACATAAAAAATTTACCTCTAAAGGTAAACCACACCTCTTTCACAAGCTCAAAAGACAAAAAACAAATTAGCACGTCTTAGCCTGTTCATGGTTAGCAGAAATACACTTGCCGGAATTCTATTTCGATAGTAATTGCATTCTTGAGAAACACTGTGCAAATGCTAATTATGTTAGACAGACACACAGGTCTCCCAGGGTCTCTGGGAAAATTGTTAGCCAGTTTGACTGGAGCTTTAAGTGTAACGTAGCTTGTGGAAACCCTCGAGTGAGAGTGGCTGAAACACTGATCTGTCAAGCGTGAAAAAGCACGAAAGAAGCGGCTTTAGGCAGCAAGGAGGAAATGTCAGTTCACTCTCAAACTTCAAAACCTTCAGCTTTATCTTCACATCCACTTCATCCTCGACCTCGGCACAAGGGAGAAGTTTAAATTTCGTTTAAAAGTTTGAATAAGACCTGTGGCAGATAAATTACAGAGAAGTCATGCTGGGAGAGTGGAGCCTCCTATAAAACTAATTTCCCCAGAGACCCTGTCTATCTGTTTCACATAATTAGCATGTCCACGGTGTTTCTCGAGAACGCAATTACTATGGTAATGGAGTCCCAACGAGCGCATTTCTGCTAACCGTGAACGGGCTGATCCGTATTGCTCGTCTATATGTAAACTCCACCGAATGGATCCGCTGCCTTTTGTGTCACGGTACTTGCCCGAGGCTGGTAAGTGGCACGGGCTGCGATAACTGCCGTAATTCGTGACGTTTTCTTTACACGGTTACAGAGTGAGCAGTCAACCGTGTCACACTGACACACTGACAGCGTGAATGAAAGACAGTGATATTTGTTCGGGGGCGTGGCCTGGAGCGACTGCGCTCTCTGTAAACACGATTGACGCTTATTTCGGATCAGAGCACCTGTTGGGAAGCTGAGAGCAGCACTGCAACCCTGAGGGCGATGTTGTATAGCCGTGATGAATAAGTGCCATTAACAGCACGCTCCGCAATCAGGTCTGTGTATATTTCTGAAGCCCCTCTCGCTCTTATCGTCAACACATCTTTCTTGTGAAGTGTGCTCTTAATTAATAAGAAAGGGGGTCTGATTGGCCTCCCTTGTGTTTAAATCGCTGCTTTCAGCGCGAGTGCTCTTTACTGCTCCTCCTGAGACGTTGCGGGAATCGCTCTGTGAAGGGCTCTGCATCCTCCTCTCATCGTTACGTTTCGCGGGTCGAGGATTCTGGGAAACGCGCGAGGGGCGGGGCCCTGCCGTGTGCGCGATCGAGGATGGGAGAGTCACGCGACCCCCGGGTTACCTCTCTTCTCCGTGGTGACCACCAGCGCCTCGGCCGCCTCCCCCCAGCCCTTGCGCGTCTGGGCCGTGATGCGGAAGACGTAGACGGACTCGGGCTTCAGGCCGGTCACCGTGTACTGGCGCGCGCTCGGGTTCAGCACGTCCACGGTGGCCGTGTTGCTATTGGTGGAGTTCAGCCGGTACGTGATCTGATAGGCTGGGAGAGACAACGCAGTGGCACAGGTCAAGGAAGGACAAGGAACAGCCTGATAGGCAAAAACATGTGCAGGATAGGCGCTTAAACACTTATTTCTGAAGTCTTTCTTATCCCTAACTCTTAATTGCTAGTAATAACAAGTATTGAAAATAATAAAGTAAATAATAGTGAGTAATTATGATGTAGCCTCGAGACGTTAATCCGTTGTCATATAGCAACACTTCTCTACCTGTGGCGATATTCTGTCACAGTGAAAAGTCATATCAATAATACATTGAAAACAGATTGAAAATATATTGAAATATACTGAATAATATATTGGAAATATATTTGCCACTTTGGTACATTGCAGTCTATTTTTGCTTTGAATTGATATATTTTATATAATATGGATTTGAATGGATGTTCTTGGGCTTAACATATTTCTCAGTATATTTTCTCAGTATGCTACAATACATTTCATTTCTCTCATGGGGAGGATTTCAGAGGGAACACCAGGACGTGTATGAAGTGGGGACAGGCTCTCACCCAGGATAATGCCGTTGGGCTGGGCAGGGGACTGCCAGATGAGCCTGACCGAGGTGGTCCGCACCTCCGGGAACAGGATACCCACGGGGGGGCCCGGAACTGGAGGAGGAGAAGGTGTTTCAGCGATCTGTCAGCGTCAGCGTGAGGACGGAGGAGTAGGAGGCAGGTGACATTTTCTCCCTGCGTCTCCCCGGGCTAGTCTCCTGCACACGCCCTCGGTCGAGCGAAGCACTTTTTCCACCGGCCCTTCCCAATGCTGATGAGGCACGGTCAAAATGAACTCTAGCGCAGACACTCCATCAGCGCTCTTGGACGTGTGCAGGGGAGCGACAGCAAGGGAGAGAGTCCAAGCCTCCACGCCTCGGATCTACGCCCACTCTACAGGCAGCCAGCCAGTGCAGCAGTATAGCATAGTGATAAGGCGCAGGGCTTGTAACCAAAAGGTTGCTGGTTCAGTTCCCCTGCTAGGGGGACCTTACATTACATTATTGGCATTTAGCAGACGCTATTATACAGAACAACTTACATCAGTTAGTTTTTTTTTGTTTTTACAATGTTATCTGTTTATACGGCTGGATATTTTACTGAGGCAGCTGTGGGTTAAGTACCTTGCCCAAGGGTACAACAGCAGTGCACCAGGGGGGAATTGACCCTGCTCCTTAACCACTATGCTACACTGCCGCCCGATGTTGTACCCTTGGGCAAGGTACTTCACCCAGAATTGTCTCAGTAAATATCCAGCTGTATAAATGGATAACATAAAACCCGTAATCTACGTAAGTGGCTCTGGATAAGAGCGTCTGCTAAATGGCACTGACGTAATGTGCTGTAACGTTTCTGCAGTCAGACAGACAGGGCGGGGCGGGGTGCCCGCCGTGCCTACCGTCATCCAGGGTGCGCTCCAGGATTGGGGGGGTACTGGGCATCCCGTCCCCGATGCGGGTGAAGGCCAGGACCTGGATCTCGTACAGCACGTACTTCCCCAGGCTGGTCAGCTGCACGCTGTAGCTGGCGTTGCCCTCCACCGTCCAGAACTGCAGGGGCGAATCGGAGTCCTTCTCCTTATACACCACCTGAGGAGGGAGAGGGGGAAGAGGAGAGAGAAACAGACTGAAGGCCATCACCAGCAGAATGAAGTCGATTTGTTTTCTGCCATCAAATGACGATTTCAAACCCGGGCCATAGGGCAAGACTTTTATTACTGCATTGACAGAGAGACTGTGATTATCTATATTGATTCATTAAAGAACATTTTCACAGATTTAAATATTAACAGACCCTCTGCTGTGCAGTCCCTGTCTGTACTGATCCCTCAGTGGTGGAATGAACTCCCCATGGGGGTAAGAACAGTGGAATCACTGGCCATCTTCTGACACAGACTGAGGACCCACCTCTTCAGACTGCATCTCGGTTCCACCTCAACCCCCACCCTGTGACACCTGCTACTTGTAGTACTTGCTGTTTAATGTTTGTGCAGTATTGCAATCTGTTTTGGATTCTGTGTTCTAGTGACTGATGTATGGTAGCATACTTGACTTCCCTTGTCTAGTCAGGTTGCACAAGTTAACTTGTGGTAGTGCTTGAACAGTGTTATGCTCACACTCACTGGTCTGGGAGTGTTTTTAGCCTGGTCTGACACTGTTGCTCATTCAGCTTGAATCGATACACGTCTGTTCTTTTGTGCCGGAAGTCGCTCTGGATAAGAGCTTCTGCCAAATTCACATGACATAATGTAATGTAACGCATGTGATAGCAGCTCAACAACAGTAACAACACAAATGAACCTCTCTCTGAGAGAGCCTCACAGGGCTAATGTGAGCTGCACCCAGGAGAGTTCCTCAAAAGGCATCAAACGCACCTTGTACCCCAGGATGAGTCCGTTGCGGTCGGGCTCGGGAACTTCGAACCACCGCACCAGGATGCTGCTGGAGGTGGTGGCGAAGGCCGAGACGTTGGTGGGGCCGCAAGAGGGGACTGAGACAGAGAGAAAGAGAGAGAGAGAGAGAGAGAGAGAGAGAGAGAGAGAGA
This sequence comes from Megalops atlanticus, assembly GCA_019176425.1. Classification (NCBI taxonomy): domain Eukaryota; kingdom Metazoa; phylum Chordata; class Actinopteri; order Elopiformes; family Megalopidae; genus Megalops; species Megalops atlanticus. Next base: position 11,530,969 of record CM032875.1, on the reverse strand, counting down.
GAGGGGTCAGAGGGCAGACGGGTCCCTGCAAGAGGCCAATCAGCGGGGCGGAGCACGTCTGTCACGCTCCGACTGGTTTATAGCTGGTTTATGACTCTCTGAATGTCTCCATAAAACTAACAAAGCAACGTTCAATCACTCAGACACTTCTCACAGGTTTAAATGCGCCTTTTAAACACTCATCACACAGACAGGCATATTATTCAACCCGATGCAATGAGAAACCTTGCGGTGGTCCTTCAGAACAGAAACCAAAACAATGCATTGTCTCAATCTTGATGTCGCCCCCTGTGATATCTTAATGTTCCCCTGTCTGATGTAAAGGGGCTCAGATAGCATACGGGAGTATAATTATGAAAGCAGGGAACAGGCACACTGGTCATATCACCTCTCAGGTTATCACAATCCCAAATTATGCCTGCTAACTCTTTTCAAGGGATTCTAGGTGGGGTGCTGTTTTTGTATCCTTGTGCACAGTATGAATTGCTTTGGTAAAGCCTGTACAAATAGATATTAGCTTGCTGCAAGCTTATGTAAGTTACCCTAGACAAGGGTGTCTCCTGAGCAAATAATGATAATGACAATGATGATGAAGCCAGGGACCCAGGGGGGACGGGGGCAGCGCACACCCCATTCCCAAATGGAGGACAGCCCCAGGCCCATGCACGGGCCAATGAGACTCCTCGGTCAGCCTGAAGCAGCCCCGCCCGCCCGTACTACTGACTCTAATTGGTTAGGACTAGCTGTGCTCGGGAGCGGATGCGAGTGGGCAAAACCATGCAGGCCTGGGAGGGGAACATCAATAGTCCCCCACAGGGGCAGACGCTAAAAAGAACAAACAGAATCAAACTGGCTACATGTGAGGCAGACCAATGGAAAGGATGGATGAGGTGCATTTAAACCGCAGTGTGTAAATCTAAAAGAACACACACCCATTATCCCTCCATGAGGTAACTGCTTTGTACCTAGTAAAGTACAGCAAAGGCCAGTGTGCACTGAAGCATACGTGGCATTAGGCACATTGCATTAATGTGGAATGATGTATCATTGCGTGTGCATGAAAGAGGGAAATGGTGAGAGTGAGAGATTGAGAGGGAGTGAAAGAGGGAAACAGGGAGAGAGAAGAGAGAGAGAGAGAAAGAATGAGAGAGAGAAGAAGGGGGGGGCAGAGTAAGAGAGAGTGGGGAGAGAGTAGAGAGAGAAAGAAAGAGAGAGACAGAAAGACAGAGAGAGGGAGAGAGGAGAGACTGACAGACCGAGACAGAGACAGACAGAGAGTAAGAAGGAGACAGACAGAGGCTCACCAGACTCGCGGGTTCTCCCCCTGACGGGCTGGCTCCAGGGCCCGGCTCCGATGCCGTTGAGGGCCTGCACTCGGACCTCGTACTCGGTCCACTCCTCCAGGTCCTCGATGGTGAACTCGCGCTCCAGGCGGTCTGCGATGACGTGGGTCAGCGCCCGGGCCTGGGAGCCGGTGCGGGCGTACTGGACCCGGTAGCCCACCAGCTCTGGGTTGCCATTGTACTCCCACTCAGGCAGAGGCTGGTACACAGAGGCGTGTGCAGTTAATAACAGCACATACACGTGTGTGTGTGTGTGTGTGTGTGTGTGTGCGTGTGTGTGTGTGGGTGTGCGTGCGTGCGTGCGTGTGTGTATGTGTGTGTTTTGTGAATCTTATGCATATGTTTTTGTGTCTTTTGTGTGTGCTTGTGTGTGTTCATGTGTGTGTGCTCTGTGAGTGCGTGTGTGTTCTGTCAACATGTGTGTATGTGCTGTGAGTGTGTGTGTATGTGTGTGTGTGTGTGTTTTTATGTGTGTGTGTGTGTGTGTGTGTGTGTGTGTGTGTGTGTGTGTGTGTGGGTGTGGGTGTGTGTGTGTGCTTATGTGCGTATTTTTTTCCAGGCGTGGGGGCGTACCACCCAGCGCAGCCACAGGCTGGTCTCGCTGGCCGTGCGCAGCGTCACGTTGGCGGGGGCGATGTCGGGGGGCGCCTGCAGGGTCTGGATCTTCCGGGACGGCTGGCTGGGGGGGCTGGTACCCACGATGTTAACCTGGCGCATGCGGAACCTGCGAACAGGTGCAGAGAAATGGTTCATTATCTGAAACATCTCGTTGCATTTTTACAATGTTGTGATATACTTACTTTGTGCCTAAATACTTGTTATAGAGAGGCAGCATGTTTGCCTATAAAACGAGTGAGAGTGCAGAATGGTTTTAGGGGTAAATTATAGCTATATTAGCATAGCATCAGTTTCTGTTGCCTGTAGGAGGTGTTGGGAATATAACATGTACCTTTGTGTTAGAAGGTGTAGGTGTATAACAGCTGCATGTGTGGTTTGCATTACCTGTATATAAATGTGTATAAGAGGTGCATGTGTGGTTTGTGTTACCTGTAGAGGGTGTAGGTGTTTATCAGGTGCTTGGGCAGTCTGTGTTACCTGTAAAAGGTGTAGGTGTCTGTAACAGGTGTGTGCGGATTGTGTTATCTGCAGATGTAGTGTGTGTAAACAGGTGCGTGTGTGGTTTGTGTTGTCTGTAAAAGGTGTAGGTGTCTGTAACAGGTGTGTGCGGATTGTGTTATCTGTAGATGTAGTGTGTGTAAACAGGTGCGTGTGTGGTTTGTGTTGTCTGTAGAAGGTGTAGGTGCCTGTAACAGGTGTGTGCGGATTGCGTTATCTGCAGATGTAGTGTGTGTAAACAGGTGCGTGTGTGGTTTGTGTTACCTGTAGAAGGTGTAGGTGCCTGTAACAGGTGTGTGCGGATTGTGTTATCTGTAGATGTAGTGTGTGTAAACAGGTGCGTGTGTGGTTTGTGTTACCTGTAGAAGGTGTAGGGGTTGAGGCCGGGCACCTCGAGGGAGCGGGCATCAGGTTCGTTGGGCACCTGGTGGACCATGGTCCAGTCCTCATTCTCCCCGATCACTCCGATCTGCCCAGGAGAGGACAGAGACGGACAGACGGACAGAGGTAAGCGGAGGCTCGGACAGACAGCGGGAGGCAGCAGCACCACACAGCTCGGGTGCCCCCCTCCCCTGCCCCCCTGAGGGCCGCCCCGGGGCTCACCTGCGCCTCCACCTGCCAGCGCGAGATGGAAGTCTTGCCGTCGTAGCCGGGCTTGAACTGCAGGGTGACGGAGCGGGGGCCGATGTTGGAGATGGCCATGTTGGTGGGGGGGCCGGGCAGCTCTGTGGAGGGGAGAGGTGGGGCGGGGGGGGGGGGGTGTAGACAGGGGTGAGTCGGGTGACGCACGATTAAGGGAAACACCCTGCTCACAGTTTCCAGCAACACGTCAGTCCCCGTCCCCCAATCTCCCCACCCCCGGGGTGGCACATTCAGAGAAAAAAAAAAAGCACAGAAACATTCGTCACTCCTCCTGGTTTGGACTCTGTTTGTGGTCAGTGACATTTTCCACACCGCTCTGCTCCCACACAGCCGAATACCCGGCCTGGCTCAGGGCACAATACTCAGACGAATCCCTGGCAGCCGTGTGCCTCTCCACGGACTCTCCGGGCCCGGCGTTTGGCAGGCTTCCCTGGCTCCGCGGTGTCACTCAAATGAGATATATAGAGGACGGGGCCTGGAGGATGCCACACAGAGCCCGGTGAATCTGCTGCTTTTACAAGACACCCTCATTAAACAGCATTCACGTAATTGCATTTGCGCTGTTCATACAGGTGTGATTAATTGGCATGCTGCGCAGTCCTCATAACAGCCAATGCTCGGGACTTTTGTGACCTCCCTCACATAACAAGAGCAGCGACCTGAGTGGAGTGAGTAAATCTAGCGGAATTAAACCGGGACAGCTGCGTATCGTGCAATAAAGTGAAGCGTGCAATTATCCAGTGTGCAATTACAGGGGTTTGAATGCACTACTGTTTTCACATAACAGGATTCACAGTAGTTTGAAACCCGCAGTGACATCTAGCATTTAATAGGCACCTAGAGCAGCTCTGTTAGAAAACGAAAACCTTGGAAAGTTTTCTTTTTGCCTTGGCTGGATCCAGCCCGCACGAACCAGCCTTTTCAGTATGTGCCAATGAGTGGTGAGTGTTCTGGTGCAGAAATGACTGCAAAATCAATCTGACTAAGGATGAAAGGCACTATATATGCATATATGTAATTCAAAATCTTCATCATCAGCAGCTTAGACATGATGTATGCCAAGTGTGCACAACTAAAAATAAACTTCATTACAAGTTTCAATGAATATATTTCACGATAGCCATAGGATAAACTACTAATACTTCAGGGCACAGCCAGAAACGCTCTTTGAGACTATCATGTAACAGTCCGAGGTCAAAGCAGGGTCAATCACCACTCCAAAGACAATGTTGCTGACCAAAACCATCCTCTGTTGATGCTGCCAAAAAGGAAAATAAAACTAAAGCTGTTTTACTTTCACTGCCAAAAAATGAGCCTGGAAACTCCCTGAAGAAAATCCTACTACAGCCGGAGTGTGTAAAATAAGAAGCTTCTTATTGCCCTACATTGCCCTCTGGTGATAGAAACAGACACTGCACTACAGCAGAGTCACGACTTGTGCACCGTTTTAACAGGACAGGTTCGCTGGAGCTGAGGGATAGGGTCCCATTTACACTAAGTCGACTGGAAAACGTTCATCACGGTCTCGCTCCATCACGGTCTCGCTCTATCTGCGTTTATGCACTTCAACATGAAGATGAACGACACCTGTCAAATGACAAGAAAACAACAAAGGGGCACTTCCTACAGCACTCGGTCAGGAGAGACGCTACGCGAAGGCCCTGAAACTAAAAGGCGGACTTGGCGATACGTATCAGGGACTGCATGGCTGATATCAGAGACGATTACCGTGTGGGAATAAATGCCCCCCACACACACATACTCACACACACACACACACACACACACACACACACACACACACACACACACACATACACACACACAAACACACACACAAACCCGACCACTGAGATTGAGGCGAACTGCGTGTTAATCCGCCATGTTTAGAGGTAGTGCAGGGAAAGGCAGGTTTCGGAGGGGACCGCTGCGGAAGTGACGGAGCGTTCCTGAGCCCGTGTAATGGAGTGCCGTTTGCCGAGCGCAAACGGCCCTCATTTTTCACCGCCGAGGCGATGGCCATTTGCGAATAATTTAATGAGACGGGTGCCGCGCCCAGAATGGAAAATCACCTCCTTCATCTCGTTAGAGGGGGGCCGGGGATGCTCTCAGTGAGACGGTTGGGGGGGGCGAGACGGGACGCAGCAACCCCACGGCAGGTGTTGGGGGGTGCCTCAATCACTCAAGGCCCAGAGCACTTCACAGCTGAGCGCTAATCATAACAGCTTTATTTAACTGCATTACAGATACTGAGTTCCCATGCTACTGCTGGGTCAGTAATAACTGACTAGAACAAATCTTACGCTATGATATGAAGTAATTGAGATTTCGGGCAGCGAGAGGTTTATAGACCTTAAAATGGATTTATACCTTGAGGGACCCTGAGGACTGAGCCATCAGATTTGATTTTGCCTGCGAGTCGGTCTCATGCTCTCTCAGCTCCAGCCTGATATTTTTACAATCACATAAACTTCTGCCTGGCTTGGGTCTGGTTCAGGTAACAGGCAGATGGTGTCGAGCCAGTCGTTCTTTATTGCGGGAAGAAGGCGTGTGACAGGTGCAAAGGATTCTGGGTAGTGTGCAAAGCTGGGTGGGAAGGGTGAGGAGTGGTGCTGGTGGGGGCGGGGGGGCTGACCTGGAGGGACGCCGGAGGAGATGGTGGAGGAGGACAGCTGTCCCTGTCCCTTGGAGGTCATGCCGGCCACCTCGATGGTGTAGGTGGTCAGCGCGGTCAGGCCTGTCACCCGGTACTCCAGCGTGACGTTGGGCAGGTAGTGGGTGACCCGCGTGTTGGTGCGGTTGTACTCCTCCCAGGAGATGCGGTACCCTGCCGGAGAGAGGAGTCACAGCCAGGTGAGTCACGCGTCCCTGCGGACCGGGGGTGGGTAGAGTAGAGTGGGTAGAGTGCAGCACAGGTGGGCTGTACCTGTAAGGATGCCATTCTTCTCGTGCGGCTCCCTCCAGCTCACTTTCAGAGACGTGTCCAGGATCTCCGTGAAGCTGAGGTGGCCCACGGCACCGGGGGCTGTAGACACAGGAGTGTCTCAATTAACATAAAACCATAGATATTCAACCCAGCTCTCCCACACCCAGAGTGAACAACCACAGAGTTTTGAGTGACCACGCATGGCATTATCATGTGGGATAATATCCTGTTAATAAGCACCAGCACTGCACTGGAGGTCACACCACTTACACAGAGCAGCTTCCAAATAACATGAACAGTGTATTTCTATACCATGACATCACCCAATGTCTGTAGACTGCGTCTGTACCCAGCGTCTGCAGAACATGTCTGTGCCCAGCATCTGTATTCAGTATGTGTAGGCCATATCAGTACCCCATGTCTGTGCCCCATGTCTGTAAACCATGTCTGTATGCATTGTCTGTAGAATGTGTCTGTGCCTAACATCTCTATTCAGTGTAGGCCATGTCTGTACCCCATGTCTGTAAACCATGTCTGTGCCCACTGTAGACCATGTCTGTACTCCGGCACCTGTGTTGTCAGTGGCACTTACTGTCCTCATGCGTGCGCAGCGCTTTGGGCGGACTTCGGGGGCCATCGCCAGGCGTGGTGAAGCACAGCACCGAGGTGTAGTACTCCGTGAACTTCTTCAGCCCCGTGATGTAGCCCACGTGGACGCTGTCCTGGAAATTGGGCCGCACCGTCACCACGGTAACCTCCTCCTCCTGACCCGGTTCCCATGCCAACAGCTGAAAAAAAGAGGAGAGGAGCACTTGAGCAAGGACAACAACAACGGCAGAAAAAAGGGTTTAATTCTATCAAACGCTATGCTCTCAAGAGAACCCTTGCCCAGCTCCTCTCGTGTGGATGCACTCTTGGGTGTCAGTTCCTGTTCACTGTGTTGGAGCCAGTAGGAGGCATCACTTAGTAACTGAGTGAGGGACAACTTGCTGATCTGGAGTCAGCCCATAAAGAAAAGCCACCCTGAGAACAGGAGCACAGTGCCAAAGAACTAACTCAGAATAACTGCATCCATTTTCTGGAATGGCAGCCAAAGCAGTGAGTTGTGATTAAGTGTTCGTGTGGCTGTTCCCCTTGGCAACTGTGTAGTGATGAAATTTTTCTGTCCTCCAGCAGAAGGTTTCTCCCTGGGAAAAAGTAGCGCGCTGGCACCGAAAGCCACTGAATGTGACGTGCATACAGATTCCCTGCCCCCTAATGCACTCAATGGCCGTCTCTCCGGGGATTACCCCCTTTCCCCCACCAACGCTCTGTCCCCACCCCTTCCTAAAATTCTGAGTAACTGTCTCTCGCCAGCAATGGGGGAGAGAGAGAAGTTTTGGTTCTCATGTAAAGTCTGCCATGAGAAATGAGCTGGAATCAAGTGAAGCTCCTAATGAATTACAACATGTGGAGCCTGCAGTAGAGTCAGAGTCTTGTTCAACCTTTCTCCTCTTACACTGTTCGGTGTTGTCAGTACGTGCAAGGCTGCTGAATATGAATGCTAATGGAAGAGTTTCTGTTCTCTGAGGAAAATTACAAGCGGCTTTCTGGGTGTTAGGCATGTCCTGACCATGGAAAAAAATCAAACAAGACACACTCTTGTCTTATGTTATAGGATAGAGAAGCAGAGGAAATTGTGCCATCTACTGGCTGGAGTGGGTAGAACAGGGCAAGTGGAACAATGTGGGGTTGGGGGCGGGGTGTGCAGAAGTGGGAACAGGAAACAGGAAGTGAGACCATTGTAGGATGAGCGGTTACTGTGACGGTGGCCAGGCTCTTTCTATCCAGCTTCTCCCAGGCCAGAAGCTACGGGGGAGACAGAGAGGAGAGTGAGGGATGAGGAGGATGCAGGGCGAATGGGTAAGTCCACACAGACAGACGGGGGACAGACGACGGAGAGAGGCAGGGCTGATGCAACACAGATGCGGGAGATCCAGGGATGCGGGAGAGAAAAAAGCTGTTGGAAAGGTGCACACGATCTGCAGTTAAAGGCGCAAGCACTGTGGGTCTTCCCCGCCACACCGTGGCGCTGTTGCAACCAGTGGGAAGTGTTCCAGTTTCTCTATGGTCCCACATTTGTCACGTGGACGGTGGTGGAATTACTCAGCGTGGACAACAGGGTACACAACGCTCGCACTCAGAGGGGGCTGTTAAATAAAGGCAGAGCTCAAAGGGAGGGGTTTTGCTCACCTTATAGCCCTGGTTGATGCCGTTGATGAACTGGGGGCTGGGGGCGGTCCAGGTGAACCGAATGGTAGTGGAGTTGACCGCCTCTGCCTGCACGTTGCCAGGGGCGATGGTGGGCACTGTGGGAAGGGAGGAGGGATGGGGGATGGGGGAGGCGTTGGCAGGGGCGGGGGGGCAAGGGAGGTCATGATTAAAATCCACTCAGGTCCAGACCTGGCTGTTCCTATTGTTCCCATCTCTGAGGATATCACCCAATCTGCAGAGGCCCTGACCGGCTCAACACCGATAACACCATCGATCACACTGACAGCTTTACCGCAAGTCAGGGCAGGCAGGAGAAATAGTCACTTCAGGTTTTCACGCTGAACATTCCTCTGGGATATACACGATAGCTGATGTCACGCCCCCCCCCCAACCCATCCTAAAGTCTCCCTCCTCTGTCCTGGAACTGACTGTGGATCGAAAAAAAAACACCTCTCCAGAACACAAAATGCATCGGCTCAACATCTGAACTGCAAGTTCTGTTTGATGGTATCATCACAGATTTTCTGTTACAACCATATATACAACTCCAGGGTTCTTCCCGTCCTCCATCTAGGACGTTCTGGTCAGAAACAGGAGGTTCCTGTGCTGTTTTAGACCACACCCCTTCAAGAACCTTCATTACCAACCAGTAAATCAGAACACTTGTGGCTTCAACAATGACAACCCACACCAAGTTGGCTATCTAAAAAAAACAGTGTTGTCAGTGTCAGTTTTTTCATAATTTGCACTGGGAATTCAGCTGATGTTCAATAGCATAGGGAAATACAGCAGCTTCATCATGCGTGACATCCTTCTCAAGAGATTTGCCCTTGGGAACGGCAGAACACCAGCATCACCTTCAGCAGGGACTGGTTTCATGCGTTTTTGTAACAATGTTTTTTTAATGCCTTCTGTTATGTGCTTTAGAAGAATCCCAACAGTGAAATGCTGTAGGCATACCGTTGAGTAGGACCTAGCAAGAGATGTACTGTTCCGTACTGTGAACCATACTGTGTACCGTATTTCTGAATACTTTTTCAGTCTCATTCTCTTTTTAACCAAACTTTATACAAAAACAGCATTTGCTACTTGAAATAAACTATGAAATGTGTTGTACGGCTTGCTGGGGAGGTATGGACGGTTTTGATATGAATCAGTCAAAGAAACAATACATAGATATACAGACAGATAGACACAGACAGACAGACAGATAGATAGATAGATAGATAAATAGATAGATAGATAGATAGATAGACAGATAAATTGATTGATAGATCAATTATTATCTTGATAGAAGAATTAAGACAGATCAATTGATTGATTGATTGGTTGATTGATTGAACTTTGTGTAAACAGGTTTTTGAGAGGTGGTCCTCACCTCCTTGCAGGGTCCACTCGGTCACCTTGTGGCTGAAGGTTCCGAGCCCGGCCCCGTTGTAGGCGGCCACCTCGATCTCGTAGTTGGTCCAGATGATGAGGTCCTCCAGCAGCAGGTTGGTCACGTCCGGGTTGGTGATGTTCTTGTACTGGTAGCCCACCGGCAGACCGGCCAGGCAGTACCTGACAGCGGGAAGTAACGTAACAGAGCAACGCCGTCAACATCAACACTGGCCGAGTGTCTCTACTGGACAATGCGTTCAACACATCACGCCAACAAAGTGTCTTAATTGGACAATGCTTTCAGCATCGTGCCAACAAAGTGTCTTAATTGGACAATGCTTTCAGCATCACGCCAACAAAGTGTCGTCACTGGACGATGTGTTCGACATCATGCCAACAAAGTGTCTTTATTGGACAATGATTTCAACGTTCTGCCGACGGACTGCCTTCATCTGAAAATTCTTTTCAAGCTCAAGTCAACCGGGTGTCTACATTGGATAATGTCCCGCTGAGGGCTGGCAGTGCACACCCAAGATGTGATGGATGATGGGAAATAACTGTGCTATCTGTCTATTGTGAACAGTGACCAAGCCGGCAAGCAAAATCAGTGTTTCTCAACCCTACTCCTGGCGGCACCCTGTCCTGCATATCTTCTATCTATCCTTGCTCTACCTACCTGACTGAACTCATCAGTGGCACGTTTTATTAGCTGAGCACAACTGATTTAATCAAGCAGCAAGGATAGATAGAAGATATGCAGGACAGGGTGCCGCCAGGAGTAGGGTTGAGAAACACTGAGCTAAATGCACATCTGCTGAAAGGCAACTGGAACAAGTCAAGGAACAGAACAGAGCATCCGGCCTCGGAGGCGCCTCACCTGGACACAAGAGTAGTAGAATGGACAATATAAAATTCACCCAAAAAAGCCCACCTGGCCGTGACAGCGTCTCTTTTCCAACAACAAAAAAGAATGCTGGTACAAAAGCGAGGTACGCCCCAGCTTTGTACGCCTCTGAAGTGTGAACGCTGTGTGAGCCTGCTGGGAGTTGCCGGATGTGTGGGGATTCACAGACGTGCCTGTGCCGATGCTTTGTGCTTGTGTGGCCTCGGGAAGGGGTGGGGGATGGGGGCGCTTACCGTACAGAGTACCCCCGCAGGAGCCCGTTCTGGTGGCTCTCCGGAGGGGGCTGCCACTGGATCATGATGGACTGGTTGGTGCGTCCGCTGGCGATGACGTTCTGCGGGGGTGCGCTGGGGTGCTCCTCCGGGAGGGACAATCTGGGGGGGGGGGACAGACAGACACGTGTCACATGACGAGAGGACGCAGCGAAGCTTTCTGCTGGAGGATCTGCCTCCCGTCTGTTTCTCCGGGTCAGAGAGAGAGCAGGAGCCTGCCTGTTGGTATGCACGTAGCATGACCGCTGTATGCCTGTCATGTACGACGCCGTCTGTCAAAACAAGAACCCGCGCGCCGAAGCCTCTCCGCACAAACCTGAATATCCCTGCGAGGAGGCAATCAAGGAACACACGTAGCGCGTACGTGGAGGGGGACACAGAGAAAAATCAAAGCTTCCCGAATCGATTCGGGCCAGGGCGGCTTGATATTCTTTTCTGTCACTAATACCAGAGGCGAAGATTATGTTGTGGGGCGAAAGCCGAGATAATTCGATATGGAATCAAAAGCAGCACGCTGAGATCCCTCTGAAGCCCTCTGTTTTGTTCAGGGGGGGTGGGGGGTTTGGAGGCCTCGCTTGCGTAGACATCAGTGTCTCTGATTTGTGTTGGGAGCTCATCTAAGACGGAGAGGTCCCCGGGGAGCCCGGTGCGTTTGAAGGTATGAGTCACTTCAGCTCCCCTCTCCACCGCCGCGACTCTGCGGGTGAGTCAGAGAGCCGCGAGAGAGAGAGAGAGAGCGAGAGAGAGAGCGAGAGAGAGAGAGCGAGAGAGAGAGAGAGAGAGCGAGAGAGAGAGAGAGACAGAGAGAGAGAGAGAGAGAGAGAGAGAGACAGAGAGAGAGAGAGAGAGAGAGAGAGAGAGAGAGAGAGAGAGAGAGAGAGAGAGAGCGAGAGTGACAGAGGGCGAGAGAGAGAGAGACAGAGCGAGAGAGAGAGAGAGCGAGAGAGAGAGAGAGAGCGAGAGAGAGAGCGAGAGAGAGAGCGAGAGAGAGAGAGAGAGAGAGCGAGAGAGAGAGAGAGCTAGAGAGAGAGAGAGAGAGAGAGAGAGAGAGAGAAGAGAGAGAGAGAGAGAGAGAGAGAGAGAGAGAGAGAGAGAGAGAGCCGGGATCGGCTTGCTGGATCCTCACCGAGACGTTCTCACGCGTAAGCATTCAAACAGGAGCATACAAACAGTACACAGAGTACCGCAGATACACATACACACACACAGAAACACACACAAACAGGAGCGTAGAAACAGTACACAGAGTAACGCAGACATACAC